>JARHVA010000314.1:3617500-3625000 GCA_037957365.1 Torreya grandis
ATCATGTATCATTTAAATTTTAATATTTCATTGAGCTTTGATTAACGGTCAAGGATCTCTTCATAAAAAGTCCCCAATCTGATGGTGGGAGTGAAAATATTATATTGACATCATTATTTCTTTCAAAACACCCTCACACCATTAGAAATATATATAATCCAGTGGGTGAATATCCCTATCATAAAATAGAATGCATTCATAGAAAAAGGTGATTAGAAGGGTCATGAAGGAAGACTTCAGGTTTTGTTAATATTTTGGTGATATGAGCTTGGAGAAGGAGGCATAAAATTAAAAGAAATACTTTTGATAAATGAAGGATAACATTAGGAAATAATCTCATTTCACCTTTTGTATTTTTATGTATTTTTTTGATATTATTTCAATGTAACATTTTAATTCTATAATATACTCTCTTGTGTTCATAGTCGCCTATTTTTTGTAGGTACTAAGTGATAATCCATGAATTCTTGGCACATGAAGAATTCAATTTGACTATTATTTATTGAATTTGAATGAACTCAAAAATAAAAAGATAAATATACTTTATATTCTTACTAAATTAAGGTCTTCAACAGTCCATAAGAATATTTATAGACTCAAGAATATATTTCATGAATCTCATAGTAGATAGGGAACAAAAATACAAAATATTCTATTTTTTTGTATCTCTATGAAATAAAATTTGCATATACATTCAACTTGTGGGAATTTATAGGTATATTCCATCTAGGTCTAATGATATAAAATTAGAAACTAAGTTAAAGATATTATTAAGGATAATGAAAATATATCCTTTGTATACCCATGGACTCAAATTCAATCCTTTTGGAATCCCAAATAAAATTGAAAATAATGAAAAAAATTTGGTGTCAAATACTCTTTTAAATTAATTTAAGTAAATTTTAAACAATTTAAAAATTATTAATCTCTTCAAGAATACCTTTTTTTACTTATTGATTAGTGTGTTGAGGAGAATTTATAGAAAAGTCAAGAAGAGGGAGTTTTTCTATACAAATATCCAACTTCTAGAGGAAATCCATATTTCTAGCATAGTAATAAGATATTTGTCCTTGGCTAACAACTTGAATATAAGATTGAAATACCAAATATGGATATTTATTTTAACTATATTAATAATCCACAATGCATCAAATCCTATGAAAACATAGTCGTAGTGTGAAAAAATAATGACGTAAAAAGAGTATATATCCTTAACTATGATAGAATATCTGAGTAGGACCATTTTTTTGGATTGAATGTGTTTTAATAACATGGAGATGATAATTATTTCATTGTTTTGAAAGAATTTTAACTCAAATGTGCTCCCAAAAGCTCAAATCCATAAATAATTGTGGGAGTAACTAATGTATGTAAAAATCAAATATTTGTTTGGATATATTTATGTTGGAATTGAAAACATTACATTTCCAAATATTTTAATGTTGAATATCATTTAATATGTCTTGCTTATTTTTAAGGTAAAAGGCTAAAATGCAATTTATTAAAAATCACATCCAAGTATTTTTAAGAGTGTTCCACCTCAAACCATT
Source organism: Torreya grandis (assembly GCA_037957365.1). Taxonomy (NCBI): domain Eukaryota; kingdom Viridiplantae; phylum Streptophyta; class Pinopsida; order Cupressales; family Taxaceae; genus Torreya; species Torreya grandis. Next base: position 3,619,051 of record JARHVA010000314.1, read on the forward strand.
GTGAGTTATATATCAAATTTATTATATATGTTATTTTCTTAGTTACATTGAATGCCGTGGCATTTTTTTTTCAATATTTAATTCAAGATATTGTTTATCACAAATAATTTTTAACACATCAAGTTAATTTTGAAGTCCTTTGATTTAGTGTGAAAGTGAAAAAAATTATATGTAAATAATAAAATTGAAATACAAGTTTGAAACAGATAAAAACCACTCATATCACCCAAATTTTTTAGATAATATCATCTAATTCATCAAAAGATAGACCAATAAGTGTATTTGAGGGTGGAAAACTTTGTTTTACACCTATGGTACTATGGATGCTATATGTAGTGCCTATTTAGATATGAATATGTCAAAAAAATGCCTCATTTAAACTCATTACTAGATAAATTACTAATTTTAGAATACCCAAATATTTAATCCTTTTTATCGAAACATTCCTTAGGATTATATCAAATTGTTTGTGGATGTCTACCAAAAGATAATATACCTTAAATTTGTCAATCTTTTATTCCTCAATAGTAATAAACATAGTGAATTTATGATCACATGTTCAGTGACTCTTCCTAAATCCTACTTGACCTTTAGTTATAAGTCATTTTTTTTAACTAATTTGGATATTTATTCATCTAAATTTGTAGAAAACAACTTACCCAAAGAATCCCAAATCGTGATGGTAAGGTAGTTTTTTGGTTGAAAACTTTTATTGATTTGAAGATGGGATGAATAATATGAGATTCCCAAGTTGGGGGAAGATTTTATGAATCAATAAAATTAAAAATATTTTAATTATGGATAATAAAAACCATTTGAATATGTTTAATGAATTTAGTATTTAAATTTTCCATATCTTTGTTGTTATTATACTTAAGTTTAAATAGGGCCTTGAGGATCATTTTTATGTAAAATAATGGTAATTAAGAGATATATGATTCAGTTGGATGGGGGATTGATTAGGAAAATCATATTTTAGAGATTTATAATTTTCAAGAAATATCCTTAGAATAGACTCACTCTAATAATAAAATAATACTCAACAATACAATAAGAAATGCAATAATGGAATATGTATTGCTTACTGAAAAACTACTATATTATATTAAATAACTTGATAGTTAAAAACATAAAATCCCCTATATTTATAATAATGGTTACTTAAAAAAATACATATTGATAAGTGGAGTTGTAACATAAAAAATGTGGAGTTACACACCATGATAAATGAAGCTACAAGATCACAAAATTGAAGTTACACATCATAACTTGAACATGAATGACATGGCTTCTTATCATAAGATATTATAGGTAACTTTATTATCCATACTCATTAATGATAAATAATTAAAATTATCTAAGGGGACTAAAAAATTTCCTAGTGTGTGCATGAATAATATCTAGACTAGTAAATAATGACATCTATCCTAATGTGAACCCAATAACACCCAAACTTAGGGAGAGAGAAAAATAAATACAAAATATAAATTGAATGAGGCAAATCTTCAAATATGGGTCCTAATAAATAGGCATGATCAGGTACCCTTGTATAATATAAATGATTAAGGAATAAAAGAATCATGCTAAACCCCACCAAGGAAAAATTATTTCAATTATAGAATAAATTGTAGCTAAAGATATTGAGTCATTTACAAAGGCTTAGATGTAAATAAACTATTCCTTTATAGGCACAAAATCCAAGCTAAGGAAACCATATTATGGGTTCTCAAATGAAGTTCATGTGAATATTAATATTTTTTATTTTTTGATGATCCATTATGTTGCAATAAATGTTTATGAAATTTTTGTTTTCACACCAAAGAGTATTAGACTAATTTTATGTAAATCTAAACTTTATTAGAAACTAATAAAAATCATAGTTATTCCTCACTAGATAAAATAACACCTCAATACACTAGCTCTATGCATTACATTAAAATACTTGAATTATTCTTGAAATACCAATAAAATAAACCTTAACCAAGGTGATATACAAATCCATAAGTGAATTTTTAATTATCAATGTCACTTGCCCAAACTTGAGTCAGTGAATCCAACAATTTGAGAAGAGGGCCATAATGTGTATAACATACCCAAGTGCATAGTGATTATAATTCACGTTAAAATAATATATGTTAGTAGTGACTATCACGAAGATCTTGATAGAAAATCCCAACCACAAAGTAAATACTACCCACTAATTATTGATACAAAACAACATCAACTTTGGGTGTATTACAAATGGCTAACAATGTAATCTTAGAATGAAGAGGTGTGGGGGTAGGATTACAATATATAATACCAAATCAATAAGTAAATTCATGAGAAAATTATAATAATAAATAGATATATTATCAAAATATTGTATGATATATAACCTAATAAAGTAATGTAGAATTCCAAAAACATAATGTCATACTACTTCATCAAACTATGTTTCATACCTTGAATCATCAAATGGGAACTGCCTATAAGGATAAATAGATGAACATAAAACAAAAGTATTAAAATTTCATCCACATACCTATATATTTATATTATATGGTCTAAATACCAAATGTGTGAAACTATAAATAAGAAGAAAACTATCCATCTTCTCATACCAAGCTCTAGGGATTGTGTGAGACCATAGAGTGAACGAGGAATCTTGAAAACAAGTGAATAATATTATAAAAATATTTGTAGCTTCTACAAATAAGTATTATCATGAATAAATCCATATTAAAATCCGCTCTTCACATCCATGTAATGTGCTTTATATCCTAGTGATGTAGCTAAAGAAAACACAAGGAAAACATAATCCATCTTAGTAATATGGCCAAAAGTATCAGAGTATTCAATCCCTTCAACATGTGAAAATTTATTAAGCACAAATCTTTCCTTTTAATTTTAAATTGAAACATAAAATGCTTATTTTATCTTATATACCCACTTAAAATTAACTAACTTTCCTTCCTTAGGAAGATAAAATAAATTCTAAGTGTTATTCTTTATCAAGGAATAATATCCCTCTTCTAGTGTTGCATCCCACTCTAGTATACCTTCCACATATAAAATATTATATGGATACTTTAAAATAAGATGATTCCTAAGACTAACCTAACTATTTGTGAATGAGTATGGTGAGTGTTAGCAGTATCACCATCTAAACAGTCAACTTCTTTTTAAGTAGTAGAAATCGACTTGGGTAAAATCTATGTAGTAGGATCTCATGGTGTAAGATCAACCATGATATCACTATTATCATTAAAGATTAAATAATACTTACGTAATGAATAAGATGTAGGCATGAGTGAGGGATTATATATATATATATATATATATATATATATATATATATATATATATATATATATATATATATATATATATATATATATATATATATATATATATATATATATATATATATATATATATATAGACTCTATGTTGAATATCTCATCAACCTTGATATTCCATAAAAATAAAACATCATGAGTGACTTGGTCAAATAAGTAACAAGCTTTCACATATTCATAAAATTAAACAAAAATTAATGGTTGACTCCTTTTCTCTATGTATTTGCATTTATAATAAAGAATAAATTCCCAATCCTCACTAACAAATAATCTTAAATAAGAAACACCTAATTTGGCATGGGAACAACCTTCCTCAGGAGTGATGTTTCATATTGTCATATAGGGCATGTAGTTTTGAATTTATTTGGCATAATTCATTTCCTCATCCCAAAACTCATGCACTATGTTCATGAACTAGATCATAAATTTGACCTTCTCTCTCAAATTCATGTTTTTTTATCAGCAATGCCATTTTTTATGGGTGTAGAGATCTATGTATTGATGTTGATTATCATGCTATGTATAAAAGTGTTGAAATTCCTTAGTCACATACTCCCCCCTCACTATCTAAGTCTTCTTGATAATAATTAAATACTACTTCTTAAAAAATTTCTTGAAGTCATTGAAATGCTTAAAGACATCACTATTATAATTTATAAAGTGCACCCATGTGTGATGTCATAAGTCATATATAAATGTGAGTACATAATTAACCTTAGAAAAAATAATGAGTTGGAAATAACATGATGTTACTATGCACCAACTTGAGGGGAGCCTTAGATATTTTAGCCTTTCCTTTTAGGAAAATTATCTTGATGATGTTTTAAAAAAACACAACATCGATAAACACCATTAGTGATAGACACCTTAGGAATAATAAAAATGAATTCTTGTGAACGCAAATATATAAATACATGTAGTTTAAGTTCCCATAACATTCATGACATAGTTCCCTAAAAAACCCAGCATGAGAAACAAGGGTTGATCTTGAAGAAGATACAAAACCATAAAACACATACAAGTGTGAATCATGATAAAAGACATCTGAAGTAATCACTAACTATGGATTATGTAACTCTATGATCAAAATGTCATGAGAATAAAATTTGATAGTCTTCCTAGTATTAGATTGACAAATTCATTAGATGAAAAAAATATAATTAGAAATCTTAGGAATAAGGAAAACATTTTTGATGTACCCATAGCATAGCTCAACTATGCTTGAACCCAAAACATATATCTATGAATAATCCCAAACTGCATTTTTTGAAGGTTTGTTAGTAATATGAGATTTGATAATCTCATGTGAAAGTGTCATATGATGAGAAGTCCTAAATTAATTATCCAACTATATTAATATGAAATCAATGTTTGAGCTAAAATTTATTTTCCATTTACTTTAGAAAGAAGAAGGGGAAGGGGAAGAGACAATAATCATGTCTTATTTTACTACTTAGTCCAATGCTTCCATTCTATTCCAACACTTATCTTCTGAGTGAATTTTATTGCCATAAAATGTATAAGGCTCTTTGTACTTATTCTTGGATAGAGAGAGAGACTCATTTGACTTATATGATGGAGGCTTAGTGGACTTAGAAATATATTTTGAAAGATACTCAGTGTATTTTATCTTATCATTTGGCTTAGACTTAAGTTTTAGCTTACCTTTACCTTTAGATGAATTTACCATTAATTATTTATAGCTAGGGATAACATCGAGTTGAAAAATATTAGATTGTTCCTTAGTGAAACATTATCTCAAAATAAAACATCTTAAAGGCAGCATGTCAAGCATTTGTGGAGGAATAAAAATTAAAGGAAAATACTTAAAATGGTCCCTTTAACTTAGATACAATTAGGAAAAGAAACTCTTCATCATTTTTGGTCTTACCACAATATTTCAATTATGAGAGTATGGACTTAAACTTATAAATAAAGTCTTAAATGGAAGAAAAGTCACTAGGCATAAGAAAATACAACTCTACATCTATCTATAATGCTCTAAATTGATTGATTTTCCCAAATAGTTCATTAAAATTATCTCATGATATTTTTTGTGTGTCACATTCTATGATGCAGAACAAAAAAATAATCTAAAATATGCATACAAATAAGGTCAAATGCTTCATCAATTTTTTTCCATATGAAAATTTTTCATATTCCTTGGTGAAAAAATGTGGTGAGTGTGGACAAGTTGTGTAGGAATGTTAAGCACACTAAAAGGTGACAAAAATTGACAAGTGTTATCTATAGGAGAAAAGCTATGATACTATGGATATATTGAGAAATCGTAGAACATATCCTCATAATAAAATCACTCGAATGATAAAAAGTACCCTACAAGATAATTAAAAAGGCAATAATGGAATATGTATTACTCAATGAAAAAAATTCAAAATGATATTAACTAACTTGATTGTTAGAAAAATATAGAAGTTCCTATATTTATAATAATGGGTGTTGCCAAAAATAGATTGTAAGAAGTATAGCTGAAACATAACAATTTGGGTCACACACAAGAGAATTAGAGTTATAATATCATGAAAGTGGAATTACACACCAGAACATGTGCATGAATTATGACTAATTTTCACAAAATATCACATGTA
>JARHVA010000314.1:3630000-3997500 GCA_037957365.1 Torreya grandis
AAGTGAGATTCTCTAGGGTCAACTTGAAACCTTCCTACAAGACCCACTATTTGAATGATGTCAGGCCTAGAAATAGTAGAGTAAAAAAGACTTTCAATCATGGATCTATACAAAGTTTGATCAACTTTTGGTGAGTCATCCAATTTACTTAACTTGCATCTTATGATCATTAGAGTACCCATTGGATTAAAATCCATCATATCAAAATCCCTTAACATATCCTTGATGTATTTAGATTGATAAATGAATATCCCTTCTATCTTAATGTACAAATTACTATCATCTATTCCCCTTTTAAAGCCTTGACTCAAAAAATACTTAGCTAGCCTTTCATACCAAGATCTAAGAGCTTGTTTAAGACCATATAGATCCTTCTTCAATTTACACACAAAATCTTGATTACTTAACATGAAGTATCCTTTAGGTAACTCAATGTGGACAACTTATTCAAGTTGTCATTCAAGAATGTAGATTTTACATCAATTTGTTGTACCTTGAAACCTTTTGAAACATGTAAATGAAAAAAATATTATAATAACTTCCATCCTTGACACAAGAGAAAAAGTATCATCAAAATCTATTCCTTCAACTTGAGCATATCCTTTACACACCAATCTAGCCTTGTTTCTTGTGACTTCTCCTTTCTCATTCATCTTGTTCTTGAAAACCCATTTGGCACCTATCATGTTTTTATCTTTTAGTCTACAAAATAAGTCCCATGTTTCATTCCTTTCTATTTGATCAATTTATTCATCCATTAAATCATTTTAACTTTCATTTTTTCTACCTTTCATAAAAGTTTTGGGTTCAATCCTGGATAAAAAAGCTGAGTCTTATTGAATTTTACTGATCAACATTCTCCTTTTAGTCTGAAACTTTGCACCAATATTTCCTATAATCTAAGATATTGGATGATCTTTTTGAATTATTCTAGATGGAGTTTTAATATCTTGTATTTATTCTTATTCTCCATCTTTATCATCTATTTAAAAAAATAGATTATCATTATTCATAACAACATTCTAAGTTGAGTCACTTACCTATAATTTTGGCTTCTTAACTCTAATTATCTCATCTACTCTTACATTTAAAATTTCAACAATCTTATGAAGTCTCGTGTTGAATCATCTATAAGCAATAATGATAAAATAATATCCTAAGAAGATGCCCTCGTTAGATCTTGAATCAAAATTTCCAAGATTATCTTCATCTCTTTTAATGAAACACTTACTCCCAAACACTCTGAAATGTTTAATATGAGCTACTCTAATATTCCATAACTCATAAGGTGTCTTATTATCATTTACTCTAATTTGACATCTATTTAAGATGTAGACATAAGTCTTGGCTTCCTTTTCCTAATAACCATCTGATATTTTTGCATCTTAAAGCATTGTTCTATCCATATCAATAATAGTATTATTCTTCCTTTCAACTACACCATTATTCTATGGTGTTCTAGTAGCATAATATTATCTTCTTATCCCATGTTCATCATAAAAATCATCAAAATTATGAGACCAAAACTCACATCCTCTATCTCATCTCATACACTTGATCTTTGAACATTTATCATTTTCAACAAGAGCTTTGAATACCATAAATTTTGCAAAAGCTTATAATTTTTCTTCAAGAAATAAAATCCAATTCATCCTAGTATAATCATCAATGAGAAGCATCAAGTAACTATTACCTTGAATACTTTGAGTTCTCATAGGTCCACATAGATTAGTGTGGATCAAATTCAATGTCTCTCTAGTGGATGATTCCTTATTTTTATATCTTCTCTTGGTTTTCTTCTCATGAAGACAGGACTTGCAAAGAGAATGAGGAATCTTAGAAATCTTGGGCATATGCCTTACCAATCCTTTTGAACTGATCTTTACCATATTATCAAAATTTATATGTCTAAGCCTTCTATGCCAAAACCAACTTTCATCCAAATGAATTATGAATCACTTTTCCTTCTGAGATTCATGGAATACATATATGTTTTTATCTATTTTATCAACCTTTACAACTAATATATCATATTTTTACTTTCTTACATCACATACATCATCATGAAAATTAACAACATTTCCTTTCTTACACATTTGACCTACACTTAATAGATTATGTTTTAAACCTTCTACATATAATACATTATCAGTCTTTGTATGGCTATTGTCCAAACTCGCAATACCTTTGAGAATAACAATGTTAGTAAATTTATTGTCACCAAATCCTACTACACCTGGGTTGGTCTTCTTTAGAGAGATAAACTTGCTCTTGTCTCTTATCATATGATTTGAGAATCCATTTTCTATGAACCATCTCTTATTCTCATCTTTTTTAGTATGGAAAGATAATTGAACAAAAATTGACTCTTCCTTTGGTGGTATACTTGAATTTTTATTCTTTTTTTCTTTAGACTTAGTCTTCTTGAACCATTTGATGATGTCAATGACTTGTATATCTTTTTTCCAAAATTCTCTTTGATAGTTTTTAGCTATATGACCTCATTGGTTACAATTGTAGCATATGATATCCCTTTTGATTTTTGAAAAGAGAGAAATTCCTATATATATGATTGAATTGATTATAGGAGAAACAATACCCTTTAAAGACATTGTTCATGTTTGATCCTCTTTTCTCTTGACCATTACTACTCAAAGTATTTCTAATCTTAATTATTTTGGTGGAGCTAAGTTCCCTATTGTCTTTTAAAAGGAGCACATTTGAGTAAGTCATGAATTTGTTTTCCTTGGGATCTTTACTTATCATGAACTATATATTTTTGACTATTACCTCTAGATTTTGCACTTGTGTCTTCACTTCTGATAAAGCATAAACTAGATTATCTTGAATACAAGCCATAACCTCTTTGTTAACCATTATACCTTTGATCACATTCAAGTGGATAAAATTTTCATGAAGGACATGCTTTGATAAAAAATTTTAGATGTACAACCTAATGATAGGGGGTGAATCAATGGTGGTAAACAATCCAATACAATTTCTAAACCATTTGTTAATTACTTAAGCCTTTAACACAAGCACTCATGAAACATGCAAATCATTCATAACAGTAAATTAATGAACATAAGAAAGATCCCATACATAACACAAGGTCTACATTGGAAACCCTCTTGGGGAATAAAACCCACTCTCAAGCCTACAAAAACTTGGACTACTATCCTATAATATGATCAACAAACAAGAGACTGATCAGGAACCTTCGATCAAGTCCTTCTGACCCACAACCTTGATCAAGTCCTTTAGATTAAAGGTATTTTAGTGAAACCTCATTTCATAAGGATAAAATAAACCTAAGTAATGTCAAGTCCTTTAGACCCTGTTTGAGAAGAACACTTCCACCTTAGAACTAATGTCTACAACACCTGATGATAGACCTTTTTATTATCTGACCTTTACACAAACTTTCTCTCTTTATCAAAAAAGCCTCTCACATAAGTAGATCTCTTCACATAAATTCACACTAAAATATCTCTATAATATAATTAAAAACATGACCTATAGGTCATACACATAGTCTACTAGTTTTTCTGCCCATTAACTCTACCAATAGGCACACTACCTATCTTTCACTCCATAAAGCATACATAAGCCTATCTTCAATCTTTCTGAAATATCTCACACCCAATTCTCTCAAATACAATTCTAGAAACCATGTGCCTCTCTCTCTCTCTCTCTCTCTCTCTCTCTCTCATCTTATTTACAAGTTTTTATATTTTTTTTCCAAAAAATTATTTAGACTTAAGCCCTTTCGACCCAATTTTGGATCCCTCAAGGTTTTGGGTCTTATTTTTTGGTCTCTCCTTTCTATTGTGTGTCGATTTACATGCCAAAATTTTACTATTTTTAATTAAATAATTTTAGAAATACATTTACATTAATATATTTAATAAATAATAAACATATAATAAATTAGCATAATCAATCAATTCAAACATTTACAGAAAACATTCAATAATCTAAATAAATCTAAAGATCATATAGTGTTTAATAATACATTCTAAATAGAGTCAAGCATTTATTTTAGCATTGAACATCATATAATATTAAACTCTACATCACATTGGGATACCTAGTTGAATTGCATTATACTTTATATAGTGTTTTTGATTATGTGAATGGTTTAGGGCTATGGTAAGTAGCAGGTGCTTAAAAAACTTATTTACTTTGATTAAATTTATTAAAAAAACATTTACATATCAATTTGTAATTTTAGTTATCTTATTAGGGTTTTTAATAATAAAATCAATTTCCTATGGATATGCATAGAATCTTAGAAAAATGAGTGATGTTTTTAGAACCCAAGACCTGATGATCAAATTTGCTAGATTAGTTTATAGTCTTTTTTATTTATAAAAACCATGTTGTGTATGGTTATTATTGCTAAAAAATTTAGTGTATGCTTTTAGTAAGGTGTTTAGTTTACTTTGAGTTTATGTGTTTTCATTTATTTGCCCTAAAACCTAATTTTGTTTTCAACCTCTAATAATTATTTCCAAATTTACACAAAATCAAATATTTCTCTAAATCTTATCTTTTTATTTATTCCAATGGGAATTAATTTAGAAATTATAACTAAGTTTATTATTTTACATATAATTAAACTTAATTACATGTTTACGGGTGGATTATATTACATTTTTTATAAAAGTAATTTCCAATATTAAGGTTAAAAAGTGGTGACATGACAGTGTCATCCCACATGCCAAAGGTTACATGAAAATTCATCATATAATATAATAATAAAAATTTCAACCAAATTTAAAATAGACATGTTGATAGGGATGTGGTTGAAAGATAAAACAAAGTTAAGACTTGTTGTAGGGTGTGGAATGTAAATGAAGGAAAAAGAGGTTACATCTTGTATATATTGATATGGAACATTTAAACATATGCATCGACTTGTATTTTTGCATACCATCAAAAATAAAAACAAGTGAATATGTGAAGGACCTCTAATGTAATAAATATTAAGTTTGCAAAGCATTGAAAACCTTTTAATTAAAGTCTGCAATGTTGATTATTATATTCTTCAAGGTGACATCTTATGATTTATGTATAGGCATAGTCAATTACATTTCAAGGTGTATGGTTTTGTTGATTCAATTAATGATGAGTACTAATAGTACACATTTTATATTTACAACATTCCATGGTGGGCCAATGTAATTTTATAAGTTGACATCCATGAACATCAGTAAGCTAAAGGGTTATGTACTATGTCTATAAACAACAACCAAGAAAGCATGGACATGATGAAATTTAAAATTAATCCTTTCTAATTTAAATTCATGCCATATATTGGTGTTGTCTCTTCATGCTATAGTTTTTTACAATAGAGAGAGGTTTTCATTTTGGAGACATACCTCCAAGTTATATATATGGTCCATGCCTTCAATATGGAAATCGCAACCTAACTTAAATATATATTTAAATTTTTCCAATATATTTTTTCTACACCATAACACTATTTGAAATTTCCTTATAAATTAGAAATATGGAAGAAAGGAGGCAATATGAATTCATCTACTGTAGATCTTGTTAAGATAACTATGGAGAGTCTCATCACTATTAAAGCAATGGAAATGAAGGGGTTGATAGTGTATTCAATGGAAAATAATTTAAGATATGCATTAGGAGAAACAAAAGGAATTTAAATCATTAATACTATCATGAATTAGAAGAAATGAGTGTAATTTAAATCATTAATTCTATCATCCACTTTATTTTACAAACATACAATAGTATCATTGAAATTTACACACTTTTCTTTTCAAAGAAGAAGAACCATTTTTTTCGATTTCATTTTATATTACAATTGTAGTTTGGTCCTGACAAAAGGTTTTATAAAAATATTTAATTTTGTTACATAATTTAAGGTTTACACAAATAATTTATCTAAATTAATATTTTATAATAAATTCATTCATTACTCTAATGATATTTCCATGCATATTATACCATTATTAGTGTGGGAGAAAATAGTGAATACAATCCAAAGGTTTAAGTTTTAGGATTTATACCATATAACATTTTTTTAGTTGGAATTATATTAGAAAATGTAATACCTTGGACATCCTTATCTCTATATGGGCCAAAACCAAAAATCTAGTAGCTAATGGAAAATGAAGTTTTAGGAAAAATCATCACACCAGTGATCATATTATCACTTTGACCTCTATAATTGAGGAGGCTAAGGCTAATGTGAAAGGTTTATTATTATTTTGTATAATTTTTAAAATATTTTGATAATATTCCTTGGTATTTATCATTGATATACTTGGGGATTTTGGTCTTCCTAAATTGGTTATATCACTAGTTTTAACACTAAACAAGTCCATTGTTGGCTAAGTGTACACAAATTGTGGTGAGATAAAGAGTTTATGAAGCACTATTGGAGTTATTCAGGGTTTCCACTCTCCCATAATTTTTTTTTCTATACATATCTGAGCTTGATAAAATCATATCAAGTTGTCTATACACATATGGTTATTTATTTTAAGAAATTTGTATGGTTATTCTTCTATTTATAGACATTATTTTGATGTCCCACTTAGTGTAATTAAATTAATTCATAAATATATTTGAATGAAAACAATATATCTTAATATGAATCCAATAAAATATAATATATGAATAAATGACAAGCCACTTCTAGGGGGTAACCTCCACAACTTTGCAATAAGAATAAAATTTATAATATGATGATCAAGTGCTAATAAATACCCCCTATTTATAGTATACTTAGGATATGGTTAATCCATACACCAACCTAACTAACCAAATGAGATCATAGATAAATGTAATATGATAAGGAATGGGTTATGTAATCCACAAGTTGGATACACATATCCAAACACACAATATAATCTAAGAGCGTAGCATGCCTCTCCCCTTAAAAACAATGTTTCCCTCAATGTGGAACAATTTTGGATGTTGTTGCAATAAATATTCATCCTTACATGTTACATATTCACATTTCATATTATTTCATTTGATCAAATACTCGTTAATCTCTCATGTTCTCAATAATTTAGTGTGTGTCTAAAGGATATCCTTAGGTTCTATAATGATTCAATATTCTTCATCTAGTTCTATAAATTTAGTATAGGAATAAAAACCTTATCTAATTACCTTCTTCAAGCAAGATACATGAAATGTGGGATGTATGTAACTGAGCTGAGGTAACTCCAAATTAAATGCAACACTACCAATTTTATACAAACTATTATAAGGGACATAATATTTAAGAGAAAATTTGTTGTCATTTTTATTTTTATTGAAAAACATATACTTATATTGATATAAGTGTATAAATACCCAATCACGCATGTGAAAATGCCTCTCACTATGGTCCTGATTCACTTTTTGCTTCATTCTACTTTGTGCCATTACAAAATTATCTTTCAAACTAACTAGTAGCTCCTTTTTATGTTGAATGTTTTCTTTAATATCTAAAACCTTGGGCTACACCCTCAAGGATGAAATGATGGATGGAAGAGCTATGGAAGGAAGTGTTATATCACCATTATGCAAAAGGAATCTAATGAACCCATTTTTCTTGTTTATCTAATGCAAATCAATAGAGATACCCTTCTAGTAATTTTTGACCACCTTTATTTTCCCATAATATTGAGGATGATATGATAATATATGATCCAATTGAGTAGCTAAACAAGAGAATAAATTAGTCCAAAAATTATTGGTAAAGATGGGATCATGATCACTTATGATTGGTAGTACCATGTATATTTTGAACTATATCCAAAAAAACATTAGCTACTATACTATATACAAATGGTTATGATAGAGATTAAAAAATATGCATATTTTATGAGCCTATCCAAAATTACCATGATGACATTTTTACCATCAGAACTTGGTAACCTTGTAATTAAATCCATGGAAACTTCTTCCCTCCTCTAAATAGGAATGGATAAGAGTTGAAAAATACTTGGTGTCTTAAAAAAATTCACCCTTATTTTGTTGACATACCATTCTATTTTTATTATTTTTGGGAAACTAGGGTTTAGTTCCTAAATAATAAAGGGGGTGGATTAAGGGGTAAATTATAATCAAGTATAGTAGAACATAGATTTATATTAATTTTGACCAAATTAATTACATGGGGAAAATAAATGACTTATCTGGGTAAAATAATCATTTGCAAGTTTTGGAATAGTCAAGAACAATTAGGAACAGTCATAAATAAAGATTTATTTCCAAATCTACAAATCAAATTTACACTAGATAGGAGAAATGGGTTTGGACATGAGTGATGACAATTATTTTTTGGATAGGAGCACTAGAATCTATTGTCCAAATAGGAGAATCCATCATTGTTATCCAATTTTGGTGCTATTGTTCAAATCAATTTTTGATTCTATATTTTGGAGTGGTGTATTTTTAAGGTCATATAGGTGTACTTATTTATCTATGATCATGTATATGTGCCACTATATAACCTATTTTATTCTCAAACCCTAAGTTTACCTACACACATGAAACAACAAACACATCAAAAGCAAAAGTGGAAAATGTTAGGTTAGGGGAAGTGTGATCACATGATCTAGAACCCTTACTATCATGATCACTACCTACATTAACCCTCAATCTAGGTTCTCAAGTCAAATATAGTTATCGTTTAGGGAACGTGCATAATCAAAATACATGGTAGATGAAAGAATGAACTTTTGACTAGGCCCTTCCTTGATCAAGCATGCAAATCTATGTGTGATGTAGAATTATAAGCTATACTATTGACTGATTTTAAGTACTTAGTGTGCCAAAGTAGTCAGTGCTAGATATAAAATGCCTTGTGAAGTCCTTTATATATGAGACTTTTTTATTTTGAATTTGGGAGATTTATTCACACTAGCTAGCATAAAAAAGATAAATAAAACTTAAGGGAGGGGATAAGAATGGTTTACGACATGTTAAGTAATAAAAAATGATCATTAGATAACAATGCCGAGTAGGATAGGAGCATCAGGTGCTATAGTCCTCCAAAATTCTATTGTTTAGGACTCAAAAAAATAGGTTAAGATTGACATAGTCCAAGTTTAGGGGTATAAATTTGTTGACTTAGATAATGGAAAGGTGATAAAAGTGAGAAACAAGACCAAAACAAACAAAACAAAGACACCACTAGTGTGAACAAGGCTCATATTCTCCAGTTAGAGTCTCTTGTGAAGAGGATTATGAAAAGACATGATATGTGTGATTGCTTGACCAATTTAGGGTGTATACATTTTCACCCCTTTTATTGTAGTGATGTAATGAAATGAAATACTATAAGAAAAGAAAGAATAAAAAAATGCATACTTGAACCTAACTATGTGGAGGTGAATGTTCTACAAGGGTCCAACTCAATTCCTAGATAGGGAAGTGGATGGAGAGATGAATAGTGCCTAGAGAGAAGCAATCCATGGAGTGGATGCCCCCTATACTAAATCTGAATGCAAAATCTGTGTATCACAGAGAAGGAGGGAAATGTTTCCCCCTATGTTGAATCTAACTTCAAGATGAGGAATGCTCAGAGGTCTAAAACTAATGTCTATCCTCTATCCCATATAAACATATATAATCTAGATGTATGTATAAGATCTATATGCTATGAAGAGAAAAATTTATCATGCCCCCACTTTGAATATCTCAACTATAATTGAGAATTGCTCAGAGGCCTAAAACCAATGTTTGTCCTTTATCCTATACAAACTTGTGTAGTCTGGATCTAAGTAATGTAATAGACCAACCACTATAGACAATCATGCAGTCCAACTTGGTGATAACCTAGGTGCAAATAGGTGTAATCTATAAATTTGGTCAATTTTCAAAAAGAGAATGGTATGTCTTACCATTCTATCTGTATGATCTTGAGTGATGAAGAACATGAACATCTATGTCATGTCCCCAAATATGGTATGTGAGTGATATATCTATATAATATGGTAATCTATATAACCATATGTGATATGAAATATCTTTCCATTCCTCATGTATAAAACTAGAGACCCAAAAATTTTAATTTGTAGTATGCCTATAGTCTACTATCTGATTCTATAACTATGTCATGTTGTATGAAGTTGTATGTGTGAGATGTATAGCATGTATATGCCCTCAAATTTGGTATCTAAGTCTGTATCTATATCAAAATTGATAAGCTCAAAATATGGATCATTATTGGCATTTTAATTCCTTCAAATCATCTCTCAAAGGATATTATCTTATGCAAATCTTATATTCTTAGATAGCTATTACATGGAAAATAGATATTTGTCTTGTTTATATTAAACCAAAGACTGAACCTTTACTTTTTCATTAATGTCTAATACATAGCATGTTTTAGTGATCTTTAGTGTGAAAAATGCTTAGGAAGAAGACATAGGTGATGTATAATGAACATTCCATTTTAATCTCCATCCAGTAGAACTACAGACCCTGCAGGCTTGTTTTTATGGACTCTACAGGCTTGTTTCTATGGACTCTATAGGCTTGTTTCTATGGACTCTGTAAGCTTGTTTCTATGGACTCTATAGCTTGTTTCTATGGACTCTGCAAGCTTATTTATATGGACTTCATAGGCTCATTTCTATAGACTCCATAGGGTCAATTCTGAGAATTTTGTAAGGAAAATGGCACAAACATTAAGCTAGAGACCAGATAGGATAAGAAAGAACCATTCCAACTGGAATCAAATAAGGAAAATAACTATTATAGGACTATTATAGGAAAGGATATTTATTTCATCAAAATAATTAGATCTCTTTGAAATCTAATCTCCTTTGGATGAAGGGATCGACCCAGGGGTTCTATTCTTTTGCATCGTATTTTGAGTTGATTGTATTAGTATAAAGTGTAAGACTTTTGAATATGAATGGAGAGAAGAAATAGAGAAAATAGATAATCAATAATTAGATATTTTAGAAGCATATAGGTTTCAATCAGATTGTAATCATTTCATTTCTATGAATTAATATTTCAAGTTTTGAGCATTGATTAATCTTTGTTCCTGAGTCCAAGAGAAGCAAGGGCCTACTCTCCTTGGAACTAGGAATTGTGTATGGTATTTATGTTCTTTTTTATTAATTTTTTGTTATAATTAATTATAATCTTGTTACTATTTGCAATTATTTATAAAAATATCAAAACAAATTCATAGTTTAAAAAGAGCATTTTCTTATTTCATTTCTTTTCTACACAAAGTATGTTTTCTTTTCCAATAGAAATATGAAGCAAATTTCCTTTTGTAAATATGAGTGTGAATATACTTTCCCTACAAATGTAAAATAAAAGTGTGATCTTTTACTTCTAGCAAAAGAGTGGATTTATTTGATTTCTTTCTTTTTTTAGAAAAAGTGTAAATCACATAGTTTAGGATACATTCCTTTCTTTAGTCAAAGTTAGAATAGGATCAACAAGTACCCCCATAAGCAACTTTCTATATCTACCATTCCATACCTTACTATAGATAACATTGGACACCAGCCTTGGTTGATAAGACATCAATTGAATATTGGTTAAATGAGGAGTTAGATGACACTCGTCATTTTTGGTGTCATTGTCGGGGAACACAAGGTGTTAGTAAGGTAATAATTATTGATCTAGATTGAAAAATAAGAATTGTAAAAAAAAAATCATAAAAATCCCAAAATAATCAATAAATTGATGTATGATCCTAGAGATTCTAAAGGATGATTTATTCCAAAGTTTCCACCAAGAACACAAGTGGACACTTCTTCAATATCTTTGAGTAGTGACCCAGACCATACAAGTGAAACCCAATTGCAAGAATCTTATGAAACTAGGATAGGAACCAAGCCATTACCACATGCAAGCCCCATAGGACAAATTCCTCAAGATTAATCTCTTAAAAGAAGACATTATATAGAGATTTCCAAAGACTTAGAAGAAGCATTTCAAAGATCCATAGCTGAAGAAAATTTTGAGAACTTGGAACAACCCATAACTAAGACCACAAACATTTAGTGGGAAGATCATCCTAGCTTTGAAATATCATCAGAAGAAGAAATGACTCTCCAACAAAATAAATAATTTGCACAACCAAGAAGGACTTTCTCCTTTGCTATTGTTTCAAATCCTAATGATGAAACCCTAATGGAAAATATTTCACCAGCTAATCTACCAAATTTCTGGGGATGATCTATAGAAGATCCTAATCAATTCCTATTTGAGTTTAAGGTGCTATGTCAAACCTATGATTACACAACTGATAGCTAGAAATTAAAACTATTTACCTTTACACTTAAAGATGTAGCTATGAGATGGTTCATGGGTTTACCTAGTAATTCTATTAAAACATGGGATGACATGGAAATAGAATTCTTAAACAAATACCAAGATTAATCTCGAGTGTGAGAAATAAAAGAGGATTTCTTCAAAATCAAATAGAATGAGGATGAATCTTTAGAGGATTATTTGGATAGATTCATGTTCACTCATAAAAGAAGGAATTATCCACTCACTAAAGATGTTCAGGAATTGGTTTTCTTGAAAGGATTAGATGAAGATACTAGAGACGCCTTAAATCTAATGGGTGGAGGAGATATAAATAAGTTATATTTCAATCAAATTTCTGAGCTTTATACCAATTACTCTTAAACAAAACTTGGAATTAGGAAAGGAAAGTTGGGGAAATCTAATGAAGTGGGTAAATTAATGGAAGAATTTGCTAATCTCAAGATAGATATTCTAGTTACACTAAACAGTACTTTGGATGGCCTTAAAGCTAAGGCAAATGTAATAGAGCCTTTAGCAATCTACTATCCTAAGTGTAGACAAAAAAATTCCCTCAGAGACTGCCCCTAGATAGAACCAATATTTCATCAAGTGGGATCTGTGATGCAACAGATCATGATACCAAATATTGCACCCTTCTGTTTATTTTAAAGAATCAAATGAAAACACAAGTCTAGTCCATTGAAGAAGCAAATTATATTTAGAGACAAAACTAGGCTCAAGGATAGTTTAATACAAGAAATCTAGTTAATCCATGGATGGCACCATGGAATGTTTCAATTCCTTCACCATTTTGGAATCAACTCAAAATTCCATCAATTCAAAATCCATGGGCAGGACAAGAATGGATGCCAACACCTACATGGATGGTGCCATAACCACAAGAATAATGGGTACCACAACAACAATGGAATCAACAGTGAAACTCATAATCACAATTCACCCAACCAAAAAGACCACTTCAACAACAAACCATTATGCCACCCCTAGTTATTCAATAATAAGGATAAATCAATCAACCCTCAATGCCTACACAACCAATAGAAAATATAAAAAATAAATAACCAACACCTATTTATGTTAATGAATAGGAAGAAACAATCAATGTTGGAGCTATTGAGTGTTCAAACATACATTTGAGATCAATTAAAACTATACAAAAACATCCAGTTCTCATTTCTGAGATACCTAATGAAAATAAAAAGATAGAATCATCTCAATTAAGCACTAGAGAAGTGGAAATCAAAATGAGACCTGAAGTAAACAAAGGAAACACTACTACACTAGTAGTTCCTTTTCCTAAAAGATTAAGAGAAAATGATATTAAACTAGACTCAAACTTGGTCCATGAGTTGAAAAAGATCAATATTGAGGTACCCCTTCTACAAGTTATTAGGGATATACCTAAATTAAATAAGTTCATCAAAAACCTCTGTATTAAGACACCTAGGAAGAAGGTAAAATATCCTAGAACTATTTATGTTGATGGAAAAGTTATTGATTTATTAGAAAGAAAATTCCAAAATATGCAGATCTGGGAAGCCCAGTGATCCTAGTTACAATTGGAGGAAAATAAATTCTTAACATCTTGGTAGATTTGGGAGCAAAAATCAACGTCATGATAACTGATACTCTCCATGCATTATCTCTTATGAAAATGCAACCCACAACTACCATTCTTCATATGGCAGACTAGTCACTAACAAAACTAGAGGGGACTATAGAAAATGTTGAAGTGTTAATAGAATCTTGGTAATATCCAATAGATTTCATGGTTTTTCAACCCAAACAAAGAATCTAGGATATCTTATAATCCTAGTTAGAACATGGTTGGCTACTATAGAAACATTGATTGGTTGTAGGTCAGGAGACATGACCATTTCTAATGGGTTAAAATCCAAATGTATCTCCTTGTATCCTCCTGCAAAACCATCAACAAATTACATACAAGAAATTTGGGTGGATGAATCAGATAATGCATTAAAAAAAATTTACACCTTAGCCATGATCATAGTTAAAAAACACTTGGAAGAATTGAATGGAGACATATACCTAAAATCTACAAACTCTACTAGTCCAGAAACCATGGACTATGCTAGTCTAGACACTACGGACTCTACTAGTCTGAAAGCTACAGACTGACTTAGTTTAGGATTCTTGGGTCAGATAGAAAATTCTAAAACCTCCACTTCCACTTCTAATTCTATGATTACTTCATCATATGATCATAGATTGATTCAAAAAAGTGTGTAGAAATTGGTAGAACAACAATAAACTCATTTCTTAGATGCATTTCATTGTTCCTTAGCCAGACTGATTCCTCTTAGAAAAGAGTTTATTGATAATGTAACTATGTTTCATAAGCTACTTCCTCATCCATGTCATTTTAACTCATTAATTAGTGAGTTTAAGAAATAGAATCCAACTACCCAGGTACAAAAACAATCATGGTATTACCTAGAAATTTTTTGAACATCAATAGTTGGTTAACAAATGAAGAGAAAGATCAACTCTTTGAAGTATTGAAAAGACATACTAAGGATTTTGATTGGAATTATATCGACATAAAATAAATTTACCCCAGCATACACACTCATCACATTTACATAGAATCTGTCAAACCGGTCAGACAACCACAAAGAAGAATAAACCCATCATTAAAGGAAATAGTCAAAACAAAAATCCAAAAGTTGCTAGAAGTTGGTTTTATTTACCCCATCTCATAAAGCTAGTGGGTGTCACCTCTAGTAATCATGCCCAAGAAAAATGGAAAGTTAAGAGTATGTTTAGATTATAGAAAACTAAATAAAGCAACATTAAGAGATTAATTTCCTTTACCTTTCATTGATTAAGTTCTTGATAACTTGGCAGGAAAGAAATATTTTTCTTTCTTGGATGGGTTTAGTGGGTATAACTAGATAATGGTAGTAGCTACAGATCAATATAAAACCACATTTACTTACTTTAGGGAGCTTTTGCTTAATGAGTACTTTGATTTGGACTCTGTAATGCTCCAACAACCTTCCAAAGAGTAGTTTTGGCAATATGCTTTGACCTTAAAAATGATTGAGTTGAGGTATATATAGATGATTTCACTATTTATGGTGAAACTTATGAAGAAACTCTAATTTGGAAAGAGTATTGATTAGATGTGAGAAACATCAATCATCTTTGAGCCATGAGAAATGTTTGTTGATGATGGATGAAGGAATAGTCCTGGGACACCATATTTTTGTAAGAGATATTCAAGTAGATTTGAAAAAATTTGAAATAATTTCTAACTTACCCATTCCATAAACACAAACTAAAGTTAAGAGTTTTTTGGGACATGCTGGTTATACAGACACTTCGTAGATAAGTTTAGCCAAATAGCTGCACCTATGTTTGCCTTGCTTACAAAAGACAATACATTCAAATGGAGTGATAGTTACCAGCAGGCCTTTGAGACCATCAAAGATAAACTTGTTACTGCTCCAGTATTGAGAGGACCAGATTGGACTAAGCCATTCCATATATACACAAATGCTTCCAATACATCACTAAGAGCAGTTCTTGGATAAAAGGATGAAGAGGGTAACATGTATGCTATTTATTATATTAGCAAAAACATGACACCTGCTGAAAGAAATTACACCACAACTAAGAAGGAATTCATAGTTGTAATTTATGCAATTAAAAAATTTAGATGCTATATAACAGACTACAAGGTATTTGTCTATACAGACCATTCAACTATTAGATATCTTACTAATAATCCAATTGTGAGAGGTAGGATTATTAGATAGCTATTTATCTTACAAGAATTTGATGTTATTATTATAGACAAACTAGGGAAGTCTAATATGGTTGTTGATTTATTGTCAAGAATGAACACTACAGGTGAAGAAGAACCAGTGGAAGATGACTTTCCAAATGAATAATTATTTGCTATTTCAGCACAATCTCCATGGTTTGCTGATATAGCTAATTACCTCACCACAGGGAGGTTTCCTCTACACTTTTCACAAAAATAAAAAAATGTTTAATCAAAGAAAGTTCTTGTTTTAAATTGATTAATAGAATATTATTTAAACTTGGACCTGATCATGTGTTTCAAAGGTGTGTGACAAATGGTGAAGCTTATGATATCATCAGAGCTTGTCATGATGAACCAGGAGGAGGTCATTACTCAGTTCAAAGAACCATACATAAAATCTTGGGAGAAAGATATTATTGGCCTCATCTTCATCATCAAGTAAAAAGATATGTCAGACACTATGATACTTGTCAGTGAATTGGATAGCCTACTCTTTCAACAGAGATGCCTCTGCACCCTCATCCTCAATTAGTTTTAGAACCATTTGAGAAATATGGAATTGATTTTATCAGTCCACTGGATCCTCCTTCTATAGGAAAGTAATATCTCCTAGTATGTATAGACTACATGACCAAGTGGACAGACGTGGAAACATTAACTCATGAAAGAGAGGAGATGGTAGCTTATTTCTTATATTTTAAAATCATGCAATAATTTGGTTCTCCAAGAGAGATATTCTTTGATCAAGGACCACAGTTCATGTCAAACATGATAAAAAATTTCATGCAAGTGTATCAAACTCATCACAAAAAAACATCTCCATACCATCCATAAGAGAATAGACAAGTTGAAGTCACCAATAGAGAACTAGAACCATTTTAACCAAGGTTGTCAATTCTAGTAAAAAGGATTGGGCAGATATGGTACCAAAAGCTATTTGGGCCTATAATTCTACTTGGAGAACAACAACTAGATTTTTAGCTTATGAATTGGTTTATGGTAAGAAGCCTTTATTCTCTGTTGAATTTGAATTACAAACTTTGAAAATAGATATAGAAGTAGGAATTGAATTATAAGAAATATAGAAAGAAAGACTCCTATGACTTAATCAACTTCATGAAATGAGGATGGAAGCAATACAAAGAACTAAACTGGTACAACATCAAATAAAATTTTGTCGTGATGCACAAATCAAGCAACAAAAGTTTCAAAAAGGAGATTGGGCACTATTGTTTGATTCTAAATTTCAACAGTTCAAAGGAAAACTACAAACAAGATGGTTGAGACCTTATGAGATTGAAGAGGTCTATAAAAATGGTTCTATTAAGCTGATACCTATTGATGATAGTAGAAGATCTCTATTAGTCAATGGACATAGATTGAAGCTCTATCAAAAAACTCTCAATAAAAATGAATTTATTCAAAAAGTAAAGGATCAAGTAGCTATTTTGGAAAGCTCTACTTCTTCCAGTGAACATACTCTGTGATAATCCTCTAGTAAAAAAAATTCATAAGAAAATCCCATCATGACACTATGATTGGTTATCTCCATGCAATAAACTAATCCATGTAAACCTATTTGTACAGTACACATGGCAAGCAAAGGATAATGTCTAAGGTGAAAGTAAGTAAGACATATATTTTATCTATCTATGTTTAGTTAATTAATTATCTTTGATTTGATTAAGACACTATTCTCTAGAGATGACCCAAATTTGTATCTTCCAAGATGGAATGACACATGCCATAATGAAAAATCATGCAACCAAGCCACCAAAGGTATATAGATAAGTGTGCAACTTTGATATCATCAATTGAGTCATCAAGTATCATAATGATGGGACATCATAAAAAAGATTTTTAAATGAAATAATGAATCACTTTCAACATCAATATGACACATAATCATTTCACATAACTTGTAGTGATGAGACAAAATGGTTGGCACACTCCGTAGAAATGTGCGACACCTAACTATATCAAATCATCATACCACACTACGGACTCATGTACCTATAGTGTTTCAAATGAACCATTTACTTTTTATGGACTTCAATAAAAGTTGGTCTACCAATCCTTAGGGCTTGTTGCCTACTGACTTCAACAAAAGATCAGTCTACACCTTATGTGGAGTTAAAGGAACCGAGCTGACTATGACTTCACATAGAAATGGTATAGAAGACAAGACAGAGTTGAAGGATCTAACAAAGTTTTATAAGAACAAATTTTCTCTAGCAGTGTTTAGAGCCAATGGCTGGCTACCTTTCACTAAAAAATTCTAGGGTTTTGATGAAATAATGGTAAGTGAATTCATTACCAATCTCACCACTAAATTTCAAATTGTGAAAGAAATTATTATTCCTGTTACAACTCAAATCATAAGCCAAATTATACAAGTTTCAGAAGAAGGAATGAGAGCTACAAGCAGAGTTTCATTTAGTGATTTAATTAGTCAGTTTAATGGTAATAAGTAGACCAAAACTTCATGTCTAGTATATTCCAAGGGAAAATCAAAAGGGATTAAAATAAATTCACTTCCTGAACCTTGGAAATCTATAGCCAAGTGGGTACTTAAATATATCATTTGTGAAGGGCAAGACAGTGTTTTAGGGGGTGATGCCATGAAAATGTTAATACATCTTAACCATGGAAGACAAAATTCTCAATTCAAAACTAACCTCCCATCTTTATTATATGGTGCTCTACAAGTCATGTCTACAACCTGTAATGCTACTCTTAGGCATCATGGCCTTATTCAGCTTATTATCCATCATCATTTCCTTCAACAGGGTCAAGAGGTCTGGGAGGAATTTTAGAATAGTATAACACAACAAATTCTAGATTTTCCTGCACAAGAAACCCCAAATATACCACAGGAAGACTCATCTCCACCTGCACATTAGCTAAGAAAACAACACCAAGAAAAAAATCTTAGACTGTAGTCTACACAGAAATCCCTTCTTCAAGAAGAATAACAACGTCTCAAAACCCTAAAATTTTAAGGTCCCTACAAGAACCTCATGATTCTATAGTAGAACCAGTTCCTTTGACAAGAAGAAGAAAATTGAGATGGAAGGTTGCTACAAAAGTTGAGAAGACCAAGGGTTTGGTGGTTGAGAAGGAAAATCAACCAAGTGTATCTCAAAGAGTAACTAAAAGAAGGAGAAGGCTCATTTTAACAGAAGAAAATGAATAAGAAACTACAAATATTTTAGATAGTCTTAAAATGGTGTCTCATTCCCCCATTTATTAGACTATTTTGGCACCTACAGATATTGACAAAATTCCTTTCGAAAGGAACTCTCCAATCATAATGGAGGATCCAAATCTAGAGGAAGAGCCATACACAATAGAGGAATTAAGTATGGTAGAATAACCACCTGTTCCAATTGAAACTACAATGGACAAAGGGAAAATTGTATATACCAATGAGAAAGACAAATCATCAAATCTAAATGATCCTATTATGTAACTAAATTTGCAACTTTCTCAAGCTCAATGTCTTGAACAACAACATACATCTGACATTGTGGACTTGAGCAGTCAATTGCAAAATAAGGATCATCTCAACTAGTCTTTGGTGCATAAATTAGATACAGTATCTACTGATCATGCAACAAAAATTCATAGATTAGAAGAAATAATAAAAGAACATGAAGATGAAAAGATTGGTCTTTGGATATATGTAGAAAGTTTGAAGAAGGAAAACAAGAGATTACAAAATTTGGTAAACTCTTCTGAAGCACCTGTTGTTGCACTTTCTCCTCCTAAGGTATTTGTTGACCATGGCTATCAAACAAGTGATCCAGGTATTCCTCCCTTGCAAATAATACATCAAATTGAATAAGAATATTTTGTATTTAAATAGAAAAACAAAGATACAACTTCTTCAAACAAACTCTTAGAAAATGAAAAAAAAGAATTAGAGGCCTAAAGTCCAAGAGTTAGAAGAAAATTTGTAGGATGCATGCAAATTAGGAGAAACTCTTTTGGCATGTAGGAATCCTTCTCCTACATACAGTTTGTTTTTATTTGAACAATTTTACAGATGACAGCTTTTATGGATCTCCTATCATCTTCCTTACAAAATTTTGTAGCCAACAACATTTTTAGAAATTTTCCATAATGCTGAACGTAATCAACAATATTTGCTTTGTGAATTTTATTTACATGACTTGATTATAGGAGATCATGAGAAAAATAAGTTTTTGATAAATATTCATGTAGGAGAAGTTCAACTAAGAGCATTACATTCTACATTCAAAAATCAAATAACATGGAAAGGCAGATTTGAGGACTACACAAATCATGCTAAGACTACAGGATTAAGTGTCAGACTAGCTTTCCCTATTCCTATATTGATCAAGTAGAATTTTAAATATGATTTGTTAAATGATGAGATTAAAACACATTATTATAGGCTCTATATGATTGTACTATTTCTTTTGATTTGTTGTCAAGATAGAGTTTTGATTTAGTAGTGGCTGCAAGTGTAAATAGATGGGACCAAATTTTAGTACCTCTTAAAAGGTGAGAAGTCATGCCCCCAACTAAATTAAGATGGAGTATGAGGAGAGAATCCTCATTCTATAAATTTTAATAAAGGTAATCAACTCTAGGGGAGAGCAAAAATGGATTGGCATGAGATATAGACCCCTTTTGCTAATCATACCTATTCAAGGATGGTAGAGTTGGGTTACACAATCAGAGGAGCAATTCAGTATATGGAAATAAATGATTCACACACATCAAGGATTTACAAGAAATTTAGATAGACATATAATATATGAATTTGATGAATATGACCTGAGTCAGAGTATGGAAAGTATAAGCCAGAATTATGAACACTAATAAATGTTTGCAATGAGACTTATAAAAGGTAAAGCTTGGGGGAGATGAGCTCAAAATATGGCTCTATTGACATGTTATTTCCTTAAAATCATCTTTGAAGGATATTATCTTATTTAAATCTTAGATTCTTAGATATCTATTACATGGAAAATAGATATTTGTCTTGTTTATATTAAACCAAAGACTGAACCTTTAATTTGTCATTAATGTCTAATACATATCATGTTTTAGTGATATTTGGTGTGAAGAATGCTTAGAAAGAAGACACAGGTGATGTATAATGAACATTCCATTTTGATCTCCATCCAGCAGAACTACAGACTCTACAGGATTATTTCTACAGACTCTGTAGGCTTGTTTCTATGAACTCTGCAGGCTTGTTTCTATGGACTTTGCAAGCTTGTTTCTAAAAAATCTATAGGATTATTTCTATGGAATCCATAGGCTCATTTCTATAGACTCCATAGGTCCAATTCTAAGAATTATATAAGGACAATGCCACAAATGGGAATCTAGAGACTAGATAGGATAAGAAATAACTATTCCAGTTGGAATCAAATAAGGAAAATAATTGCCTGCTGTTTTGAAGGACTTGCTTTTGATAAATTTGTATATAATAAAATTTTAGGAATATAATAGGATAGGATAATTATTTCATCAAAATAATTGGATCTCTTGGAAATCCAATCTCCTATCTTTTGATGAAGGGATCGAACCAGGATTCCTAGTCTTTTGCATCCTATTTTGAGTTGATTGTATTAGTATAAAGTATAAGACTTTTGACTATGAATGGAGAGAAGAAATAGAAGATATAGAGAAAATAGAGTATCAAGAATTAGATATTTTAGAAGCATATAGGTTTCAATCAGATTGTAATCATTTGATTTTTATGAATTAATAGTTCAAGTTTCTAGCAATGATTAATCTTTGTTCCTGAGTTTGAGAGGAGAAAGGGCCCAATCTCCTTGGAACCAGGAACTATGTATGGTATTTATGTTCTATTTTATTAATTTTTTGTTATAATTAATTATAATCTTGTTACTATTTGCATTTATTTATAAAAACATCAAAACAAATTCATAGCTCAAAAAGAACATTTTCTTATTTCATTTCTTTTCTACGCAAAGTATGTTTTCTTTTCCAATAAAAATGTGAAGCAAATTTCCTTTCATAAATAGGAGTGTGAATTTAATTTCCTAGCAAATTTAAAATAAAAGTGTGATCTTTTACTTCTAGCAAAAGAGTGGATTGATTTGATTTCTTTCTTTTTTTAGCAAAGGCATAAATCACATAGTTTTGGTTACATTCCTTTCTTTAGTCAAAGTTAGAATAGGATCAGCAAGCACCCCCATAAGCAACTTTCTAGATATACCATCCCATACCTTATTGTAGATATCTTTGGACACCAGCCCTTTTTTATAATACGCCAATTGAATATTGGTTAAATGAGGAGTTAGACGACACTCGTCAAAAGTCACTTTGAATCCATGTAATCTAAACTAATGTATCTGAATACTTTATGTATCTTTAAATTAAATGTATATCCATTTTAATGTATTAAGTAATGTTGAGTGAGCCATATAATTTGAGTTACTATATATCTCAACCAATCTAAGCTAAATCTTTTATTCTAAATGTTGGATGTGTAAGAACCATGGTATATCCACTTATGAGAGTGGATGGGTATGTTTGGCAAGTGTAGAGATAGGAATAGTATGAATGATGCCCCATTTTTAGGGAGAGGGACACAATTTGTGATAGAGAAGGTTGAGTCAAAAGTGATGAATAGTGGCATAGTAATAAAAACAAGGCTGGTATGTTGTGAATAGATTGAAAGGTTGTTTGATTGACTAGTTTGTGTTGTTGAGAGTGGAATATGTTTTGATTGGTGATGACCAAGGTGCATGTTTGGGTATAAGAGAAATATAAAAATGTTCATGCCATAGTAGGTAGATAAGGTAGTAAGAGAGTGAATCTTGTGTAATCTCTAAGGTATCTTTGTAATGATTCCATGGAAGGAAATGGTTTTAAAAATAGAGTTATGAGGTTTGAGTTGTGGGCAAAATGGTATTTTGTTTTGAATGAACAAGTTGGTTAATATAATAAATTGGATTGATTATTGATTCATTTATGAATTGAATAGGTGGATATTTTGAGCTCTAGAGTGATAAAAATGCTAATGAGATGAGAACCTACCGTGACCCAGTTTAAGTAGTTGGCAGTCTAGGTTTATGCTAGTGATAATGTGACCCTAGTAAGAAACTCAAACACTTGGTGTTTGTTATATTTTTGGCCTATTTTGGTGTTTTTGAGATTTTAAAAGTAGTTTAGGATTTTTTTATATATTTCTATTGCTCTTTTCTAGGGTTCAGTGCTCCTATCCAAGGTTCAACACTTCTATCTAGGTTTTAGCACTCTTGTCTAACACTGCTATCCTTTTTACATCATTATTGTCCTAAAGGCATAATTTTTCTATGATGTTTCTTTGTTTTTCACTATTGTTCTATCTTGGCTTTTGATTTGGTATTATTGATTGATATATGTGTTGTTTCTAGTATTTTTTAGGGTGAGGTATAGATGAAAAAGTTACCTAGGGGTCAGGTGATGGAGACATTGAGGCTACTACCATTATTTACTGATTTGAGAATAGTTATGGATAGGGTAGGTTTGGGTTATATGTGTGACCTAGGTATAATGCAGTGGGATTGATATCTAATGAATAACTTATGTGAGAGGTTTACTATGGATACATGTAATTTATAGCTTCCTATAGGGGAGATGACTACAAATTTAGAGGATGTGTATCGTATACTAGATTTAGTAGTTAGTGGGTGGTGAGTGATGGTATAAGATTACATGGGTGCTGATGTGATTAAACGTGCATCATTGCATTTTGATGGTGTGCCTTTGAGTATACATCAGAGAGGTAGTGATAGTGATGTACTACTATCAATCATTATGCAATCTAATATTCTATGCTTGTGGAAGTGGTTGGCTATTTTGTTACCATCTTTTTTTGCTATGGATGGGAGTGGAGTATCTATTACATTAAAGATGCATAAAATTGTGCATAGTATGGAGGTATATGGAAATATATTCTTATGGTTTAAGACTATGATAGCCATCCTATATAGGGATCTCTATAGGTTTACATAGGAGTCATTGAGTGGTAGGGTGAACATAGTGACTTTATTGCACTATTGGGCTTATGATCACATAGTAGTTGTGAAGCCAATTAGATTATTGAGGGAAAAATGGGCACCTCCACAACCATTTAGAGAGTGATGGATGAGAACATTGGCTATTTAATTACATGGGATGGACCATTATATGTGGGTTTTAGATGGATTGGTGGTTGGTGACATCATATGGAGGCTTTACAAAGGATTTATAAGGTGGGTAGAGGATGGAGTACAACTATGATATATGAGGGTCAACTATTGGATACATGATCATTAGGGTGGAGTATATGAGTCATTTTAGTATCATCACATTACTAGATAATTTGGGGTACCATAAGATGTGCCCACAGTACCATGGGTGTGGGTGAGGTGTGCATGAGCATCCATGAGGATAAGAGATCATGCAAGGCCTACCAAGGTTGAGCTCACACCATTACCTTTTGATGTGAGGGATGAGGTCATATATATTATTGATATGGAAAACATTATATGCATAGATGCATATACCATGTGGTGGGATAGGAATTGGTGGGCTCCATTATACTTTATTGAGGTAGGGGATGATCTAGAGTATGAGGATCCTGAGTTGATCTAGATGATGGGAGGTAAGTAGTGATTATATTTTAACTATTTATGAAGATATGCTTTAGTTTGATTTTAAAGTATATAGATAACATAGTATCATACTTTGTGCATAGGTGAAGTGGGAGGTGCTCAAGGTGGAACCCAAGCTAGGGTAGGAGGTGGAGATGATGATTACTAGGAGATCATAATTGAGTTGCCACTCTAAGATATCACATAATATGTACCTGATGATGTGGTGGATGAAGGATTGATAGAGTGAGTGATGGTCATGACTAGTATCCATACCCATGTATTTGAAAAGGATGCTATAGAGACAATTGCATATTTTAGGGTAGTAGGAGAGAGAGATGAGTTTAGAGCTAAGTTGGATAGTTTTAGGATGCCCCCACCTAATTTTTGATCTATTATAATGAGGGTAATAGATGTGTATATAAATATTCTAAGGTGACATTCAGATTTATGTGAGGAGCATGGTTAGCTATTGGAGTGAGAGAATTACTGCAAGAGGCATGCAATAACTCAAGGAGGTATAGGGCCATCAAGTGCTAGGGTAGATTATGGGACTAGCATTGGTGGGGAGAGTGAGATTGAGAATGAGAGCCTGATGCCCATTAATGACTAATTTACTTGATACTAGTGTATATGTTTTGAAAAATAATTATATATATGGATACTTGTTTAATTTTGACTCATTCATTATTACGTTAAGGAATTTGGAGTATATTGGTATATTTGTTACAAATTGCTGATTAGAAATAGTTGGTTTGGTATTGATATTGAGGGGTAAAATGGTATTTTAGAAGTGATTTGATTATTGTTGATAGGTTCAAGTGTGATGCTAATGTTTGATTTTGAATCATATGTGAGTAAAAACTTTGTTGTTTTTTAACTGGGATACTGATTTGATAAAGTGAATTGGTTTAAGATTAGTAAAATAGGATATTGATAAGATCAAGATTTAGATAATTTGGTTTGGCTAGGGATGGTCATTTAGAACTAGGAATGTTAGTTCTTATCAGAAGGGGATGTAAGATATCACTCTATGCATATCAACCCCATGGCTGATGTATCACTATCTGAACCCTAATGGTTAACTAATCAAGTGGCCATATTAATTATGCTATGTAGGAACATGCCCTATATCTAATGTTATCTATGATGTACTAACTATAGATGTACATGGTGAATTTTTAAAATGAAACCTCAATGGATGTGTAACTAAAACTATGTGCTATGAAGGAGGCTCATCTATCTACAATTATAGTAGATTGATACGTGAAATAACACCTTGTGACCTCTTCTATGATGTGTATGACTGAGCAATAGATTAAGATGAAATTGTAACCTATGATGGGGGTTCATATAATCTCAATCATAATAGGTTGTTACATGAAATTGGTCCTTGAAAACTTGGCTGTAGGGAATATCTATCTGGAGTGATACTTTGTAATGTGAGTTTATCTAATCTAAACTGTAATGGGTTGCTACTTGAGATAGGACCCTAAAAAATTTATTGTGGTGCTTGTGACTATACTAGATATGTATATGGAACTACACTATGTACTCCTCAAACTACACTACTATATGCAGGCTGCTCTCATTATACTAGTTTCCAAACACTCTAAGTAGGTGGGATAGGAGATCTCTTATGAGGATCTATCCTAGAAATTGTATTACTTTCATGATGAGTAATGGATGATTCCTATGAAGGAATATATTAGGATGACTCATTTTAGGAGGAATGAGGTCTATGGATCCATGATAGAGGATATCTTAGTACCCTTGGTGTGAATGTTATGATACCGTTATCAACACATCTATTGATACAGTCCCTAAGTCCATAACAGTCACTGTCTCTATGTCCACAAATATGATGATAGTTACAAAATGGGTGATGTGGTTATTTATATAAGAGATTTGTATCTCACCAATGAGTATAAGGAAATGTGATTAACCTCATATCAATTAGTGATGATAATATGACATATGGGTTATCTCGATCTGAACAAAACTATAGTGGTGCCTTATTGCTATTCTTTAAAGTGCATATTATAGGTGGTGCTCTAGAAACTAGCTCCCTATTATTAATTGGTTGATTTTTTAGCTATAGTCTCTTATATTGTTTGGAACATGGTGGATGTTGTAGATGGAGGTAATGCTATGAAATTTAGAGTAAGTTGATCAACTGAATCTGACTCAATCAATCCCAATTTCTTCTCCAAGGCTAAAATTGTATAACATAAGTGACTAAAAGAGGAATCTGTCTGATATAATATATGCTCTAGGTGGGGTTGGTGAAGCCCCTTAATAAAGATATGTTGAACCTCTAAATTTTTTGGTTTGTATATCAAGCATAGCATGTAAGTCTTAAATCATAAGATATAATCACTAACCGGCTCTGAAGGATTATGATGCAATGCAACAAGTTTATCATATGTAACATGAGGGCTCATATTTACTATGTAATATCTAAGAAATGCCTCCTCTAAGTCATCATATGTATGTAATGAACTAACAAGGAGTAGATGAAAGAACTAATTTTGTGCAATACCCACTAATGTCTAATAGAACAACTTAAGTAGAATCAAAGGACTTGTATAAGCTGGTAAAGCCTTTTGAAAAGCTTTAAGGTATATTAATGGATCTCTAGTTCCATGAAATTGAGGCACTTATGGTATCTATAAATGCTTAGGTAATGAAGATTTTATAAATGTCTTTGAAAGAGGGCTACCATGTAAATCATTGGCATCCATCAAAGACTTATAAGCCATATTTTCCAAAGTAAGGAGATGTACTTGGTGTTTTAATTCACCAACTGCATGCATCAAATAAATAATCTCTTGTAATGGTATATTAGTATATTTAAGTGGTTCATTTAATCATTAAATTTGATCATTTATTTTAACCATGGGAAAGATGCATTTAGACATTGGATCATAGAGAGGGAGTGTGCTCACTTGAACATTTGGTGGAATGGTAACTTGGACCTTAGAAGAGGGTAGTGGGATACCATTCTCTTTGGGTGAAGAGTGAGAAACATGTGTTATTTTAGTAGGGGGTGGATTGGGAGATTCATTTGTATCTTTAGTATCATTAAATCACATTGTATTTGAATAGAAGATGTGATGTTATCATTGACATGTGCATCACTTGAAATGGAATCATGCATATAAGTATAAACAAAATTTTTTAATGCATTATTTTTGAAAGGAGTGAGAGAAGAGATATAAGCATGAGACACATTTTAATCTTCACTATATGCATAATAGTCATCATTATTCCATGCATTATCACAATGAGAATTTTATTCATTTGAAAGGGGAGGAGTAGAATTATAACATTCATATTCACTCTCATTGTCATATTCATTTGCATGTTCACTATCATTCTCATTATCACTTTCATTATCACTAAGGTGAGGGGTAATAGAAGATGTTAATTCTAATCTAATATGCAATAAATTTT
Organism: Torreya grandis; assembly: GCA_037957365.1. Classification (NCBI taxonomy): domain Eukaryota; kingdom Viridiplantae; phylum Streptophyta; class Pinopsida; order Cupressales; family Taxaceae; genus Torreya; species Torreya grandis. The sequence goes on from JARHVA010000314.1 coordinate 3,658,156, forward strand.
CATGTGAAATTGGAATATTATGTGCATATATGCTATCCTTAAATGGAGTGCATGCATTATTTTCATTTACAATATGAGAAGTTAGAGTAAGCAAGTTATAATTTGGACATTCTTTTGTCATTGTTTGAGATGAAAAAGTAGAGTTAATAACATGAGATTGATCATTTAAATTACACATTGGAAATTTGATTTTATTTCATTTATATTGTTGTAATTTGAACATAGAAGTAATAAAAGAGAGAGAGAGACTAGGTTCAAATGCAAGTAAATTATCACCAATGAGAGATTCACATGGAATTTCATGACTAATTTGTATATTTGATATGTTATGCCTAGGAGAATGAGGTGAAACATATCTTTCCCATTTATCAAAATTTTTTTCTTTGGAAGATGGAAGAAAAGAGATAGATTTGAGAGAATAAGATGCATTTACTTTTTATTCACTATCACTTTCATATGCATAATCATATTCCTCATTAGAAAAATAGTAATTGTTTTCATTGTAAATGAAATCATTTTCCTCATTTTTGGTTAATCTACCATTTTGTGAATTTGTCAATTCATTATCATAATTATGAGAAAAATTTAGAAATTTATCTATGGGATGAGAGGGAAGAAATGCCTTGTTGGCCATTTTATTGCTTTTACCAAAGAGAGTATGTAAAATTAATATTAAACAAATAAATGCAAAAAATAATACTAACATAGGGATTTTAAAAATATTTTTGACACTCCAAATAATTTTCAAAAATTCCAAAATATTTATCTAAAAATTATAAGGGAGGAAGGTTTGGGGTTTGCGGACCTAGTTTGGAAATCTAGGGTTTTGGGTTGGAGTTTTATAATTTTGAAAATTTTGCAATAATTTTAATTCTAAAATAAATTTAATTAAAATAAATGTACAAAAAATTTAGACAAAAATCAGAATTTTTAAATTGAATTTTTGTACAAAAATGTGAAGGAAAACCCTAGGGGTACCTAGGGTTTGAGATTTGTTCGAAGTAAGTCAGGTTCACCAAATGTTTTTATTATTTTTGGGAAACTAAGTTTTAGTTCCTAAACAATAAAGGGGATATATTAAAAGGTAAAATATAATCAAGTATAGTAAAACACAAATTTATATTAATTTTGACCAAATAAATTACATGGGGAAAAGAAATGACTTATCTAGGTAAAAAAGTCATTTATAGGTTTTGGAACAATAAAAAATAGTTAGGAATAATCATGAATAAAGATTAATTTCTAGAACTACAATTTAAATTTACTCTAGATAGGAGCACCATGTTTGGACAAGAGCATTGGTAATTGTTATCTAGATAGGAGCACTAGAAATTATTATCTAGATAGGAGCATCTATCACTGTTGTTTGATTTTAGCACTATTGTTCAAATCAATTTTTGATTTTGAATTCTAGTGTAGTCTAATTTTTGGATCCTATAGGTGTACTTATTTCTCTATAATCACATATATGTGTCACTATATAGCCTATTTTATTCTCAAACCCTAGGTCTACCTACACACTTGAAGCAACAAACACATAAAAAGCAAAAGGGGAATAAATTGGGTTAGGGGAAGTATGATTTCATGATATAGAACCCCTGGTGTCCTGATCACTACCTCCATTAATCCTCAATCTAGGGTCTTGGATAAAATTTAGATATCCCTTATGGAATGTGCATAATCAACATGCATGGTAGATGAAAGAATGAGCTTTTGTGTAGGCCCTTCCTTGATCAAACATGTAAATCTATGTGTGATGTATAATTTTGAGCTATATTATTGACTAATTTTTATTACTTAGTGTGCCAAAGTGGTTAGTGCTAGATATAAAATTCCTTGTAAAGTCTTTTATATAGGAGACTCTTTATTTTGAATTTGGGAGCTTTATTCATGCTAGATAAAATAAAAAAGATAAATAAAACTTAAGGGAGGGGTTAAGAAGGATTTAGGACCTATTAATCAAGAAAAATGACCATTATACAATAACACTAAGTAGGATTGGAGAGCCAGACACAATAGTCCTCTAGAATTTTGTTGTTTAGGACTTAGAAAAATATGCTAAGACTAACACAAGCCAAGTCTAGGGGTCTCTAGGGGTATAAATCAATTGACTAAGACAATGAAAAGGTGATAAAAGCGAGAAATAAGACCAAGATAAACAAAACAAAGAAACAACTAGTGTGAACAAGGCTCGTATTCTCTAGTCAGAGTCTTTTGTGAAGAGGCCTATGAAAAGACATGATAAATGTGGTTGCTTGACCAATTTAGGGTGTATACACATGCATTCAATCACAAATTTTTATGTATTCCCCTTGAGACCTTCCTAAAATAAATCCTGCTTAATTATATAATAAGTCTTCAAAATCATGAGTGACCCCTATTAGAGATTCATGAAGTTCCTTAAGGATATTTTGCTTTAGGATATAATCCTTACATAGGTATAATCAATATTTATACTATAATTTATTCCATTTTCACTTAAATTTGTTGAAAACACTAGAACTGTGCTAGAGATTTTAAATCAGAACCTATGTATCCATGCCATTCTCCCATTCTGATCTTGCCTCTTCCAACCAATTTTCCTACTAAATGGTAATTTCATATAACAATTCCTTAATGGATTGATTCCTCTTAGATAGTGTATTTAATACAACATTCTCTTTTCCTTTCTTATAGATGATTTCAATGTCACATCCCAATATTTTAGTCACACAATTTTATTTTTTTTCCAATGAAAATCATTGTTATAAAAATATTTTAGATGATAATGGTCAGTATGTACATTAAAGTGTCTACCCATAATATAAGATCTACCCTACTTGATAGGATATAGAATAAATAACATCTTTATCATAATATGGTTATATCCTATTTTCACCCTTTGGTTGATAACTCTCAAATGCAATGGGTCATCCTTCCTACATTATTATTTCCCCCATACCATATCTTGATGCATGACATTCAAAAATAAAATTTTAATAAAAATTAGGGGTAGCCAAAATTGGAATGGTACACATAGCCTCCTTTAGCTTCTCAAAGGCCTTGGTTTTTATTTCATTATAATGGAAGGATTATTTCTTCAACAAATCTAAGTTGTACTTCATCTTCGCAAAGGCCTTTGTAGTTTTTTCATTCCAATAGAAGTATTGCTTCTTCATTAAAGTTATGAGTGGTGTTTCTATGTTTCCTTAGTTTTTACAAATATCTGATAGTAACTTGTTATCCCCAAAATGCTTCAAAGACTCTTGAGGGTTTTGGGGACCTATTACTCAATCATATTTTTTATCTTATGAGGATATACTTTTAATCCTTTGTGTGAAACACCATGACCCAATTACTCTACCTCTTAGAATCTAAAAGTACATTTTGAAGGTTTTTTTAATGAATTTTATTTGTTCTAGAGATAATAATACCTATTTCACATGATTAAAATGTTTTTTTAATAACATGCCATCAAAAAACACCAACACATTTTTTCTCAAAAAATGCCTAAAAATAATTTTCATCAAAGTCTGAAATTTAGATGTTGCATTTATGAGACCATGAGTCTTAAAAGTTATTTTAGGGATATCATTATATATAATCTAAATTTTATGGTACCTAGAATAAAGATATAATTTTGTAAAATAAACAACACCATGTAACTCATCTATCAAATTGTCAATTATTGGAATAGGTAACTTATCTTTGATGTTGTAGTTGTTGAATTTTCTATAGTCTGGGCACATTCTCCAAGTGTCATCCTTATTATACACCATGACCACCAAGAAAAAATATTCACTTTGGCTGTGTAATATATTATATTCCTCTAACATATCATGTACCATATTTTTAATTTCACTCTTTGGGGCATATGGGTACATATATGGTTTGATTATTGATGGTTGAATCCCTAGAGGTAGTTAAATGGCACGATCATGTTATCTTCTTGGTGGTAGTCCTTTTGGTATCTCACCAAAAATAGCTGGGTGAGCATCAATAATCTTATATAAATTAGGATGTGGAGACACCTTTGTTAGTTAAACTTCTATGGTAAAAAATCAAGCTATGAATGCTTCAGCCCCTTTGTTGATAATCTTCATCATGTGATGTAATCTAACCAATTATGGATTTTTTTACATAATCCATGTGGTTCAAATGTCTTACCTTCATAATGAACGTGCATGAAATTTTCTTATAAATTCATCTCTATTATTCCCAAAGTTATGATCGATTGGAGTCATAAAATAATTTATTTCCCACCCATGGGAATATCAAACATAAGATAATCTAACCTATAGTATCCCATATAAAACTTAATATTATGAAATTTCCCAAAATAATTATCTATGCCACCTAACTATAAAAATAAACTCTCTAATTAAACTAACTCCATCCAATCACTCATTCTTAATCTCGTAAAGGTATTCCATGGGGAAACCACTTGGTTTTTCAATTATACTATTTTCACTAATTGTCCACCTATGGTCTATATAATTGGCAAGATATCAACACTATATATGAAACACTAGTTCTTTCTATAGATTGAGGGACTATAGGTTGCCTATATGAAACACTCTTTTGTAAATTAAATTTCATGAAAGTAAAGTGTTAGAAAGGTAATCACACTTTCTAAAAATGAAATCACACTTTATTGGAAATGAAAACACACTTTATGTAAATTAAATGAATTGTTAGTCTATGGGTTGGAAGCTTCCTAAGGGAAACTATGAACTCTCACACAAGTATTGAATGACTTTATTAAATAAACTTAAAGAAATTGAACACAGATATAAACTTCAATAGGAAATAGTATTATTCACACAATATAAATAAATAATAAACTAATGGATCAAGATATTTACCAAAAGTCCTTGCAAGGGTTCCCTCCTTAATCAAATTTGAGTTCCAATCCTTCCTTGAAAATAATTATTTTATGTCCAATCAATTCTAATTGTATTAAATAATCTTGTAGCAATGTGAGTATTGATATAGTAAAATATTGTAAGGAATTGATAGTGTACTCTCTATCTTCTATGTGTTTCAATATTAAAAAATCAATATTATTATTCATTTCCACCATTTTTTAAACAAAAAAAATTATATTTTTTATTGCACATCTAGTTACAAAATAATCTATGTAGGCATTTTATTCATGTTACATGACAAACCAATAAATTTAAGTAGAGAATAAAGTGGTAAATTATATGGTTACAATAATAGATAAGCTTGGTCTATAGATAAGGAAGTGATAATTACATATTTGGTCATTGATATATTCCTTCCATATTATATGATATGTATTCATGTTTGAATAACCACCATAGCTTAGTAGGAATAACAACATGGAACTATGGTCTAACCATTATAGTTATGCTATAAACTAGAATAATTATTATATAGTTGTTACATGTTGATCTAGTTGTGCCTTCAATTACTATAGATCCATCAGTAATGATTTAAATGGTTATCCATTCACCAAATATACATCCAATTACTATGTGATCCATCAGTGGTTGATATGGGTTGTAATCATCAACCTCATACTTGATATGGGTTACAAAAATCAATTAATTTAGGTTATATGGGTTGGCCTATTGATATGATATAGGTTGGTTGTATTCCTTAAAAATCATGATTTATCCCTACTATGTGAACACAATAAATTAGTAGTAAATCCAAAACAATAATATAAGTACATGATGCAAAATTTATTCATAAAATAACATTTTTAATCATAAAACATAAAGAGATGCACATCATATTAATTTATTATTATTTTATAAGGGAGAGTATAAAAGACAATTGTTTATGCTTATGAATGGTAGTAGGTGTATGCAATAAAAAATTCATCATGTCTATAAATCAATCCTAACTTGGAGAAGATAGATCATACCTACACTTCTAATTTGGATACACTTGTTAAGCGGGAGCATGAGCAATATGGGGATCTACTAGACCTGATTAGGGGATCACTTGTCATAACATATCATGTTAAGAAGGTTTCCAAATCCTACAATCTAACAAAATTGCACACAAACCCTATTGGAGTCCTAATATTTAAAGTATTCACTTATTCTAATAGTAATAAAGTAAATCTAATCTTTTGGACACTAAAGCTTTTGGCACAAAGTGGGGGTTAGATAGAATAAAATAAACTAAACTAAACATTTATTAGAAAACATATACTCACGTTAATGTATACTAAATCTTAATACATAGGAGAATAATATAAATTTATTATCTATATACTCTTACAAAGGATAAATAAAGTTAGGAATACTTAACTTTGAAGATGAACCTGCTGAGCCTCAATATATCCCTTAGACAAAGTGCTTCACAAGAGATTGTTGTGGTATGTAATGATAACTAAGATAAATTAGCTCTAGGCTACATAACCCATCTAATTATCCAAAATACATCTCCATAAGATAATATCCATATTTCCAAAGAAAGTATGGAACCCTAAGCTTTATTCCTTAATTAGAATGATCAATAATTAGATATTTATTCAAACTTATTTTCTCTTAATTCTTCTCTTATGAAATGGTGGGAAATGAATTTGTATATATAGATAGATCTTTCCCTAAATCCTCCTAGAAATGTTAGTTGTACAAGGTAGAACCAGTGTGTTTTTGGGGATAATTCACTAGGTCTGAGTTAGGTTAGCTGAAAGGCTAACAAGCTAAGAAAGTGAAAAATACCCCTAAACTATACTAGGTCAATCCGATTGACCTAGTATAGCCAACTGACCAAAAGGGAGTTAAGTCAAGAAAAGGATAGGTAAGGCATGACAACTGAGAGTAATGGGTAGGAATGAGAAGAATATGCTTAGGGTTAATGGTTTTAGGAGACAAGTTTTTAGATGGCAAGTGGCAAAATGGACAACAATATTATGAAGCACCAATGGTCTGCCCACCCCTTTCTTGATGTACTCCATAAGGCATGCACTCAGAAATATTGAGACTCGATAGGTTCTTGCAAGATGCAAAATATCAGTAATAAATAAAATTTTGAAACTATTATGTGTATATATATGTCCCACTTAAAGGTCATCACATGTCATTTAAGTGCAATAAGGGATGGTGCTTTGGGATAGAACATGATAACACACAATATTGATGTTAAGTAAATTGTAGTACGTAGTAAGTAAGATAAATGAAAGGACTAAATTGAAAAACACATACCTTTAACTTAATTTAGTGTCGTAGATAAAGAAGTAGACTTAAATAGATGTGATGGTATTATTGATAGAATATGATAATGGAAAAGATTATCTACATCATCATGAATCTAATACATTTTATGGTTTACAAAATGAAAGAGTAGAAACGAAGACATACAAAAAATAAGGAATCTATGGGATAATAATGGGAAGATTTGAATGTTGAAAATGGTTTTAAAATAGGGCAAAAGATAATTCATTTATTATTTTGATTTATGAGAGAGAGAAAAGAGAGCTCTGGAGATAAAACAAGCTAGGATGGCAAAGATACGACATGATAGATAGAGAGGCTCTAGAGGCGATAATAGGTGCATTACAAGTATGCAACTATTAATCTCAAATCAATTTTTGAAAATTATATTGAATTAAGTGTATTTTTAGTAATTTTGAATTTTAATCATTTCTAGCTGTCAAAATGAAATAAAATTAGATTCTAAGGGTAGAAAATAGGAAGATAGAAAATGGGTTTAGAGGATTTAGGAAGAAATCAAGAAAATTATACTTTTTTAGAAAAATACAAGGGGTTGATAGGCATAAAGCAATGGGTCAACCAGTCAACCTAGTAGCCTAAAAATGAGTAGAATCTATAATGCCAACCTAGTAGGTATGGGTCGATCCTGTACATTTTGTAAGTTGATGGCCTAGTTCAGAGTTTCTAGGTGGTCTAAAAGGTCTAGAATGGAAACTCAACACTAGAAAGGGAAGATAAAGGGGTTTACTTAGATATTTGAGTTAACCAGGAAAAAAGATAAGTAAATTTTGGTCAAAATAATTTAATAAAAGAGCTAGAATGATATGAAAAAGCATACAAAAGGTTGAACAAGGGCTAGAATGGTCTAAAATGACAAAGTAAGGTTAAAATGAATAAAATAAAGTAATTTAGGCTTATGTTTGTTTTTAAAATGTAAAAAGAATGTATTATGAGTATACATAACATGAAGGAATTGATACATCCTTTGTTTTTTTTTGGGTACAAGGATGATGAATATTTTGGAGACTTATGGATATGAAATGGTTATTGAACTTGTTAGATAGGTTTTCAAATAGAGATAGGCTAGACTAGTATCTATAAGCCTAGGTAGGATAGTTGATATGTGCCAAATCCCCCTCAATGTTAATAGATTAGTCACGTTCCTTAATTACTAGGAATTATTGATGAACACCTTTAGATGGGAGGTGGATGGGGATATATTAGAGGTGTCTATCATGCTATAAGATGTCCATGCCATCTTGGGACTACTTATAATAGGAACATAGGTGACCATAGGGATACCAAATAACCTAGAAGAGAGGAGATCCTTAGCCATGTGGGCTATAGGCTTATAGATGATATTACAAAGTAGGAGAGGTAACATGTTTGATGTCTATACATCATAGATTCTAGACATTTGAAAGGCTATGATAGGACTTGTAATACAATTGGTGCTATTTCACAAGTTAGATGATAAGGTACCACTTTTCATGGTAGCCTTGAGTAAGATGATCTTGGAGGACTGAATTTTATATGATCTAGGATCTATCATCTAGGTCTAATTCATACATGATCTATATGAGATACTAGTCATAGGGCAGAAGACCAAGGGATTGATCATATTATTAATAACTTGGATAGAGGTTTCCAATGTACTAGCTTGCTGGGTTGCCCTATATGGTCGATGACAAGTGACCTTTAGTGTGGAGATAGAGAGAGTACCAAGTATCATGGGTCATACCCCATGTGCCAATGCTACAGTCAGTGAGATGTATAGACATAGTGTGGTATCCATATGAGCACATATAAAATACATGGGTGAGCTAGGACATAGTTGCACTAGTGACAATGAGGATAGAGGTTGTTGGATACTATTTACAGTGGAACAATCCACATCCAGTGACATAGGTGATAGGGCATATGAGCCTACCTCATCTAGTAACACTGATACTGATGCTTGAGTAGTGGGCTCGACATGTGAGGGAGTCATGGGGGAGGAGAGGACTAGGGACACAGATAGTGAGGATGACACTGAGGCCACATCAAGAGTGACTACAGATTTATTAGGCATAATAAGGAGATAAGTAGGAGGATAGGAATGCAAAGGTAGAGATCCTAGATGTACCATTACTATCTACATAGTGAGATGAGTAGTAGCCATTGAGGACATGATGTCAATGGAGGTAGGAGGAGAAAGAGAGAGTGGAGACTATTACCATCCCAAATGACCCCATAGGTGAGCCAAATGAGATGATAAAGATACCTCTCAAATATAGGATGAGATAGACATGATCCATGATAGTCAAGTTTGAACTTTAGAGGCAATCTATAGAGGAGGTACTAGGAGGTTGTGTAAAAAAGGAGACTGTGCTAGGTGGTCATGTAGATGGCAAGACCATCGTAGCCAAGACATAGATAGGTAATAAAAGTTGGTTAAATATTATGACTTTAGGGTTTTTATATTAAAAATAGAGATAGATCAATATTTTGAGATATATCAATGATCTAATATCTATATGATGTCATTTTATAGATGTAGCTAAATATGTAGAATAGAAATGGGGGTCCTTAGTGATGGGAGCATTCCATGACATCCTAAATGAGATTTTTTACCCATAAAACCCCATGACACTAGAGGATCCAAGTGTACCATCTACCCTAGCTTAGGCAAGTTGGTTCAGATTAGCTAGAGAGGTAGTGAGGTTGATACAGACATATAAAAAGAGGATGCATCCATTAACAATGATGGGTGAAGGAGAGATATAGGAATGGTATGCCCTAACAAAAGAGATAGCTACGTATCTAGATATAGTAGTGTATATGATAGAGATTCAGACCCAATCGGTAGAGTGATAGGTGTGGGTAGTGTACCTATAAGGATAGGTAAAGAGATTGAGATCTCAAATGGCCTCCTTATAGTGTATTATTTGGATGAGTTAGACTGAGGCCTCAATAGGTAACATGGATAATTTTGACCATTTTTTTCCCACTAGGCAAAAACAATTGGTCCCCTTCTTCCCCTGTTGATCTAGGCCATTCATTTTTTGATTTTTTCACAAGTCCAGGTCTAAATCTATGGACTCTACAGAGCTTGGGTTTCTATGGACTCAACAGTTTTCTACAGACTTCACAAATTTTCTATGAACTCTGTAGGGTTAGTCTTTTAGCGCATGAAGGATCAGTTCAGAGAGTGCTAGGTTTTACAAGGCTTCTTCAGGCTCTTATCTAAAGAAAATCATGAGGAATGTTGGCATCATTGAACCTTTGAACAAGTTCGATGCCTTGGTTTAATGCCTAGTTCTATCACTTGGTTCAATCGCTTGGTTTAATTGCCTTGGTTCAATCAGTGGGTTCATTATTTAGTTTAACGAGTTGGTTTGACACGTTGGTTCAACACCTTGGCTCAAAGGCTCGGCATGCAGTGTTAAACTATTGAACTAGTTCAATGAGTGGTTCAAGCAAATGGTTCAAAGACATGGTTCAAAGGGCTCGACACACAGTGTTGAACTGTTGAATCATTAAAACATTTTTGGTTTAATGGGTGAGTTCAATGGCTTGGTTCAAGGAGATGTCCCAAAGTTGAAGGGTAGGTGCCCTTGTGGAGGGTAGTTCTGAGTCCAAAAGCCCTTACGGAGGGTAGGGAGCATTTCAAAGGCTGTCAAAGGGTAAGTTTTTAGAATTTTATTTGATGCTGAATTATTTTAAAAATTTTCTCTGAAGGAAGTTCCTTTGAACAAAAAGTTTGAAGGAATTCAGAGGGAGGCTGCCACTCGAGGGAAAAGCCAAAGGACCTGAAGACAAAAGGAGCTAAGGAGTAACAAAGACTGGGACAATTCTTGCAGATTTTTTGTCAATGGGAAAAGGCCTAAAGCAAAAAACCTACAAAAAAGGATCTAATGAAATTGTCAAGGATGGTGACATCCCAAAAGTTATCAATTTTAAGGAGATAGACTAGCCATTGGTTTTCAAATTGTGACGGGCCTGAGAACATCAAATTTTACACCAATAAATCTAGAGAATGGAAGGTACTAAGTGGCAACTATGGAAGACTTTGACATGCTTTTCAGGAGCAGTGAAATGTGTCATGTGTCCCCTATAAGGCTCAATAGAAGCTGACAAGTGTCAACATCTATGGGTTTCTCCTTTTGCTTTGTTATTCAAAGAGAAGACTATGGTGGGCCTGAATGAATTGCTAAATGTAGTGGAAGCTACCAAGTGTCAGCATCCATGAGAACCAAAAAAGGTCCCTAAAGTTTTTCTAAGGTAGCTAAAGGTTCTACAGAAGTAGGCACGTGTCACCTTCTACAAAAATCTCAAAAAATACTTTGAAAGCCTCTAAGTTAAGTGGAAAGAATAGGCAGAAGCAACCCCATGTCAACTTTTACCTGACTCTCGAAGGACCCTCTGAAATAAGTAGATGCTGCCATGTTTTATTATTAGCTTGGTGAAAGCTGCCACGTGTCAATGTCCACATTTCAAAGTGTCTCTAAGGTTTCAAAGTAGCAAACTGCAACATGTGGTAGAAGCAGATGCACTCTCAGCCAAAGAGCCAAAGGAGTAGCAAAAGATAGCCTGAGGGACAAAGGAGATAGAGGAGGCAAAATGGCCAAGCACAAAAGCAGACAAAGTGATCCAAGTGTAGGAAAGTGTCAGTTCAAGAAGTTTTTCTAGTGGTTGACACAGTACCTACCATGTGATCATCAAGAGGCACCAACAGTGAATGATGCAACCTATTTTTCTTTAATATGCATTGATGAGCAGGCAAATGATGTGGCTCATAATTTCAAATCCTGACAGGAGCCGACACAGCATTATCTTCAAGCAGCTTCCTCATCCCAATGCTTGGAAGGCACATGGGTCACTTGTAAAAAGGGTGCCAAAAGGCCTCCTTTCTTCCTCTATATATTGGAGACTTGTCATTTGAAAATGATCTTCCAGATTTTTAAGGTGAAGCCCTAGCAAATTTTCACTTGACATCAATAAATGCATTTTTACCTCTATTCTGGTTAGATGCCTCTGTGTGTGTTTGAGTGTCAATTTGTGTTTAGTCATTATTTTTTAATGCTTCCATAGGTTTAACACCAACACACTTGGTGTCTATAAGGTGCCATCTTACAGGTGACAAGAAGAGCTATATTTAGAAGTGCATAGATAAAAGAAGCTACTATACAGTGTGCATTTCTACAACACCTTTGGTGAGTCCCTATTTTCTTTGTGTTCTATTAAAGCCTCTCTGTTAAGCTTCTTGTAGCCTGGTTCTTTTACCAGTTTGAAGTGTACATATGTGTTTTTTTAACTTCAAGTGTGAGTGTGAGAAGGTCGAATCATTTGGTGCATCACCTCTTTTTAGAGTAGATTATTTTCCTATAATCCTTCTCCCTTTTCACCCCCTATTATATATCTATATACCTATATTAGCACTTACTAGAACAACTCAGATGCATCAAGGGAGCTAGCCCTTACCTAGAGACTCTCCCCTCCAGCTTCACCAGTCCCACAAGTGAGAGGGGAGTTTCCATTGTTGCGTGTGGAAAGGCAAGAGCTCAACCTCCTACCCTGGGTGCAATCCACTGCGTCAATAGTTTTTGGCATGCCTAGTGGGACTCAATATTTTACACTCAGTAAGGTTTTAGGATTGATGCTGGTCCTATTATAGTAAATCAACTATTTTTAGCATCTGGAGACTCCACTGGTAAGAACTTCATTTCCTAATCAAAGACCAGTCTAACTTCCTATGCCTAAAGTCACCACACGGTCTACTTCTAAGGGTGTCCCTTTCGAATTGGTTGAATTGCCTTTGAACTTGGAAAAAAGACTTAGGTTTGAAAGGACCCATCCTTATTCAGTGAACCACCTTCCCAAACCTATTGTAAGGAACACATATGTAACAGGGCCACAATTACTTCCTATCCCAGCTATGGCATTACCCTTTGTCACTTTTTGTGGTTAGAGTCCTTTAAATCTCCCATGTTATGATCCAATCCCAGGAGTAGCCCTAAAAAATGTGCCTTCTTTTAATGGAGAGGGGCGCATTATAGTCATTGAGCACATTAGAAATATTTCTAACCTCTACAATATTCACAATATCACTGAGGAAAATATCACAATCAGATTGCTGGCATTGTCTCTCAAGGGCAAAGCTCTTGACCGGTATGGGACATTGGCTATAAATTCAATCCATTCTTGGAATGAATTGGGTACTCAATTGATAGACCATTTTAGGGAAAGGAGTGACCACCTCTCACTTGCTGAGTAGCTGAATACCATGAAAAGGCCCCACATGAATACATGCAAGATTTCAACACTCAGTTTCAAAAGACATGGGATAGAATTCCCATTTTGGTAAGACTGACTGCTAGCTATGCTTTCCTATATTACTTAAGAGCATTAAATAGTGATATCACTATTATGATACAATCCATGGGAGGACATGTGCTGCTTGCTACCTATGATATAGCTATAGCAGCTAAAAATTGCTTAGTGTAGGCTGGGAAAATAGCCCCTAGACCCCATATGCCACTTTTCCCCAAAATGCTACCTCCAATTCAAACTACCACTCCCACATTAGCTCCTCTGCCCATAATAGAGAAACTAGCTGCTACTCCATCCAATGAGCTTCGTGAAGTTAAGAGTCTATTGCAAAGTATGTCAAATGAACTTGTGGCTCTTAAAAGGTAGCAAGCTCAAAGCAACAGACCAATCCAAGGATACCGGTAGTATGGTCAAGCTCCTAGACCCCCTTTCCAAAATTACAATCAAGGTTAGGGTTAGCTTACTTCGACCAAACCCTTTCAAGGCTACAACCTAAGTGCTCCTTCATCATCTAAGGTCATGGTACCCATTCAAAACAATCTAGTGCAAGAACAGTCAAGTTGTTCAACCATGGGATATGGTCAGGAATATGTTGTTTATACAAATGAAATGACAGGTTATTACCAAAATGTACAAGACAATTAGGTAGCTGACCATTCCCAAGTCTTTGAAGCTCTAATGCAACCCAAGACCAGTAGTAGTTAGGCCCAGCCTGACTCCACCCTCATGAATCATCTAGAAGGAGAATTCTATTCAATCAATTATGTGGGTGCTGCAGACAATTAGGCTAACTATGTTACAACCAGCACAAGATTTAAAATAAGGGTGATGAAAGAAACTCAAGCTGCTACCCAGGCATTAGCAACACCTTCTTCATAACATGCAAATCAAAAGGTCCCAAGTTCCAGACTGTCAGTTGTACCTCTAGCCCCTCAGGCTATAATAATTCCAAAGAAATTTTGAAGGAAGGCCACCCTTGAGTCAACATGGTTGACCAGATGAAGAAGATACACATGAACATCTCCTTATGGGATTCGTTGTCAATACCAGGGAAAAAAGACATGATACAAAAAGAACTGCATGAACTAGATGAATGAGCTATCCCATCAATAGCTGATAACGTTTTGATGATGAATGGATAGCCCTCCACCTCAGGTCAGACCCAGAAGGAAGATAAGGTCCCTCCTTTTTATGTGTCCCTAGTCATAGGAGATTTCTTGGTGCATAATTGCATCATTGATAGCGGAGAAAGCACCTCAGTAATGCCCAAATGCATAGCTGACAAGTTGGGCTTGAAATACAAAGACAGGACCAAGGGAGTTTTGCAGTTGGATGGAACCCCAATAAAGATGATTGGGGTGGTAAGAGGTTTGAGCTTGATGCTACATGATTGCCTAACTTTCTCAGTTCTTCATGATGTGGTAGTGGTAGATGTCCCTCCCTACTTTGCCATCTACTTATCTAGGGATTTTACAGCCAAGATGGGCAGCTACTTAACAACAAATTGGTCTTATCTAGTTTTTAGAACCAAGTATGGGACTAAAGTCAAGATTGGATCCAAGCCACTCCATAGAGATCATCTAGAAACTTAATAACTAAAGGTAGCAAATGTCAGCTACATCATCATTGACTAGGAGGAGTTCCAAGTAGACCAATCTTCATCCTCTACCCTTGAAGGAGTTGCAGACCTACTCTTAGATGAGTGGGGAAGTGACAACTTCGAGCATGATCCTTACAAATTCATAGAGGAGGCAAGCCTTGTATTTTATTGCATGCATGAAGAGGGTACTTTTGTACCAAATCTGATGAAAGCTAGCCATGAAGGATTAGGTCTATGACATCTATTCTTTGATGGTTCAAGGAGTAAGTTGGGAGTTGGTGGTGGAGCAGTGTTGGTCTCTCCTTCGAAAGAGAGGTATTTTTCAGCTTTTTGGTTCTAATTTTCCTACACATGTAATGTTGTAGAATATGAATCCCTCATCCATGGCTTGGAGTGGGAAAGGAAAAGAGGGATCAAAGAGCTACAAGTGTTTGGTGACAGCAAGCTAATTGTCAACCAGGTAAGAGGCCAAAATTTGATGAAGAATTCTCTACTAAAGTCCTACAAACATAGGGTATGGGATTTAGTGGGAAATTTCTATGCTTTCAAAATTACCTCCATCCCTAGAGAACAGAACAAGTAAGCAACAGTCAGTGCCCAGTTTGATATTGCTAAGGAAATAGGCTAAGACCATAACTCACATCACTTGAAAGTAGTGATCCAACCTTCTATGCCTGAGAACATTACCAACTGGTAGGTTTTCAATAGTGATAAGCAATTAGCACTTTTCCTACAAGAAGAAATAGAATTTGATACAAAAAACTAGGCAAAGCTACATCAACAATATGGTAGCCAAATTGTTCAGCTAAAGAACAATAAGCTCCCCAAAGGTCTGGTCACTCTAGAGAATATCTTCAATGGAGATGACCAATTGAGAAGTGACAAGGTGTGCATTGCAACAAAGGAGGAGCACCATGAGAAGGTGGAAATATTCAAGGAAAATCTGCTTACACTTGGAAAAGTATGCACAGACCAGGAAAGGTAGGCCTTCATCTTATTGTGCCAAGAATTTGCCGATATCTTTGCTTGGGATTATAGTGATTTGAAGGGTTTTGACCCATGATTGGCCCAACATATCATTAAACTAGAAGAAGGTGCCAAACTAATAAAGTAGAAGTAGAGGCCTGTCAACCTAATGATTGAGCCTCTCATGCGCAAGGAGCTCACCAAATTGATTGATTCTAAGATAAAATTTCCAATCAAATACTCTTCTTGGTTGGCCAATCTTGTTCCTGACCAAAAAAAGAATGGGGAGATCAGACTATGCATGAATTTTAGAGACCTCAAAAGAGTCTCTTTAAAATACCATTATCCTCTCCCAATCATGGAGTAGATCCTTCAGATGGTGATAGGCAATGAACATTTCTCCCTCCTGGATGGATATTCAGGATTTAACCAAATTTTGGTGCAAGACTATGACTAGCACAAAACAGCCTTCACAACCAAGTGGGGAATGCTTGCTTATAGGAAAATGCCTTTCAGACTATCTAATGCTGGTGCCACTTTCCAATGAGCTATGGACATGGCCTTTCAGAGCCTGATAAATAAGACTATGCTGGTATATCTTGACGATGTGACAAAATTTTCCAAGGAAGCGAGCGAGCACATGAAACACCTCAGGAAAATCTTTGAGAGGTGTAGAGAGTTTGGTATCTCTCTCAATCCTAATAAATGCATGTTCGTTATCCATAAGGGAAAGCTCCTTGGTCACATTATTTCTTCATAAGGTCTAGCTATTGATCTAGAAAGAGTTCGCTCCATCCTGGTGCTGTCCTTACCCAAGCACAAGAAAGGCCTACAAAGCTTCTTCGATAAGATAAATTTCATATAGAGATTTATCCCAAATTTTGTAGAGATGGTCAAGTCATTGACCTCTATGCTGAGGAAGGGTGAGGAGTTTACATGGATAGTATAGAGAAAATACAGCTTTGAAGAAATCAAGCAGGCCATTACCTAGGCTCCTACTTTGATCAGCCCTGACTTCACCAAAGATTTCAACCTTTACACCTTCAAAAATGAAGAGGTAATCTCTGCCATGCTTACCCAAGCAAGTGATGATAACCTTGAGTAGCCAATTTCATTTTTTAGCCAAGGCTTAGAAGGTTTTGAAGTCAGATACACTTATGTGGAAAAGCAAGTCTTGGCAATCATACAGAATTTGAAGAAATTTAGGTACATGCTATCCAACAATAGAATCCACCTCATGGTTCCACATCTTGGCATCAAAGGTTTATTGATCAACCAAGACCTAAATGAGAAGAGAGTAGGGTGGATCACTAAGGTGATGGAGTATGATGTAGATATCAAGATCACCAAACTGGTAAGAGGGAGAGGCCTGTGTGAATACCTCACTACAGACTTTAAGTAGCAAAAGTAGGACAGTCTGCTAATCCTTGATGTAGCTACAATAGAAGAACTGGCTATCATGAAGGATTAGACATCAGATGTGAGGCATTTCCTTCTCATTGGTGAGTGCCCACACTCACTTGAGAGGACCAAGAGAAGGTATTTCAGACTCCAGTGTCTCCCTTATGCTCTAATTAATGGAGTGATGTTTAAGAAGGATCTCTCAAGAGTATTTTTGAGATGCTTGGACTCGAGTCAGGCTGACAAGGTGCTATCTAAGTTCCATGATGGACTATCTGGCAATCATTTTGCTCTTAGGGCTACTATAGCAAGAATAATGAGAGCTGGCTATTTCTGGCCTACTCTTTTTAGGGACACCCATGCCTGGGTAAGAAAGTGCCAAAAGTGCATGCTTTTTGATGGGAAGCAATAGTTGGATACCATGCCTTTACATCCTATTCAAGTGGAGAAGCGATTCATGTAGTGGGGCTTGGACTTCATAGGGATGATTAATCCTCCCTCCAGTGCTGGACACAAGTGGGTCCTAACCACCACATATTATTTCATGAGGTGGGTAGACGCTGTTGCTCTGAAGGAGGCAAATGAAAGTGTGGTCTTGGATTTTTATGAGGACCTAGTGGTGAGGTTCAGGGTTCTAGCAACCATAATCTCAGATAATGCATTAGCTTTTCTAGGAACCAAAACAAGTGAATGGGCGCTGAGATATGGTATATAACTTAGCACTTCATCCAATTACCACCTGTAGGGGAATGGATTGGCTGAGTCTACAAATAAGAACCTGATCAAGATCATCAAGCAAACCATGGAGGAAAATCAAAAGACCTGGCATGCCAAGTTGAAAATAGCCCTATGGGCAGATAGGGTCACCACAAAGAGGGTAATTGGCAACTCGCCATACATGCTCATCTATGGAAGGGAAGCTAGGCTCCCCATTTCACTCAAGTTGCCAGCCTTGGATCTCGCTCACCAGCTGCAATTAGAAGAAGGAAATAACATAGAAGTTAGATTATGCAAGCTGATGAAACTCTAAGAGGAAAGAGACCAAGATATGGCTTTTATGACTAGCTACTAATAACAAGTGAAGAGACACTTTGATAAGAAATCTTCATCAAAAGGTTTCTTTGAAGGAGACATTGTCTTGAAATGGGATGAAAACCGAGCTAAGCCTAGAAAGCAAGCAAATTTTGACACCCTATGGAGTGGCCCATACATAATCACTCAGTGTAAGTAGCATAGTGCATTCCAACTCTCTAGGTTGGATGGTGAAGAACTATATATCCCAGTTAATGGGATAAATCTTAAGCATTACCATTGACCCCTTCTCCATCATGTATATATTTTCCCTTAATTTTCTCCTATTTTCCCTAAGTGCTTTCTGCACATGTTAGTATTTTTCTTAGCTTTGTGTGTGTTTTCATTTCCTTTTGAGGTAAATCTTCATCTTTGGTTCTAGATTTATCAGAGCTATTGCTGATCTTTAAGTTATAATTTGACCCTGTGCCCAATAGATTTTGAGGCAATTGGCTTCTAAGCATAGCAGACATGCTTCCCCTAGGAGTCACCAATTTGTTGACCATTTTTTGCCCAATAGGCCAAAAAAATTAGTCCCCTTTTTCCCCTACTGATCTAGGCCATTCATTTTTTGATTTTTGCACAAGTCCAGGTCTAAATCTACAGACTCTGTAGAGCAGTTTTCTACAAACTTCACAAATTTTCTACAAACTATGCAGGGTTAGTCTTTTGGCACATGAAGGATCAGTTTAGAGAGTGTTGGGTTTTACAAGGCTTCTTTGGGCTCTTCTCTAAAGAAAATCATGAGGAAGGTTAGCATCATTGGACCTTTGAACCAGTTCAATGCCTTAGTTCAATGCCTGGTTCAATCACTTGGTTCAATCCACTTGGTTTAATTACTTTGGTTCAATCAGTGGGTTCATCATTTAGTTCAATGAGTTGGTTTAATGTGTTGGTTTAATGCCTTGGTTCAAAGGCTTGACATGTAGTGTTGAACTATTGAATTGGTTCAACAAGTGGTTCAAGCAAATGGTTCAAAGGCATGGTTCAAAGGGCTTGGCACATAGTGTTGAACTATTGAACCATTTTTGGTTCAAGGGGTCAATTTAATGGCTTGGTTCAAGGGGACGTCCCAAAGCCAAAGGCTAGGTGTCCTTACGGAGGGTAGTTTCGAGTCTAAAAGCCCTTGTGGAGGGCAGGGATCATTTCAAAGGTTGCCGAAGGGTAAGTTTTTAGAATTTTGTTGGAGGCTAAATTGTTTTAGACATTTTGTCTGAAGGAAGTTCCTTCAGACAAATTTTTTGAAGGAATTCAGAGGGAGGCTACCACTTGAGGGAAAAGCCAAAGGACCCAAAGACAAAAGGAGGTAAGGAGTAACAAAGACTGGGACAATTCTTGCAAATTTTTTGTTTGTGGGAAAAGGCCCGAAGTAGAAAAGGATTTGACAAAATTGCCTAGGATGGTGACGTCCTGAAAGTCATCAATTTTAAGGCAATAAACTAGCCATTGGTTTATAAATGTGATGGCCCTGAGAATGTCAAATTTTACACCAAGAAATCCAGAGTGTGGAAGGCACCAAGTGGCAATTGCGAAAGACTTTGACATGCTTTTTAGGAGTAGTGGAATGTGCCATGTGTCCCTTGTAAGGCTCAGTGGAAGCTGATAAGTGTCAACATCTATGGTTTTCTCCTTTTGCTTTGTTATTCAAAGAGAAGACTATGGTGGGCCCGAATGAATTGCTAAATATAGGGGAAGCTGCCAAGTGTTAGCATTTGTGAGAACTAAAAAAGGTACCTAAAGTTTTTCTAAGGTAGCTAAAGGTTCTATGGAAGTGGTCACATGTCGCCTTCCACAAAATCTCAAAAAATACTTCTAAAGCCTCTAAGTTAAGTGGAAATAATAGGTGGAAGTGACCATGTGTCAACTTCCACCTGACTCTCGAAGGACCCTCTTAGATAAGTAGATGCTACCACATTCCATTATCAACTCAACAGAACCCACCACATGTCGATGTCTACATTTCTAAGTGTCTCCTAAGTTTTAAATTAGAGGACTACAACACATGTCAGAAGTGGATGCACTCTTAGCCAAAGATCCAAAGGAGTAGTAAAAGATAGCCTGAGGGACGAAGTAGATATAGGACGCAAAATGGCCAAGCATAGAAGTAGATGAAGTGATCCAAGTGGCACAAGAAAGTGTCAGTTCAAGAAGTTATTCTAGTGGTTGACACAGTACCTACCATGCGATCATCAAGAGGCACCAATAGTGAATAGTGTGTCCTATTTTTCTTTAATATGCATTGATGAGCAGGCAAACAGTGTGGCTCATAATTTCAAATCTTGATAGGAGCTGACACATCATTATCTTTAGGTAGCTTCCTCATCCCAATGCTCAGAAGGCACATGGGTCACTTGTAAAAAGGGTGCCAATAGGCCTCCTTTCTTCCTCTATATATTGGAGACTTGTCGTTTGAAAATGATCTTCCACATTTGTAAGGCGAAGCCCTGGAAAATTTTCACCTAAAATCAATATATGCATTTTTACCTCTATTCTGGTTAGATGCCTCTATATGTGTTAGAGTGTCAGTTTGTGTTTAGTAATTGTTTCTTAATGCTTCCACAGGTTTAACACCAACACACATGGTGTCTATAAGGTGCCATCTTGCAGGTGACAAGAAGAGCTGTATTTAGAAGTGTAGAGATAGAAGAAACTACTATACAGTGTGCCTTTCTATAGCACCTTTAGTGAGTCCCTATTTTCTATGTGTTCCATTAAAGCCTCCCTATTAAGCTTCTTGCAACCTAGTTCTTATACCAGTTTGAAGTGTACGTATGTGTTTGTCTGACTTCAAGTGTGAGTGTGAGAAGGGTGAATCATTTGGTGCATCACCTCTTTTTAGAGTACATTTTTTTCCTATAATCCTTCTCCCTTTTCACCCCCTATTATATATCTATATACCTGCATTAGCACTTATTTGAACAACTCAGATGCATCAAGGGAGCTAGCCCTTACCTAGAGACTCTCCCTTCCAACTTTTCCAGTCCCACAGGTGAGAGGGGAGTTTCCATTGTTACGTGTGGAAAGGTAGGAGCTCGACCTCCTGCCCTGGGTGTAATCCACTATGTTAACAGATAAGATGTGAGATAGATAGGATGGAGCCTCGCCATAGAGTTGGATCATTGTATATGGTTGTATTAAACTCATGAGATGTATATATAGGTCATTTTGGCATATTGTTATTGGTTAAGTATGTTGTCATTATCATGGTTGTGTTTTCTCATTATGGTTGAGGCTATGGATGCTTAGGATATATTTCTTTCTAGAACATGTACTCATCTTTATTTTATATGTTATAGGAAATATATGAGATGTAGTTTCTTTTCTAGCATTATGACAAACACATGTATTGTTAAAAAGAAATAGGAAAAAAGGATTTGGTAAAATATAATAAGTAAATAAAATGCACTACACACTTTTTCAAAATGGGAAATGTGTAATAACAAGAAATGACTAAGTATAAACAACCAAGAAATTCGTAAAATAAGATGGTAAAAAGTAATTTATTTTTAAACCAAAGTGAAATATTTTTTCACCAAATTAAAACAAGTAAAATCATACTAATTTTGCATGAGAAGTATGACAATAATGTAAAAAAATGGAAGGTATTGAAAAGGTCAAAAATGGTATAAAAATAATTAAGTAAATCAATTATACTAAATCATGCTGGGAAGTATAAGAGAAAAATAAAATTCCTGAAAGATTGGTCTTAAATTGGTCATATAATTTTAAGCTGGGAAGTATGAAAAATTAAAAAAATGGTTATAATCTTACATGCATTCAAAAAAATAAGATAAAAAGGTGAAATTAAGAATAAAACACACTAAATCAAGATGAAAAACATGTAAAATGACATGTAAATTCATAATCGATTGAATCTTATCTCAAATTTGACAAATGTAATTTATATAGTGACTTGGGTATTGGAAATTTTTTTGAGGAGGGTCAAGTCCTATCCATTGGTTTACACTACAAAACGATAAAGAGAACACAACTAGAGTTGAATAAATAGGAAAAATTAAGTAATCAAGGATGTGGGTCATAAGAAGGAAAATATGGTAATTTGTGAGGATAGCTAGGTCCTATCCACAGTCTTACAATGTAACTCACAAATGAAATCTAAATGGGAGTGATCAGTTAACAAAAAAATATTTCTCAAGAGGAACTATAAGGGATATAGGGAATGAAAAAGGGAGTGTAAAAATCAAGGCTTATGTATCTTATGAGAAGACCTTAGAAGGTGAGAGGCATACTAGTGACATGAGAAGACACTAAGTAGTTAGTGGTCATCTATGTACAAAGGAAACATGTTCATTATAGACACGAAGATTTTTAGGCAAATAAGTGTGCTACTAAGATCAACTCATGAAGGTAGATTGGTACAAGGGAAAGTAAAATGGACCTACCCTCTCATGATGTGTTTCCTATTCTTCAGGACCCCTTATAGAGCCATTGGTCTATTATGAAGATTGGGTACTTATGTGAGAAAGTAGATAGCACTAAAAGATTTTTGTATTCTCCTATTCTATTTTACTATGCTATCATACCCCCAAGGACCTAGGCTCTATCATGAGTACAACTGTAGAGTTTGAGCTTCAATTAGAAGAAGGAGATGTGCTTTGAATCATGTCTTTTAGTGTGATTAGACTTTTAAGAATATTTTTTCCTTTTGATATTATTTCCTTTTGTTTAAATGATTTGGATTTTAACTTTATTTTGAAGTATTTTTAAGATTCCTCGTCCATATATATTTGTAATGACCAATCATGAGAGAGATAGTGGTACACACAAATGAGTTGTAGGCCAAGGCTAAAGAAATCTAAATAATCAAAGACAAAGATTGACAAGGACACTTAGGCTTATCAATGAACTAACATGTGATCTCAAGTCTCAATCATGTATATGATAGTTTACAAAAAAATAAAAAGGTAAAAAGGAGATCCAAAGTAGACCGATAAAAGGAGATAATAATTAGATAGATTATTTGCTAACTGATCACATGGTAAAGGGAGATAGTAACCAAAGGGAATAGGGTTTGTATAACCAAGTTACTAGGATAAATTATCTATGAAAAAGAGGGATAATAAAGTAAAATAATCATAAAGAGGAGAGAAAGGAATTTTGAGAAAAACACCAAGGAAAAAGGGAAAGTAATGATGAAGAAAAACAAACATATGTAAAATATGAATGATATGATAAGCAAGATATAGTACAACAAGCAATAAATCAGCATATATAATAAGGAAAAAATTGACATAGTGTCAAATGATATAATAGATAGAAATGAGATTAGAGTACACATCCAATCAAATATAAATGTGAATAAACCATGTATGTGCTCATAAATATTGGTAAATCTATCCACACATTATCCAATACATTGGATGAGTCTCTATGAAGCTGGATACACACTGCTACTAAAGTTTCATGAATCTTCAATGAATACTAGGAAAATACTTCTTTTCTAATCTCCTCAATTGAAAAAGTATGAATGCTTGATGGATAGTGTCGAGGAAGAAAATTAGGCAAAGGATGGCTAGGAGAATGCATGGGACCAAATCTACTGGAGATACAAGAATCACTGATGGAGAAGAATCCAAAGGTGAAGGAGTCATAGGTGGAGGCATAGAATGTGGTGAAAGGATCAGAAGAGTGGATGGAAACATTAGAGGTGGATCCATAAGAGAATAAGGAGAAGCCTTCTTATGGGATTGAACTATCAAAGGATTGGTAGAAGGTCTTGGAATGGGTAAAAGATGATATTTCAAATGTTGTTGAAGGATGCGATAACAATCGATATGATGGGTACTACATAAATGCCATATACAATATTCCTCACCATACTTGGGTAGATATTCAGGAAGTGCATTAGAGGGAGGTATGGATTTTTTTGTTGATGGGGAAAAAGGATGCAAGGTATCACTATATTACCATAACTTGTGATAATGCATGGAAGAATGATTATCTGTCCCATAGAAGCAATAGATATGCTTTTGAGTGGTTTTGTGAGAAGCACTCATGGAAGGAGGTAAAATAGGAGTGGAAAAATCTAGAGAGCACTCATCCACCCATTTGGTGGGTAGAGGAGCCATCTTAGGCAAGGGAAGCAAACCATCACCAAGGGAGTGTGATGAGGAAGGAATGGAACTAGGCTCAATGGAAGAAATAATAGCATTGGAAATAGGGGTAGGCTCAGTAATAGTTGGATTGGAAATAAGGTCAACTATAGTAGGCTCAAATAAGGGAGGGGAAAGATATATGAAAGGTCTAAGGAGAGTTGCACTAACTTTAGGTGTAAAACAACTATGAGGGTCAGGGTACGTAAAAAATGGTAAGGCTTGATCATAGTATGATCCATGAGTATAGTCCTACATGGATCCTAAAAAAATGGAGGTGTTAGTGCCAAATCTACCCTATGATAAAGGGGGAAAATATGAAAATTAGTAACTATAAGTGAAATAAAACTATGAGATTCACAAAAAGACTCAAGCAAAGAAGAATGATAACAAATAATTTTGGCATCATAGGATTGGATAAGACTGCCTAATAATGGATCATCTAAAGAATATCCATCATCATAATCTAAGATGTGAAGATCAATAACACAAGTAGGGCTAACCTTTTCATCTAATGAAGCATGGTAAATAAAATTCCTGGTCTTGGTCAAGACTATAGGAATGCCATTGTAAGGAGGTTTTCAAGAATGAGGTTCTAAAGAAATAAGAAGCTATGAGATGAGATGAGGTGAGAGATAAAAAGTCTTGATCTTTAAGTTAATCTCATTAGGATCATCATAATTAGAGTCTAAGAGGTTGGGAGGAGTGTTAACAATGATCTCAAGATTCCCATTGTAACCTCATGTTGAGTTAATGAGAAAGTTGAGATGTTGATACTCATAAAATGGAACACTTGGAAAAATCTCAAGAGTAAGAATATTGAAGGCACCATGATCTTGGAATTGTTCAAAATTTTAAGGGTTAGTGTCACCCTAAATCCTATAAATGGCTCTAATATGAGGAAACTTAATGCATTGGTAGGTGGAATAAGTGATATCTCTCATGTGGTAAGTCCATGGCCTACTAAACAAGATGTTATAAGAAAGAGGGAACTTAAAGATCATCACCTTCACATAGATGGTGATAGGTGGGATGGTAATGGGAAGCCACAAGTAACCTATAGGAGGCATTTACCTTCTATCATATCCTTGGCATGTGATACATGTTGATTTAAGATTACATTTAGAATATCCAAGGGTCTTAATGAAATTTATAGAAGCAACACAAGTGCTAGAACCCTTGTTAATCAATGCATGTTTAATTTGGATATCACCTATTTGGATGATAATAAATAAGGGTGGATCATTTGCACAAATTATAATCTCATCAAGAATCATATATGTAATAGGAAATCATAGAGAAAGAGAAGTATCTATAGTTTCATCAACATTGATATGCATCTCTTCACATTATTGTAAAATACTATCTTCAAAACTAGATAAAGCTGCCTCTTATCCTGTTAGGGGAGGATGAGGGTCATTTGTCTCAAATAATAACTACATAAGATGGTTTCTATGATGTGGGGAAGTCCTCATAAGCTCAAGGAATGATATTTGGGATGGGAAATTAGTGATATTTACAATGGGATCCCACTCATCATAACCCATAAGAATGTTGTTAGATTAAGGTGAATAATTATTAAGGAGATCCTCAAAATGAGGATATGAAGTGCATTGAAATTTTTGTTGGTAAGAAGAAAAAAATTTAGAACAAGGTTGTAAATCATGTGGAGATTAAGAATTATTTGGTTCGAATTGATTTTGAGAATTAGAAGAAGTGGTAGTAGAAGCTTGGTTACTATTAATATTAGAAGATTGTGAAAGAGTAGTAAAAATAGTATGGGATGTGTTATCTAAGGGAGAATCATATATTGGATCATCAAACCTAATAAGGTCATCTTGACCCAACTCATTTAAATGAGTTAGACAATAATATTGGATAACTCTATATATCTTAGATGAAGGAGTGTAGATAGGTTGGGAATTAATGAAAGCCACCACCCTTCACATATTAGTCATGCTAACCACATTCTCTTTGAAAGTTAGTTCAATAAGACTTTCGAGATTATTGGTGGAAGGGGTGGGATTGTATTGATTTTCTTGGACAGGTTAATTATTAGGTAAAATATCTTATAGATATCCAAATGCACATTTTCTTGATTCGAGTCTTGAGTTTTGGCATGTGATTTATAGTCCTTGAAAGTAATCTCATAGGATTGTTGATGCTTATGTATAATAGAATCATGATCAAAATTAGGTGCAAAAATAAAATCCATGGATAAATTATGAAGTTATCTATAGGTCTCATGATAATGACCCCAACTAGCATGAAACCAACAAAACTTGTTAGGATCATACTAGGATTTCATAGGATGAGTAGGGTCGAGCTCTCATTGAAGAGGCCAGGGTAGACATTTAAGCAATTCAGCTAAGGATATAGGTTTGTGAATGTTGATGTTATTTGGTGAAGAAAAATGAGGATTGGTATATTTTTGAGAATAAGGAGCTAGTTATAAATAAGGGTTAGGAATGACAACTTGAACATTGTGAATGGTGTCATAATAATCAGTAGCACCATCATTAGTGATATTGTAGTTTTTGTTTTTGAGTAAGAGATGAGGATCCAAAAAAGGTTGGGGTGGTTCAAATTGATGCATTAGGAAATATTTAAATTTATCTTGGTCAATATATGTGGAAAAAGAGTGTGGACTTGATATTATATGTTAGGAAAGAGAGCATTTGTAAAGAGATGAAAAAGATTGTCATCTACCATGTTATGTTCACATTTATTTGACAAAGTTTTCCATATTTTAACAAAAGCTTGGGTAGTTTCATTTTCATGTTGTTTGTAATTAATGAAATGGGCCAAAGTGTTTTCAAGAAGATCATTACTTTGGAATTATTACACTAAAACATTTACTAAGTCCTCAAAACTAGAAATGGAATGCGTTCTAAGTTGATTGTACCAATCCAAGGCATCACCTATGAGGGTTTTACCTAGGATCTTGGTAGTGGCAAAGGTGTTTAATTTGACCCAATCCTTGTAAATATTTCTAAATGTTTTGAGGTGAAGGGTAGGCTCGGTTGACACATTGTAAGAAATTTTAGGTTTTATACCTCCTATATTAATGTTGGAAATTTGAGTAGTGAGAGGTTCATTTTGTAGATTATTAATGGTTTTTTTGACTAAAGGAGGTTGAGAGATTATATTACCTTGATAATCTCAAAGAGGAGAAATTTGAAAATTCTGGTTATGTATGCACCAAGCCATTGGTTGTGGATGATATTGAAGATTAAGAAGGTGGTTTTGCATTCTCATCATTTGATTTGTGTTATGAGATTGAAAGGTATTCATTTGATTGAGAGTTTGTAATAAAATTTGATGTGTTTTATTAAAAGTAGAAGTATTATAATTGGTATTTATGTTGGTATTAGTGGCTTGGGTACCACTATTAGTTTTGATATGAGCCTAAGATGAATTGTGAGAAACTGAGGCACTAGTGGCAAAATTTGTTTGTATAGTAAAATATGAACTAACGAATGATTGAGAAGAAGAAACACTAGAAACATGATTAGCTTGGGTAGAGAAAAATGAATTAGTGGAAGGATTAAGGATAGTGGATCTTATGAGAGGCCCACTAGATGTAGAACCGACCATTTTAGTGGAGATGCTCAGCATGGAGATAGAAGATGGTAGAGAAGATGTCATGACATAAGGAGTCAAAATTGAAGGAAGAGGTTGAGAATTAAATAAAGTGGCACCCCCAAATTCAATATTGAATGTATGAGTAGTGAATGAGGCTTTTCATTTTGACAACTAATAATAAGGTTATAAATGGTAGAAGGATCTTTTCCTTGGTGTTGAGGAAATTCAAAAAGAAAAAAGAGCATTTTGGGAGTATAATCTAACTCAGGTTGGTCTTCTAATGAGAAAAGAGGATTATGTTATGAATAAATATTAGGAGGCATCCCATAGTTCATTATGTGAGTGTTAATATGAACATTAATAGAATCCAAAAGAGAAACCCTACTCTATCTATGAGAGACCCTATGAGGATTGGTAAAGTTCATCATGTTTGTTGATTATAACTCAGTGTTATCATCTAATAGAAAGTCCATGATGAGGGGAAAAAAAGAGAGATGAGAAAGCAAAGGATGAGGAGGTGACTAAAATAGTATAGGGTCAATTAGGTCAACCTAACATAGAAATAGGGACTGCAAAACTATACAGGGTTGACTGGATTGACCAGTATAGTATATAGAAAGTAGAAAAGATATTGGGTTGATTAGGTCGATCCAGTATAGTAGATAGGGAATTTAAGAAGTCTAAAAATAGATTTTAAAAATGAAACAAGATAATTTTTCAAGTAATGAAAAGTTGTAAGTGCTAAAATAAAACAAATAGTTAATTAGATTAATGCTAGCCAATCCAATTAAAACACACAAAAATAAAACCTTTCACTAACACTAGATAATGCAAGATTTTGCACACACAATTGAGCAAAGAGAATGCAATAAAATTGAAAAATCAAGAGCTAACTAATTGGTTAACTTGAATGTTTATTAGATTATTTAAGATATGATTTTTAATGTGATTAGAAGTTGGCTATAAGTAAGGTACTAGATAGAAATCTAAGGATGGTTTTAGGTAGTTTGGGATAAAAGGGATTGTAGTATAAATGATATAGGCTTGGTATTAGGGCTTACCCCCTCACATCACACATCACAATAATAAGGGTGTCTAGTGCTTAGCCAAAATATACCATTAACCATAATATATACTTGAATAGAGTAACAAGTCAGCTTCCCCCTTGGTGATGAAATCAAAGTAGGTTGGCCTTGGGTAGACAAAATGTCAAAGTGTTTGTTTATGTTTTTTTGATTTGGTTGTGTGTGCATAAAATAGAAATAGTGAAACAAAGTGATGAATTAAAAATCCCCTAATTAAACTATGTGATCTATTGTAAGAATGTAAGTAACAAAAAGGGAAATGTGAAATAATTAATAACATATAAGGTTAATTCAAAATTGAAATAAGGTATAGTGTTAAAACTATATGCATAAAATATAGAACATGGTTGATAGGTTTGAATCTATATTATAAAAGCAAGGTCTAAAAATGTACAGGGTCAACCAGGGTTGACCAAGTTATTTTAGACACCATATAGAACACAAAATTGGGTTGGTAGGGTTGATTTAATTTACTATGTAAAGGCAACTTTAAAGATTGCAAACTATGAAAGGAAAGCACAAAAATAAAGAAACAAAGAGGTAAAAATGAACCTTGGTGGATCAGAGATGAAATGAAGAAAGATTGCTAATGAAGAACCTTGAAGTATGCTTGAAAAACCTACAAAATGGGTCAATAGGATCAATCAAGATATGAAGGAACCTACTACAAAGTGTTGAAAATGTACAGGGTTGACTAGGTCGATCTAGGCATATTCTTAGAAACTTGTATATAGAATTTAGAAAACTAGGTTAATAGAGTCGATCCAATATGATAAAAATAATGACTAAAAGAATTAAAATAAGTGAAATAAATCCTTCAAGGGTTAGTTTCATGTTGGTTTCATTAGAATGTAGGAAATAATAAATGCATCATGTCTATAAATCAATCTTGACTCAAAAAATGTAGAGCATATCTACACTTATGATTGGGATACATTTGTTAAGTGAGAGCATGAACAATATGGGGATCCACTAGACCTAATTAATAGATCACTTGTGATAAAATATCATTCGAGGAAGGGTTCCAAGTCCTATAGTATAACACAATCACACAACAACCCTAATGGATTCTTAAGGTTTAAAACATTCACTTATTCTAATGACAAGAAAGTAAATGTAATCTAGTGTACACCAAAGCTTATGGCACAAAGTGGGGGTTAGAAATAATAAATCAAAGTAGAATAAATAGGTATTATAAAACATATACTCATATCAATGTCTATGGAATCCTAATACATGGGATAATAATACAAATGCATTATATATCTACTCTTACAAATGAGAAATAAAGTTATGAATACTTACCTTTGAAGATGAATCCAAAGATTCTCCATCTCTCCCTTGGCCAAGGTGCTTTGCAAGACATTATTGTGTTATGTAAGGATAATGAATATAAATAATATCTAGGCTATACAACCTATCTAATCATCTAAAATACTTCTCCATAAGACAAGATATGTATCTCAAAAGAAAGTATGAAAACTTAAGCTTTATTTCTCAGTATAATGGTTTATAAATAGATGTTCATTTGTAATTCTTCTCTCTTAATTATTATATTATGAAATGGTTGGAAATTAAATTTTATATATACTTAGATCTTGCCCTAAATCCTCTTATAAATGTTGGTTGTACAAGGTTGACCTAGTTGAACCAGTGTGTTTTTGGGGACAATTCACTAGGTTTGAGCTAGGTTGGCTGAAAGGATAACAAGATAAGAAAGTTAAAAACACCCCTAAACTATACTAGGTTGAGCCAGTTGACTTAGTACAGCCAACTGACCAAAAGGGAGTTAAGGAAATAAAATGATGGATAAGGCATGACAACTAAGAGGAATGGGTGGGACTAAACAGAATAAGCTTAGGGTTAATGGTTTTAGGAGACAAGTGTGTATATGGCAAGTGGAAAAATGAATAACAATATTATGAATCACCAATGGTCTACCCACCCCTTTTTTGGTTCACTCCTTAAGGCATGCACTAAGAGAGATTGAAACTTGATAGGTTCCTGCAAGATACAAAGTGTTAGTAATCAATAAAAGTTTGAAAATATTATGTGTATACAATAGGAATTCAAAAAATAGGTTATTATAGGACTTTTAATGGATAATTTACTTAACTCATCACACTCCTAATTTAATATTTTTCTAGTCCTCAAACAACTTAAATCTTTGTATAAAGGAGTGGAGTATCCAAAAATCAAATGGCTCTATTGCACATATATCTTACTTTGTATAAATTTCAAAATTATCTTCTACCTTTTTCCATTTCCTCTCAATTTTTTTCATCAAATAGTTCTATTCCCTCTAGTCTATAATTATAAAGTAGAAAATATGAGGTTGGTAGGCTATGTAAATCCAACTTAGTCTCTTTATTCTTACAACATCAATACATTTAGTGACCCTCTCAAGACCTGCCTTGAAATTATAGCTTGAAAAATATTGTTTCATTTTCAATTTTGAGGTAAGCTCACTCCATCTGACCAAAAAAGCATTATATGATTCTTGGGTTATTTATGTCATCAGAGTCTAATACTAGTTTTTGAACTCTATTTTTTATTTCCTAGTTCTTGGAGTTACCTCCATTTTGTTCATTAACTTGATCCAAACTTCTTCTATTATATATAGACTAGTAGCCTCCCCTTTAATCATTAATTTAATTTATTTCTCTTGTTCAAGGTAATATTTTTAATGGATAATTTATTTAACTCATTACTCTCCAAATTGAATATATTTATATTCCTCAAACAATCAAGTAGATTATCTAGAAATCAAATGACGGACCTATTCCTTACTTTGTATAAATTTCAAAATTGTCTTCTACTTTTTTCTATTTCCTCTACAAATTTTTCATCAAACCATTAAATTCCCTCTAGTATATAATCGTAAAATATAAAATATGAGGTTGGTAAGTTATGTCAATCCTACTTAGTCTCTTTATTCTTACAACATCAATATATTTAGTGACCCTCTCAAGAGCTACCTTGAAATTATAGCTTGAAAATTATTGTTTCTTTTTTAATTCTAAGGTAAATTCACTCCTCCTTACCAAAAAAGAATTAAAGGATTCTTGGGTTATTTGTGCCATCAAAATCTGATACTATTTTTGGACCTCTATTTTTTCTTTCCTGGTTCTTGAAGCTACCTCCCTTTTGTTCAATAACTTGATCCAAACTTCTTCTATTATATCTAGACTAGTAGCCTCCCCTTTAATCATTAATTCAATTTATTTCTATTCTTCAAGGTATTATACAAATTCATTGCCTCTTTGCCTTTCATTAGTAAGATAATAATAAAATATCTCAATAATATATCACCCAAATACATATTTGGGTTCCATTCTAAATCATTGGGAACATCATAATTGTGTATATAAAATTCACAATTGATTTTTATCCTTGGGGAAGTTACTGCTATATAATTTAAATAAATAATGAGGTTCAATTAAATCTTTTGTAAGATCAAAATAAATTCTCTTAAACTAAAATTTTACCCATTGATCTTCAAGGTGTATGTAATGGGAAATCCAATGGATCTAAAAATCAATCCTAGTTTGGAGGAGATAAATCTTCTTACACTTCCAATTAGGGATACATTAGATAATCAGGGCCATGATCAATATAGATATGCTATAATTATCCAATGGATATATTACCACAATAATATCACTATGGAGGGTTCCAAAGCCTCTAGTGAAGCAAAACTATGAAATAACCCTAACTAGGTCCTATGTTTTCATATTTACTAAACTAATAACAAGTAAATGAAAATTTGAATCTAGTGCTCACCAAATCTTGTGGGAAAAAGTGGGGAATAGTAAACATTAAAAGTAAACATGCATAAGATAATCCTAATTAATCCATGTATAGGTAAGACCCTAATGCATGGAGAGAGCAATATGTTCAAAAGCCATTACTTACGCTACTTCTATCTACTAAAGAGAGGAGAAAAGTTAGAGACACTTAATTTAAAGATGAACCCATTGAGACTCAATATTTCCCTTCACCAAAGGTGCTTCATAATATTTTTTTATGGTTTATAAGGATCACTATGAAATTCCAAAGTATCTAAGAATTCTCCATAAGATAAGATTCTTCTCCAAGTAAAAACCCTAAGCTAAGACTCCTTAAGTAGAATGGCAGAAGAGCAAATTATAAAGAAGTGCAAATTAATAATTAACTCTCGTTGTCTCTCTAATAATGGAGAAATTAATGTGTTTATATAGGTGGGTCTAACTATAAACACTTTTTGAAAGTTTAGGCCAACAAGTTCAACCCAATCAACCTAGTATCATAAATGACAAAAATAAACTAGGTCATGGACTAGGTCTGCTAGGGGCCGACTTAGACCCCAATGATTTTTATCAATAGGAATACAAGGTTGATGGGGATGACTATGTAATATAAACTATCAATAAGGGTTTTTAGGTTAGAGAAGGGCTAATGAAGGTGTTAAAAAAATATATGATGGTAAAAAATAAGAGGAAAAGCTTAGGGGAATGGTTTTAGGAGACAAGTGTGTCGATATAAAGTGAAAAAAGGGGAAAAAATCTTATGAAGCACCATTGGTTTTCCCACCCTTTTGTCGGTACACCCTTTAGGGCATACACTCAAAGATATTGAGACTTGATGGGTTCTTATAAGATAGAAAACATCAATTATTTATAAAGTTTTAAAATATTATGTGTATACGTATGCACCACTTTAATCTCATCATGTGTCACACAGGTGCAACAAGGGATGGTGATTTGAGAAAGAATGTAACAACACATAATGCTAAAGCTTAAAAAATGTTGATTTTTAAAGCAAAAATAGCTGAAATTTAAATGAATGAAAAGGAAATAAATAAAAAAGTAAATGTAATGCATACCTTGACTTGCCTTTATCATTGGATGGTTATCTATTGTGTTTTTATTTTTTATCATAGATGGTGTAGAGGCCACTTTCAACAAAGCAAATGATACAAAATTGAAGAGTAGAGAAAACAATGCAGGAAAGATAAGATAGCTAATGTTATGTGGATAAGATGTCCTTGTAAATTTGGCAAGTTGGGGTAAAAAGTGTTATGTTAGATGAAATGACCAAGTCAAAATTTAGAATAAATTAGGTAGATAAAAATACAAGGCTACTAAATACCTAAAAATGTAAATAAGTAAACCTGAAGTAAGAAAGGAAAACTCACCAAGTCAAACCAAGGATATATGTCAAAAAGGATTGTAATCAAACATCAATGTGAAATTAATAAAAATAATTACTTAGACAAAGATGGATAAGCAAATAATGTAAAATAATATTGATGAGTGAGAATTAAAAATCATTCCTTAATCATTAATGGAAAAAGGTGCATAAAGGGAAAACAACATTGATGAGTGAGAAGTAACAAGCCAACCTCACTCAACAATGGAAAAATAACATGAAAGTAGAAATAGATTCAGGTGCCCGTAAAAGGGTAGTAAACTAATAATAAATGGTAAAAGAAAGAAAATCATATCTAAAAATGTAAATCCATTGTGTAAAGAAAATATTCCTAGTCACTCAAACATATTATTTTGATCTAGAGATAGATAAAACTTGAAATAAAGTAGTGCTAGCATGTTTTCAAGATGTGAAAAAGAGGGAAGTAGAGAATAAGGGAAAATAGATTTATAATCACATGTGCCTATAAAGGGGGAAAATGAAATGGGTGGAGGGGATAATGAAGTAAAAACCAAGGTACAGGAACTCTTATTGAAGTCATGACACTCAAATTAGGTTTGCCAAAACAAGATAAATTTTTACCTTAAGGACTCTGGATAATGTCTCATAACCACACAATTCTAAGGTCAATAAATTAAGTATGTAGATAATCCCATGATTTTTATATGCATGAAAAGTAAAATAGACAAACATTTCCATAATGTGTTCCCCATTCCTCAACACCCCTTACAGAGTCATCAGTTTACTATGAAAATTGGGTACTTGCATGATAAAGTAGGTAGCACCATAGAGTTTGTTGAATTATCCTTTTCCAATCTACTAGACTGATGCACCCCAATGGAACTTAAATTTATTGTGAGTCTAACTTTGGAGTTTGAGATTTTATTGGAGATATGAGATGTGCTTGTAATGATGTCTTTTGGTGTGATTTTGACTTTTGAAATTTTTGTATGTTGTCTTTTCTATATCATTTAATTTTGTTTCAAATGATTTGGATTTTAACTTTCTTGATGGATTTTTATATTTCTCCTCTATACATATTTTGAATACCAAACATGGGTACTAAATATGACTTTTATTTGAATACTTGGGACTTTGTTGCTAAGAGAGAGAACCCAGAGATCATGGTGTCTAAGAGTATCATTAGTTTAGGTGATATAAAAGTGATATCTTGAATCCAACCTTGTTTTATCTAATGTGGATAAAAATGAAAGGGAATCAAGAGGAATGAAACATGAAATAATTTGAATTACTTCAAATCATAAAAAATGTGACAAAGATTGAAAAAGGGATATAATGACAGTAAAGTGTTAGTCCTTACCATAAGAATGAGGGAAGTGGAGAAATATATGGTAATATAGATTATTATGTAAATTTCATATATCAAAATAAGTAAATGATAAAGTTGAGAATAAAATATCAAAAACTTACAACCAATAAAAAAACACATTCTAGATAAGAAATGAAAAGATGGTGATTTTATGATCAAGGCTAGATCCTATCCATGGTCTTACACTGCAACCCATAAAATGGAAACCCAAGGGGTGATAAAAAGTATGTGAAGAGTAAATGGGATAACTATGGTATTTTTGATGAAGGCCAAGTCCTATCCATGGTCTTACACTAAAACTCATAAATGAGAAACCCAAGGGGTGCCAAAAAACATAAGTTTGGAAAGTGTGAAAATAAGAGGAAAAGAAGTGGGAAATCATTAGGAAGGTTGGGTTCTATCCATGGTTTTATAATGAAAATCATGAGAAAAAAAGGAAACCAAATGAACGAAAGGAAGGAATAAGGATTTTGAAAAGAGAAAATTATTGCAGAGGGTAAGACCCATGTAAATATCTTGCAAAAAGTGTTAGATAACATATATAAAGCATGGTAAGAAGGGAAGAATCTATGGAAAATAATTCTTGAGGAATTGTGCATTGGTGTATTCTTTGAAAATATGACCTTTATTGGTTTGAAGGAAATAGGTATTTAGACCAAGAATATATTTGACTAAATAAGGGTCCCATTATTTTTAGGCATATTTATCTTCTTTTTCATAAGTGTAGTCTAATTTAAGGACAAGATCACCAACATTAAATGTGCAAACTTTAATGCATTTGTTATGTTGTTTGGCAATACAAGCCTTGTATTGGTGATTATTTTATAAAGTAAAAAGATGGTAATCATCAAGGACATAAAGATCATGAAGGTGAAATTCACATAATTATTCATCGAGTATGATACCATGAAGAGATATACGGAGAGAGGGAAGATCAACTTATAATGGGAGGATTGATTCAGAACCATATATTAGAAAGAACAACATTGCCCCAATGGCAATGTATATGTTAATGTAATAGGCCCAAAGAGTATGATAGAGATGAAGGTGACAATCCAAGAATGTTTAATGAATTGTCTTTTAAAATATTTAATTAATAACTTTATTGGTGGCCTTGGCTTGGCCATTACATTGTGGATGGTAGTGTGTGGAAAATTTGTGATTTATTTTAAATTTAACATAGAGCTATTTGACATCTATGTTTTTAAAATTACTACCATTGTCTTAAATGATAGTATGAGGGACACCAAAGCAGAAAATGATTTGATTTAAGATGAATTTAAAGATGGTGATACTAGTGACATTAATGAGGGGCATATCCTCAACCCAGCTGGTAAAATATTCTATGGATATGATTATAAATTCATGTCAATCTTGAGATCGATGTAATTTTTCTATGAGATCTAATACCCACATGGAGAATGTCTAGGGATATTATAAAGTTTGAAGCTCAGTCAGAGGTACATGAATTAGATCATAATGAAGCTAGAAAGTAGTTAAATTTTTAGCAAATATGATGGCACCTTTTCAAGAGTGGGCCAAAAGTATCCCATATGTAGGTATTTATGAGATGTAGCATGTCTTTTGTAGTGGCCACCATAAATGTCCCCATGTTCTTGTTTTAGAAGAGGAGGAAACTCTTATTTCATAACATAGTAGAGCAAGGTACCTTCAAAATTATGATAAAATAGGATGTTATATAAAAATACATACTTAAAATCTTGTTTGTGAATGTGAGTCTTTTCATATGAATCGAGGTTTGGGGGATAGGTTTTGTGTTCCAGAAATTGAATGATATCTTTATACCATGGGATTTCAAAAATGGTGATAGCCTCAATGTAATAGATAAGTCAATCTTTTGGTTTAATATAAGATGGATATTTTATTATTTTAATAAGAAAAGTGGGATCAGTAATAACTTGGTGTGGATAAAAAATAGATGTTGAGGAAGAAAGGGAATCAACAATAGAATTTTGATCTCGAGGGAGAGGTGTGATGGTGAAAGAATTGAAATATTTGGAGAGGGTAGTTGTAATCTAATGATAAGAAATGATATTCTCACTTTTTCATTGGTAATCACAATTGACTTGGTAGTAAATGAGTTGGGAGTCACCTAGAGCATGTAGGTATTGGATATATAGATCAAGGGTAACTTGCATGCCTAAGATTAAAGATTAATACTAAAACATGTTATTAGTGACATTGAAAATGATGGAAAAAGCTAATGGGATAATTTTTCCAAGAGGGATAATAAGGATATAACTTGCCCTATCTACTTGAAGGCATTTATCACCATTAAAGTGAAGGGTCCAAACATCTTCATGTAAATCAACATTAATTTTGGGAAGTTATTTGATAGCTAAATTTGGTTTAGTATTATCAAGAAATATAAAAAAATCATTGGGATTAATTTCTTCCAGGTCAGTGGTGAAGTTATGGATGTAATCTTTAAGGGATATGGCTTGGTTGAGACCTTGAATGTAGATAACATTGTCATCGAGAAGACTATCTTAAAGGTGGTCGATAGTTGGTAAAGGAGATGTGGCAAGTTGATGAGCTATGATTTATCCTTTGATAGATTTTTGGGTAATAATTTGGAGATAAAATTACATGATGAGGACCATCCACTTGCCAATTCTATCTATAGGAAGAGAGGCTTTGGAGAAGAAATGATGAAGGGGATCAGAATGAATGATGATGTAAGTGTTTTGATAAAAGCATATAATGTTGAAGTTTTTTAGTAGTAAAATATATGATGAGGTAATCACATTCAAATTTTGTGTAAAATTTCTCATAATAAATGAAAACTCAACTAATGTAGTAGATGCCATATTCCATTTTAGTATCATCTTGTTGGGCAAGCATTTCCCTAACTGATATGGGTGTGTAAGATGTATTTAAGATTAATAGATCATCATTTGAAGGGGGAAAAAGATTAGGTGTGTAAAATAATGATTCTTTCATATTTTTAAATTTTTTTGATAGGGATCTATCCATTCTAAGGCATTACCTTTTTTAATAATAGAATAGATACGATAAGCCATTTTGAGAACAAAGCATATAATAAACCCAATTTTATTGAAGTAAATCAAAATGTAGGGAATATATAAAGGGATGGACATGTTGATGATAACATTGATCTTGGTAGGGTTGAAATCTATGTCATAAAAAGAGAATAATAATCCTAATAGTTTTCTAAATCAGAGAGATGAGTCTTATGGCTTTTGGGTTTGGCAATGAGGTCATCCATATAGGCCTCTACAATATTTTAAATAAGATCATGATAGATGTGAGTCATCACCTGTTGATAGGTAGCTCCAACATTTTTGAGGCTGAAGGGAATTTTAATGTAGCAATAGGTGCCCCATTTTATGGTGAAATTTATCTTATGTTGGTCTTCGAGGGCAATGCAAATTTGGTTATAATTTGAGAAACCATCCATGAGAGACAACATATCATAACTAGTAGTGGAATTAATGATGAAATCTATTGAAAGTAGAGGTAAATTATATTTGGGACAATAAATATTAAGATTATAGAAATCAATGCAATTGAAAATGACCACAGTGACCTTTTTTTGAAATGGGACTATGTTAGAAACCCATTTATAATAGTCCATAGGTTTGATAAACTTAGGATCAATAATATTGATAATTTATTTAATCAATAAAGTGGAAAATTTAGGTGGAAATTTCCATTACTTTTATCGCATGGGTTTGGCATTAGGATAAATTATAATATTGTGTACCATAATGCTAAGGTCAATACCTAACATGTCCTCATAGGATCATGGAAATATCTCATGATATTTATCAAAGAATAAAGTAAAATTATCATGTTAAGTAGGTGTGAGTTTGTGAGAAACTATAATTGGTTGAGGGCATGATGGAGTATCATATTTGATGCGAATAGTTTCTTCGATAAGCATAGTATCACTATCTTGGAAATTGGATTTGATTTAGGGTCGATGCTAGTGATGAAGTTTTTGAAATAAGGGGATTTATTTTTAAAATTCCCAAGTTTGTGATGTTACTAAGGAAGTTGAGGTTCTCGGGCATGAATAAATTCAAGAATGGCTTAATCACTAGGTAGAGTATGAAGAAGACCATAATACTCAATATCTACTTTGAGATCAAGAATTTGATTACCATGATGATCATATTTAGAGTGTATCTAATATACATCTATGGCCTTGACATCTAATGTATTCTCAAGAGTAGAAGGAGTATGTTGATTGGATGAGATTGGTGTATTATTAGTTTCTTGGATGGGGGAATAATTAGATGTAATGATGGGATTTGTAGGTAGTAGAGAAGATGCATGAATTTTTGGTTGGTCAGAAGGTAGGATTTATTTGACCACCCAAGGAGTATCAAGAAGTGAATAATTAACATGAGGTACATGACCTTTTGGATCTAATTCAAAATACATTGAAATGGTTTAAACATCATGATTTGAAGCATGTATTTTAGCTAAAGTTTTTTGATAATACTAAACATCTAAGTCTAAATATTGAGCTTGGGATATGATGTATTTATCATTATAGGTTGGATAAATGGTATGTGCTTAATAATTGGGAGGAGTTTCAAAAGGGAAAATTTGTAGATCACTAAATTTGGATGGAGAAATGATTAAAATATCTTGGAATAATTTAGTCATGACATAATCATTACATATGAAGGTGTCTTCTAGGTAAGAAACATATTGAGCATTACTAGGAGGGGAAAAATAAGTGATTTAATCAATGATAGGAATAGTATGAACATGAGGTAATAAGGATGGAGGAAGTAACTTTGAGATATAAGAAGGTAGCTTAGTAGTGTTACAACTATGTTGTAAGTCATTAGGCTTAATCATCTTCTGAATCAGTAACTGTGCCCAATATTTCTGGGTTAATGTTAATGAATTTAGGTAAGGGAGCACTATTGATTATTGGAATGGTAGGAATGTGATATTAATATTTAGGATTGGGAAGTTGAATACTCCAAGGGTTGGGATTGACCTCATGTTTGTGTTATTTACCATTATGTAGGAATTTGATGCATTAGCTAACAGAAGAGGAGATGGCCCTCATTGAATGAGTCTAAGGTCAACCTAAGAGTATGTTATAAGATAGGGAAAAACAAAGGACCATAGGTTTAGTTCAAACAATTTTAGGTCTAATTATAAGGAGGAGACAAATACAACTGATTGGCCTTTTATTAGTTTTATCAAATCCACTATAGGTTAGGTGGGTTTGCTTGAGATGATCTTTATTATAGATAAGTTATTGAAAGAGCCACAAAGATGTCACATTAATATGAAACCCTTCATCAAATAACACTTTATGAATAAGGGTATTATTAATGGTTATTTTAATTAGTGGTGGATCATTGGCACAAAAAAGGATCTCATCATTAATCATGTCTTCTTCAAGAAATTACATAGAAGGCTTAGCATAAAGACAAATGGATTTAATAGTATGCCCATTAGTTGTTTGAGGCTCAATAGTGGTTGGGGGTTCAAAAGAGGGAGATAGTTCTTCATGAAATTTCAAATCTAAATGAATGGTTGTAGTGTCTTTAAGAAGTTTCTCTTATAAAGATGGTTTCTTAGTTTTAATGACAAGATTTGTGTGAGCTATTTTGTGATGATAGTTGACCTTAGCTACATTAACATATTGAGAATTATTGTAATATTGGTTGTATTTGGCATCAATATCAAAAAAATCATTGGAATTTTGTTGATTAGTAGATGTGGGAAAATATTTTTGGTTATTAGAAGAAGAAGCTTGGGGATCTTATTTTTGAGAAGTGGTGTTGTATTCTTGATGATGGAGTTAGATCATGGCTTCATGATTGAAGGAATCACCAAGCATATAGGAGATACAAAATTTAGTAAGTCCTCATTAAGTTTTATGGGAATGACCAATGTTAGCATAGAACCAATAAAATTGATTAGGTTCATACCATTTAGGAGGAATATTAGGATAATTAAAAGGCTTGGAGGGTACAAAGAATTATTCCATTTGCTACATAGTTAGTGTTATGTGAGAAGATGGGGGAGTGCCAACTTTAGAAATTCATAGTTTGGTTTGAGGGGTATTTTTATTTATTACATTAGTATAAATTTGAAAATATCCCTTAAGGAATATAGTATTAGGTTTGAATTATTTCATGAGGAAGTCTTGATGTTTGGCTTTGTCAAGAACTTCATTAAATGTTTGAGGGGAAAAAATTCAAACCTTATATTAAATCAAAGGAGCTAAAGCAATTGTAAAGAGTTTGAAAAATTATCATCAATCATGTTATGGTTGGCCTTATAGGCTAGATATTTCCATCATTTGATAAAATAATGAGATGATTTGGTGAGAGATTGCTTAGCATTGATGAAATGGCTAAGGAAATTTTTAAGAATGTCATTGTGTTGAAATTGTTTAACTAAAGGATCGACCAAATACTCAAGTTGCTAAATGGAATGTTAGGGATGTTGGTTATACCATTCCAATACATCTCCAGTGAAGGTTTTAAATAAAAGTTTAGTTGTGGTAAAAGTATTAGTTTAAATATTTATAAATATTTCCAAATTCTTTAATAAAGGATGCAAATTACTTAGTCCCATCATACTTGATAGTTGGATAGATATTACCAATATCAATGGAAATGATGAAAGGAGATAAAGGATCGATTTAGGTGTTTTGAAGCATTTTTTTATTCATGATAGGTTGAGGAATAACATGTCATGAGGCATCTGTAAGAGGTGGAAGAATAAAATTTGGATTAGTTTGAGGAATTATAATTAGAATTTGATTAGACATGTTGATCAAATGATGTTGTAATTACATCATTTGAGAGGTGTTAGAAGTTTTCATTATGTTCATTTGTTGTATGACTTGTGTAATAAGCTGAGTCATATCAATTGGTGGATTGGTGTTTGTAGGAGGACTCCCTGAATTGGTATTAGGGGGTGGGTTATTTGAAGGTGGATTACCAGTGGGATTGTTTGATATACTTCTGTCAATTACACCTATATTATGTTGAAAATATTTAATATGAGAATTGTCTTGATAGGTATAAAAAGGATTAGATCCACCTACTTCATTGTAGGGTGTGATTTGAACCATATTACAATCCTTAGATGAAGGAGGGGAAGAGGTACTCCAAGAATGAGGATTCTCTTGGGAAGTAAAGAAAGGGAGAAAATAATACCCCATATAGTGTCTAAATGGATTAAAGTTGTCTGAGAAGATTCTAATGGGAGACTTCATGATGTTTTAAGGAAATGAACATAATTTTAAGAAAGAAGAGAGAATTCAGGGACAAAGAACTAAGTCATCCAGATAGAGAAGGAAGTTATCCAAATAATAAACTACATCAAATATATACAAGAGAAAGGTTAGTAATTAGATACAAGATCAACTAGGTCAATTACGTACTACTAAAAAGAGAGCTGAGAAGAGTAAAAAGTTGACTATGTTTACTATGTACTACTAGATAGAGGGAAAAATAGATGAATAAGAGAAATAGTCATGTTGGTTGACTATGTAATACTTGTAGGGGGAATGATAGAGTTTGTAAAAGACTATATCAAATAAAATGATATTGTTCAAAAACATGGTAAATTTTATGAATATAATTAAATAAAAAAATTGAAATAAACACACAAATAATTGGATCAATATGAGTGATCCGATTAGGGTACACAAAATTAAAAATTTCACAAACACTGACCAATGCAAGTTTTTACAATAACATACAAAATGATCAGAGAGAAATCAATCAACTAAAAATTAAATGCTAACTAAGTGGTCATCCTGAGTGTTATTAGATTATTAAAAAGTGTTGTTTTAAGTGTGATAAGGAAGTTGGATGAAAATAGGGAACTAACAAATAATCTATGGATGGTTTCATGACATTTAGGCTAAAAGAGATATATGTTGGTAATGGTACTATATTAATATTGTGGCCTATCCCATAACTTCACAATCTTACACTGATAAGGGTATCAGGTGTTTTAGTAACATATATCATTAACCACATATTTATACTTGGCCAAAAAACCAAATTAGCTTCCTTTTTGGTGATGGAATATAACTAAGTAGGATTTGGGAACACAAGCATTAAATGAATTTAGAATATTGTTTGATTCAGTAGTATGTTCAAAATATTAAAATAGTGTAACTAAATGGTAACTT
Organism: Torreya grandis; assembly: GCA_037957365.1. Taxonomy (NCBI): domain Eukaryota; kingdom Viridiplantae; phylum Streptophyta; class Pinopsida; order Cupressales; family Taxaceae; genus Torreya; species Torreya grandis. The sequence goes on from JARHVA010000314.1 coordinate 3,702,157, forward strand.
GAAAAACCATGTATTTAGACTATGTGAGCTACTCTAAGCATGTAAATAATTAAAAATGAAAGTGTGAATTAATTACTATAAAATAGTTGTTAATTCCCAAATTTAGAATGGTACAGAGTTGGTTTCGATGACACTATATGTAAAAAATATAGAATAGAGTCAACTGGGTTGATACTATTTTGTAGAAGTAAGAGTCTTTAAGAATATATTCAAATAGGTCGACTCAGTCTTTTAGATAGAAAAGAGGCTACAAAAGTAAGTTGACTAGGTTGACTTAGTTTGCTATAGGGTTTTAGTTTGAAAGATTAATAACTTGTGAAAAACAAAACTTAAATGAAGTACTAAAATTACTAAGAGATAAAGATAGGAACCTTGGTGGGTTGGAAGATAATGAGGATTGTAAATTTGTATACTGAAGTGGCTTGAATGCTTCTTTCAAATTCTACAAACTAAATCAATTGATTGAACCAAATTATTCAAAACCCTATGTGATAAATAATGATAAGATGAATATGTCATCCTATTCAACCTAGTTTATTGATCTAGATGTTGAAAGAGAGACTAAGTTGACTTGTTCAACCTAGTTTATTGTTTTAGATGTTGATAGAGAGACTAAGGTGACCTGTTTGATTTAGTTTGGTGATTTGGGTACTAGTAGAGAGAATAAAATGACAAATTTGACCTATTTAACCTTATATTATTATATGGGACTGAATAAGAATAATGTGTTGACCTATTTGATCTAGTAACCTATATCTAATAAAGACCTACACAAAAATAATAGAGTCATTTTGATGTGACTATGTGTTAAACCTATGCACATAAAGTTAGAACTATACCAACTGGTTTGATATAGTATCACAAATATATAAAAATAATAAAATGATAAAAATGAATGCATGAAAGAAAACATAAAAGGTTTAGATTCATGTTAGGTTCACTAGAATGTATGCAATGGGAAATGCAACAGATCTATAAATCAATCCTATCTTAGAGGAGATAAGTCCTACTTACACTTTTGGTAGGGGATACATTAGAGAATCAGGGTCGTGACCTATATAGATCTACTAGACCTAGTCAAGGGATATGTTACCACAATAATATCAATAAGGAGGGTTCCAAAGCCTCTAGTTAAATAAAACTACGTAATAACCCTAACTAGGTTCTATGTTTTCATATTCACTAAACTAATAACAAGTAAAGTAAAAGTCTAATCTAGTTCTCACCAAAGATTGTGGCATAAAGTGGAGGTTAGTAAATATTAAAATTAAACATGCATAAGAGAATCCTAATTGAGTTATGTCTAGGTAAGACCCTAATGCATGGAGATAAAAATGTATTCCAAATCCATTACTTATGCTACTTCAATATACTAAAGTGAGGATAAAAGTTAGAGATACTTACCTTGAAGATGAAACAATCAAGACTAAATCTCTCCCTTGGCCAAACATGATTTACAATAGGTTTTTATGGTTTGTATGGATCATTAAGAAAGGTTAAAGCATCCAAGACTTCTCCATAGGACAATATTCTTCTAGAAGTAGAAACCCTAATCTAAGACTCCTCAAGTAGAATGGTGGAAGAACAAATTGTAAAGAAGCATAAATGAATAATTAAATCCTATTTTCTCTCTAATAATGGTGAAATGAATGTGTTTATATAGGATAATCTAACCATAAAACCTTACAAAAGTTTAGGATAACAAGGTCAACCCGGTCAACCTAGTATCATAATTGACAAAAACAAACTAGGTCATCTTGGGGATGACTTAGACCTTAATGAGTTTTGTCAATAAGAATAAAAGGCCAATGGGGTCAAATATGTAATGTAAACTATTAAAAAAGGGTTTTAGGTTAGGGAAGGGCTAATGAAGGTGATAAAAGACAAGAGGAGGGTGAAAAATAAGAGGCAAAACTTAGGGGAATGGTTTTAGGAGACAAGTGTGTTGATAGCAAGTGGAAAAAAGGGACAATAATCCTATGAAGCACCACTAGTCTTCCCACCCCTTTTTTGGTGTACCCCTTAGGGTGTGCACTCAAAGAGATTGAGACTTGATGGGTTCCTTAAAAATCAAAAGCATCAGTGATTGATAAAGTTTGAAAATATTATGTGTATACATAAGGTATTAACATAGACCCTTGCAGGTGGTCTATAATTCATGACTTATACTTTTAATTGACTCATGTCTTCTACCTTTTATTTGAATCTTATGATTTTTGAATTATTATCCTCAATTTTATTATTCAAATATTTTTTTCATTCTATTAATTGAATTATTTATGCCATTAGAACTACATGGTCTACATCCTAACATCTCTTTGCATGAAATGTTCCTCTTAACTTGGAATTTATATTTGAGTGACAATGGATTGAAAATTACTCTATATATTTATTGAAGCCATATGAGAACCTTATACTATGGATATAATTATAGGGGCTTGAATATTTCTACTCTCTACTTCTACCACCCTAGCTAAAGTATCTAGCCCATTTTCCTTAGTTTTTAATTATTTGATTCATGCCCTAGGGGTTTCAATTTCCCTTTAGGATTTTAATATTATCTAATTTACTTATTGTTTTGGTTTCACATGGGTTTATTTTTCCTTTTTCTCCAATGGAACATTATTTCATTTGTTGTCATTGATGTCAAAAGGGTGCAACATGTAAAGGCATATGGTCATTGATGTCAAAAGCCTGTATGGTCAAGTTCTTGAGCATGGTAGTGGAATTAAAAGAGTGTTTCCATGAGACTTGAAATGAGAGATAAATGTGTGGTCATGAAATTTATCATGAATGTTGTGATCATGGAAGGTACATGTTATAGAAGAGTGTTTAAGACAATTAATGTCTACATAGGAAGTATAATGTATGAAAAGGTGTGTGCAAGTCATTGATGTCATGACATGAAGAGATTTTTGAGCCATGTGGAAAGAGAGAATTTGAAATAAATAAATAATTTTTAGGAAAATAATTTTTTATGGTTCCTTGAAACTCAAGGTTGATGCATAAGGTGTTCAGGTGCATGGAAGAGAGATGTATAGTCATATGAATCTTGGTCATGTCGTTTTAGGTCTATATGAGGCTATGGAAGTTTGTTGTCATCATGAAGAGAATGGTGCAGTGATATGAGTGTATTTTGTTTTATTGTGTATTATTTTATGATGTTTTATTCAATTCATGAAATCAAAGGAATAGGTCAAGATGTCAAGTGTATTGGAAGCTTGAGACTAGTTATGGCATGATGAAGGTATGAGCTAGTGGCATGAGGTGAGTAAACTCAAGAATGTGAGAGATTATATGTCATTGTTTGAGAATGTGAGTAAGGTGTATAGTCATCCATAAAAGTCTCATGGTGATCCTATAGGGGTAGGACCTTTAGATTAAGTTTGCACCTAGACCACTCCTAGACCCTGCTTGGCCTAATGAGGCATGAAGATTAGTTTTCAAGGAAAATTTGCATATATGAGAATGGAAAAATGTATGATATGTTGTTTTAATAATTTTCATAAATTTTGAGGCCATGGTTTGAAGGTAATTACAAGAAACATTATTTTAAGCTTTCTCTAGTTCAGAGAATGAGGTCTCAAGACCCAAGAAACACTTGAAAGTGTCCATTCACATATGTAATTTCTACATGGGAACCTAATATGTTAATTAGATATGGGTAATGTTCTTATATAATATCCAAAATCATTATTTTTATATATAATGATAAGTCCTTTATGAACAATCGTTAACTAAACCCTGTGTTAAACCTCCCTAAAACCCTAATAAGGACCTGATATGTAAGATCTTGTTAAAAATAGAAAAAATGGTCTTAAATTAATATAAAAACTATTGTATCATGTATCAAACTCTCCCATGTACCAATAGGTGGTGGTGGTTAGTCAGATGAGAGAGAAAATGTGGAGATACATGATTATTTGTGAATAATTTATTGTAGTAGTCAAAAGTTGCATTGATTAAGAAAATAAAATGGATGAAAGAAGGGGATAGATAATAATAATACATTCCCATAAATTTATTTGTATATGTTACACCCTTATAATGTGATAAACTGGTCTTCCAAGTTATCCAGTTGCTAATAGGCCTAATGAAACAAATAATGAAAAACCTAGGCAAAAATAAGAAGATGAATTGGAATGTGTTTTCATGATATATTGCTGAAAACAAGTGCATGGATATTATTTAAGAAATTTTAATAGATTTTCATGTTTGTAAAAATATTTTTAGGTCATATTTGTATTGAAAATATTACTTAGAAAATGACTAGTTTGGTTTAGATAAGACTGTGAAACATGAGGTCAAGAGATTAGTCTGAAAGACCAATATTTTTCTATTAGAACATATGAGTTTTGTGTTTGGGTATGTTATAAATATTTAAAATATTTTTTTTAGTAAATTATGAGTATTTTAAAGTTTCTACATCATTTTTGGAGGTCTAAGTCACCATGATTGTGTTTTGAGGTAAACTAGCAGTTTTGAGTGAGTGAGTTGCAAAGGTGTTTCCAATGAATTTGGTAACAACCCTTATGTAATGTATACTTTGTATATGTAATTTTTTTTTTTAATATTTGAGTGAATTAAGTTTATTTTATATTTATTATTGAAATTCAAACTTTTTGGTGTACATGAGCCTAATAGGACTGAGTACTATTGAAGGGTTTCATGAAGTGGTTATACCTAAAATGTGTTATGGATCTCAAAGGATGTTGGCTAAGGTATATTTGATTTTTTTAAAAGTATATTTATATATATTGATGTGTAATTATTTCCAAGATATCAAATGGTAATGTGTTGATAATTATTCCTAATGCAATTAGGTCTCCATAAGACCTAAAAGTGAAATGAGGTCTAATAGAGTTATGACAGTCCAAAAGGAAATTAAAGTATATTAGAATCATGTTTATGATATTTATTAAGACCTATTATATGGCCTAAATAATATTTTAACTATGTTTATGTTTGACTATGTGGTATGTGAACAAGGAATGGTATATATACAAGGTAGTTTTAGGCCTATTTGTGTAAGCTAAGAGTAAGTGAATGAAATTATAAATAAATGAGTCTAAAGAGGTTGGGTAACATGTTGTAAAACATAAGGAGAGATAAGAGAAGAATTTAATTATAATAATATAGGTGTTTTTCATTATAATATCAAGGTAACATGACATATTTAATCTTGAAGAGGGTTAGTTGAGCGAAGAAGCCTAGAGGCAATTTTGCGAGAGATCAAGTGGAACAAAGCTAAAAAAGTGATAATTGTCTATTGAGAGGATATTATATTTTCATCATAGATGTCTTCCTGATGTAGGATATTTGATATATTATAAAAATAGATAAGTGTAATATTAGAATAAATAATATTGACTAACTAAGTTGGTGCTTGGTCAAAGAGGGAGATGAAGTTTCCTTCCAGGTTGGTGCTTGAAGAATTGATCTTGGCTAAGTTTGTACCTAGTCAAGAAGGAGTTGTAGATGAATTTCAGGTTGGTGCTTGAATAAGTGTGATTTAACTAAGTTGTTTCTTATTCATAGGGTTTTTTATCCTCCTAACAAGTGGGTACTTTATAAATATGGAGTTAGTGCTCTATGTTGGGTTGGTGCTCAACTAAATTCAATACATTTTCTTATAGGACAATTTTTCCAAGATTTATTTTAGTCGGTTTTATCCCCCATGAGGGTTTACCACATATATGATGTGTTATCCTATTTCATTATTATGTGATTGATTCTTGATGCATTGCTAGATCATTATGTTGATTTCATAATTCATAAATGAGTGGATGTAATTCATTGAAAGTTTCTGAACACTGATTCACTTCCCCCACTCTTAGTCATTTTGTTTCCAATAGTTTGTATTAGATATTGGTCCTTTTAAGTAGGCATAAAAACTTGAAGGAGACATTTAAAACACAAACATGTCTATTCAATAAGTACAATGAGATTTATCAACCAATAAGGCTCCTCTCTTCAATGGGAATAACTATGCATTTTAGAGCATCAAAATGAAGACCTATCTAATGTCCTTGGGTTATGACATATGGAAATTTGTTGTTAATGGATTTACTCCACCCTATACACCACCAACTTAAATATTAATCAAGAAGGCAAGTAAGAACAACTCTAAGGCAATGAATGGTATCATGTATGGTATTTTAGAAGCATGATTTATTAAAATCATGAATTATGATACAACCAAAGGGATTTGGGAAAAGTTTTAGACCATATATGAAGGAGACACAAATTTTAAGTTGGAAAAGTTGTAGATTCACTGTAGGTATTTTAAAAGTCAAAGAATAAAATTATTGCATCTTATAGATTGAAAGTAGATGTTGGGTCCTAAATACATATAAGTATAGGACATGAACCAACACATTAGATACTTGGGCATGAGGTAATTTCTTATTATGATTCCTATTTTTTCATCTTGTAGTGCCAATTAATAGGTGACTAATTCCCTCCCTCCTAGACTAATCATCATCAAGAAGGAGGCACATGGGATAGCTAGGGCTCATTAGAAGTAGGGTAGTGGTACTAGTGGAATGATTACATCTAGTGCCAACTTGGTAACTAGCATGCTTCATTCACCATGGCACTAAAATGCCTTGAAACACTATAAATCTGATTTAAGTCTAATTAGTAAAAAGAAGGAAGAGATTAGAGCAGTGAAGCCCTAGAGGATTGGTTCCAGATGCTATGTTCACCATTAGAGCATAGAGTTTAGTTTGGGATGCCTTTGATGCTCCCCATTATAGTTCCCAAGCTCACCTATGAGCCTTAGGTCTTTATCAACTTTAAGATGAACATTTTCTTAGTTTTCTTTGCATATGTATTATATATTTAAACTTTGTTTAGTAATTAATGGATTTGTGCAATTCTAACAATCGTTTTAAAGTTTAACCTTATTTTATGAATGCTAAGCTCTAGTGATATTTTTGAACTAACTCATTTATGGCATTCTTATAGCTCATGATGACATACACCCTATATAGGAAATTCTCTAAGTATGGGTAAGACCCTGCACCATGTAATGATACCTATGCCAAAGCATGAGCCCAATACTAAGTCCTTAATCTAAGTACTCCTTTGAAACCTCCAAGCACTTGAATGATGCTAAGTTAAGGGAACGAAAGGTTTTTACCCATAAATATATAAAACCTCATCATATCATCTTATACTTGATAGATAATAAATTCCCTCCAAGGATGGCTTGTGCCTATGAACTTCTCACTAACATTGCACTAACCAAATTCCCTTAAAGATAGAGTTGTGCCATGGCATAATTATCCCAACACAAGCCCCAATCCTTTCTCTATTATGCTTTAGGTGAGTGCTTAAAGTTTGTGCCTTATGTGAGGTGATGTTAGGGTGATCGAGTGATAAATGTTGAGTGCTACAAGATTAGTCAAGGCTTGTGCCACATTATAACAAGTATAGATCTAACTTGGACAACTAGATAAGCACATGACTAAGACCCTAAATTTATAACATTTTGCTTTTATTGTTGGGACCAATGTTGAATTTTGTTTCTATAATGGTGTATCAAAATGATTCTCTAACTCTCACTAGAGAAAATCAAGTGCTGGTTGGAACAAGTGGAAGATAAATTTTCACTAAGGCATCTAACCTATAGATCATAGAAACTGATGAAGTGGGTTCAGACCCATCTCTATGATGCTCTATATGAAGTTTTATTTTGTGAACTACTAGAGAAGGTGTACTGATGATTGGCTGCTTATGCGATACACAAAAGTTAAAGCTATGGATATCACCTTGAGTGTATAAAGGAGTGACTAAAAAGTCTTGAGAACATAAATGACAATTAGAATAGAGTTGTAAATAAATGGTGGTAAGGGGTAATGAATATCTATTTACTTGAATGTGTAGAATCAACATACTCATAACCTAAAGATGTAGAATATATGTTCTTGCACAAACCTAGAGGCATATTTGTGAAAAATTTTGGCACTAAACTTAAGAAGATGATGGTGGATTATGGATTTGAAATCATGAGAATGGAAGGCTAAATTTATCTCATGTATGAGTAGTATAACAAGGAAGAAGGGTATGTGTAGGTGAAGCATATTATAATGGGACTAAAAAATTGAGACATAAGAGCTCATAAGATATGCTTATAACAAAATGAGGTATGGGCTAATGGAATATTTCAAACTTGGAAGTGCTGAGAGGACCTAAAATAAGTAAGAAGGGCATGGGGAAGGATATTTTAAATGGAAATGAGACCTATACGAGGGAAACCTTGAAGATGTAAAATAAGCTCCATAGTTGGTAGATGAATAATTCTCAAGGTCCTAAAAAATTTGACCATTATAGATGCACCAAATGCACCTACCCCTTTAGACCTATGGTGTGAGATTATGTGTTAAATCCCGCATAAGAAGATAGAAGATTGATAACGAACCCCATTGTCAACTTAGAATTTGACCATTTTGTAGACTTGGACCATAATTTTGTGATTAAACAAGTTCCTTATGAGGAGATAAGTGAGGATACCTCTAAACCTCAAGACATTATCCTAACTATATAGATTGTGAATGCAAACACCCCAGTCTAGCTAATGTCAACTGTGCATCTTGGGGAATAACCTAGAGGAAGTGGCCTCTTACCACTAATCAGTATTATAACACCATCATATTATGTAGTGTCAATGGTAATGATAGGACCAATACCTAGACCATTGGCTAGAGGCATTGGAAGACCACTACTAAGACAAGTACAAGGGGGATAAGTGTCTTAGATATTAGTCTCTCCCCTACCCTAGATTTATTATGATGTGGCCATGCATCTACCTAAGTATTAAGGTGTATAAAAAGCTACAGAGCATGTACTCAAGTGAGAACTACAATGGCACACTCAGGGTATAACCCAATCTAAGTGTAGGGAAACCTAGTTCATGACAACTTTGTTTAATTTCACCAATACTTGGTATAGGAAGTTTAATCCTAACTAGGCTATGGTTGATTATGACACCCTGAAGGAAGGATTCTTAAAATAATTTGATATAACTGAGTTTGAGTATCAGAGCATCACCATACTTAAGGAAACTAACCAATGATTATCAAAGAGTATGCACTTGTACAATGCTAGATTTAAGACTCTCTTTTCCAAAATTCATTGTGATATTCACCCCTCCCAACTTTCATAATGGTTCATTGGGGGATTGTTAGTACCATTCAAAAGGGCACTTTCCATGAAAACATTTATAGACCCTCAAGAAGCACTTGAAGCTACGATTAGAGCTAAGGTAGTTGAGAGTGTCAATACAAGAATTAAACCTTTAATGGAGGTATAAATTATGTTTATGGATTTCCAAATACAAAAGTTGATGGCTAGTTTGTTGAAAGACACTCAAAGTGAGTTATGGTGTACTAACTATGAGATAAAAGGCCATAATAAGAATAAATTCCCTTAAAGTAATTTGCATATATTACTTCTTAGTTGTGAAGTTTATTGCAAGGTAAATAATTTTCATAATTTCCCTTCATTGCAACACACCAATCAAGTAATCAAAACCACCTATTTTTGGTTATGCGATGCCTATAATCATACCACAACTAATTTTAATGTAATCGATGAGATACATAAGAACATGAGGAGAGGTGCATGATAGGTAATGGTAGTAGCAGGAGGGAAGGGGGACCAAGTAATGAGGGATATGGCCAATAGAATTTAGGTTATGGGATGAAAATATGTGCTCAAGGGTGAGGTGGTATACATGGCAGAGGAAGTTTCTCATCATAATCATGTTACAAGTAGGATTAAACTAAGCATTGTCAATGTGACTACCCTATGCATCTAACATATGGGTATTTTTGAGGAACATAAAAAGTTGAGGAATGCCTTGAATTTTACAAAAAATTGACCCAAGGTAGGATTGAAATTGTTAAGGGTGAAAGGATGATCATGCATGAGTCTAAAGAGGTGAAATATACTCAAAAGGTGTAGCGAATTTGCATATAACCAATCAAAGTGCAAGAAACTACTCAAAGTGGACTCACCACTCAACTAATAGTTATGATAATACCAAAGTTACGCTTAAAATATGGGGAAATAAGCCATACAGAGTGAATTATGTAGCTTTAAATTAAATTTTTGCTTTATCCAAACACTACACACTAAGAAGACTTTTATAGAAAGTTATGAGTGTGATCTAGAACCTACAAGGATAGCTCTAACTGACATAAGATCTAGAAGCACAAGTTTATACCTTTTGCCAAAATTAGGATGGTCATGAGGCTAAATTAAAATAACTAAAAGAGATCTTGTGCCTCCTAAAAATAGAAGGGATTTTGCCCCTATCAAATAATTTATTTTTATAACATGTAGGGAAATAGTCAGTTGAGGTTACTACACCATGCATGAAAGGGGCATGAGAAGTCAGACATACGTAGAATGCAAAGTATGATAAAAAAATCTTGGTGAATGCCAAAATTAATGGATGGTCTATCTATGAGGTCCTTATCAACACAAGCATTGAGTTTGATATCATAAGTAAGAATGAATGGGAGAAGATGGGTAGGCTAGCCCTGAGTACTTTCCCCATACACTCTTTATGGCCAATAAAACTTGAGTGAAACTGATAGGAATTTTGAAGGGTGGCATTGTAGATATTATGGGTACCAAATTACATACTAACTTTAAGGTAATCAAGTTGGCTAAAAGAGATAACCTTCTAGTGCTTCTAGGAAGACCATGGTACTATGCAAACAATGCTAATGTTCACTTTAATAAGTGATATATGAACTTTGAGAATGGCAAGGAAAGGGTAGTGATTCCACTCTCAAGTGACCAAGGACCCCCTATGTGGAGTAGTATTGATATTGAAGATGAGATCAACCATATATAACATCATGGTGTAGGGCATTAAGAATCTCAACCTCAATGATCAAGGATTTCTCTCTTGGGAAGATGGATAGTTAGCCTTAGACACCACTAATTTTGCTTACAACCAATGGTTTGAAGATGTTTATGAGGCTACTAGTTGTATTTACCTCTTTTTATGCACAAAATCACTAAATATTATGAGGACTGATTAGATCTAGATTGATCGCACTCTAAAATAATGTGTCTTTTGGAATGGGAAGAAAGGAAAGAAGGTACCTTGTCTGAGAAAAGGTAAGCTTATAGTGCTCCCAAAATTTGAAGAAATCAACCCAGTGTAAAATTATATCTATTATCTCAAATCATGTATCCCTAAATAAATAAACAAAATGTGTGCGCTAGTGTATACCTTAAGAATCACTATCACACATTGGTGGGCAATGAAAAAGTCTAACTTGCCAACCTAGCAAAAGGTAAAATCAACCATTTACACTAGATTTAAGATGATTAATGAGGACTTTGATATATCAACATACTCTGGCAACTCTAATCCCATAACACATGTGCACCTATGTGAAGAAACATGGATTAACTACAACACAATTTTACCAAATATCTTATGGGTGCATGCATTCTATAAAAATCTAAAAACATGGGCACAAGCATGGTATGTGTTCAACAATAGGCACCATGAAATAACCAATTCGGATTCTCTTAAGGAGAATTCTATACACACCTTCTAATTTTTCTCACAAAACTTATGATTGGTTGATCCACTATAATTAATTCAAAGGGTAGTGTTCAATGACATCATAATCCTTGAAGATCACATAAAAGACATGTTTGAGGAGAAAGGGTTGGTTTTCTTGACTTTATTTGATAACCAAACTCTCAATAGTGACTCAAGAAAAGAAGATGATGCAACTTGAAAGGAGTGATACTAAAAAGCCTTATTAGGTAAAAGGATGCTTGTACACCAAGTAGATGATATCACTCCCATTAAAGAAGACCTCACTCATCTTCACATCGAGATAACTAAGGTAACTCAGCAAGTTGAAGACTCACACTAGGAAAAGAATGAACCATGTTACACACCACTAAAGACCATCAATGTGGACATTAATGTAGAAGGAGAGCCAAGGATGGATACTCTAAGAACCTATTGGTCTAATGCAGAATTGACACACATTATAGATCTCCTAAGGGAATTATAAGACTTGTTCCCTAATAATTATCAAGATATGAAGGGCACCTACCCATCCCTTAGGAAAATGAGCATAAATATAATCGATGATGCAAAATCAATTAAGAAACTCCCCTACAAGATGAATCCCAACCTTTATTGCAAGGTTAATATAGAGATCAATGGAATACTAGTTATAGGGGTCATTTACCCTATGCAAAAGTCTAATTGGGTAAGATTGATGTTGATAAGGATCAATAAGGATGAGTACATTTTAATTTGCATCAATTATATAATGTTTAATGTTTCATACATCATTGACTACTTCCTAACTCTATTCACTGATGAAGTCCTGTATAACATTGTAGGATGTGAAATATACACCTTCACTGATGGGTTCTTTGGATACCATCAAGTCCAGATTGAGGGGGAAGACAAGCCCAAAATAAAATTTAACACTAAATGGGGATGTTTTACTTATAACATGATGCCATTTGGACTTAAGATCATGTCAACCATGTTCTCTAGAGTGGTGATCACCACATTTAAATACTTCATCCACAATTTCTTCCAAGTTTACCTAGATCACTAGATGATGTATGGCCTCATGAAAGACCATTGTGATAACCTACACCTAATGTTTGATATGTGCAATTAGTTTTATATATCCTTAAACTTGAAGAAGTACATATTAATGACACCCTTTGAAACTCTACTCAGGCACATCATCTATAAGATGGTCTGCTCATCGATCCCACAAATATTGTGATAATCATTTAGCTCTAGACTCCTTCTACATATAAAGATGTTTGCACCTTTCTTGGCCATTATGGGTATTATAGAAAATTTATAAGTAGCTATGAAAATATTATGGTACTGCTAGAAGAACTCTTATGTGAGGATGGTTCATTCTATTAGGGCAAAGTCTAAGAGGATGCCTTTGAGAATTTAAAGCTTAAGTTGGTTAGCATGTATATTTTACACTTTCTCAACTGGATGACCCCATTTCAAGTCCATATAGATGGATTTAGATCTAAAATTGGTGTAATCCTGACACAATCTAGCAAAGGTGAAATGGATCACCCCATCTCTTTCACTAGTAGAAAATTGATGAAGGTAGAGCATAACTATACCACAATCGAGTGTGAGGCACTTTTCATGGTCTATGCCCCAAAAAAATTTAGACAATATTTATTGGCAATCCCATTAATATTCTATATAGACCATGAGCCACTTAAGTACCTCATGAATAAGACTATGTTCTATGGGTGCATTTTAAATGGATAGTTCTATTTCAATAATTTTAGTTCTTTGTTGTTATCAATCCTAGAAAATAGAACTTGGGCCCAAACCATTTATCCTGTATAGACTCCATTAATGTAGTATCACCTATTGAGGATGATATTCTAGATGCATAAATTTATAGAATCCAACACACCCCTAAGGACTTGGTAGAGATAACTACTTTTCTAACATCTATATTTGTGCCCCAAACAATGACCACCAAAGAAAAGAAACAAATCATAGTTCACACTTCCCCTTTTTATCTCATTTATGGGGAACTATAAAAATTTGGTTGAGATGAAGTCCTATGTTGATGTGTCTTGGAATGTGAATGGGGATCCATTTTACATGAATCACATGAAGGTATAGTAGGAGGCCATTACATGGGAGATGTAACTGTGCACAAGGTGTTCTAAGAAAATGACATAGTTGAGGTGTTCAAAAAGATCCTAGGGACATGTATCAAAAAATATATGTGATGTTGGTCATAAATATTGGGATGATTGAGTATAAATAATGTTAATGGCATATCACACAACCTATAAGTGCCTGAACAATGCTGCATCATTTCAACTAGTGTTTGGAATTGAGGTGATTCTATTGATGGAGTTATTGATGGCATCATTATTCATTGTGTGAATTGGTCAATTAGATGACCAAGAATCAATGAATGCAATACTAGAGGACTTAGAGTGCTTAGATGAGGTGCACACCCAAGCTAAGTGGAGCTACCAGATAGAGAAGGTGTACTAGAAGCTCTGACATGACAACCATATAAAGTACAAGGACATAATATAAAGGGCATTAGTTTTGATCTATGATTCCAAGTATATCAAGCACCCAAGAAAGTTATAGATAAGGTGGATGGGTCTACATGTCATCCACAATATATTAGAGATTAGTGTCTATAAGCTATGCACGTTGTTAAGTGAAATAATCCTTGAACATATCAACAATAATTAATTAAAGATTTATTGATAATAATGTGTCACTTCCATGATCAAACATTGACTTATTGGCCATGAGTCAGCTGTGTTATGTGTTTAGATTAAAGTTTGGCACAAGTCAAACAAATTCCTTATTTGTGTTATTTTGTCCTTTTGATGTGGTGAGTGAATAACTAGTATAATGAGGCCATCAATAAAATGTTTTTGGTGCTTCCATGCATAATTATAGCCAAGTGAGTCAAGAATAGATGCTCTACTAGTGTCTAAGGCTAGACACTTAAGTTATGGGCATGTAAAGTTTACCAAATTTAGACACAAGGCACACCATATATTTGTGCACAAGATTAAGGAAATAAGGCATTGTTAGGCCCATGTAAGAACTAGTTTAACACTACCAAGCATAATATAAGTCGAGTGAATTGAACGAGGTTGATTTCTAAGAACTTATGAATAGACACCTAATTTTATAGGCATATAAAACTCACTAGACTCAGAGCATATGTGAACCAAGAGAGGCACACAAGATAAAAGTGCATAAAAGATAGAGTAAAGATGCACAAAATGATCATGCATAAGACATTAGATGAGAATTTCATGTTAGAAGGCAAACACAAGGGATCTATATAAGATAGTATAGACCAAGGAAAGAATTTAAGAGTGTAATGAAATAGACCAAGATAGATAATCATGCTAGAAATATAAGTGCATTAGGAAGAGGAAATTGGCCTGAAGAGGTTGAATTATGTACATGTGAGGTGTAGTGCGCAGGTTACCATATTAGAGGTGAAGGTTACACCAAGTGAATAAATCATAGGATGAGGTCTCCAAGACAAGTTGTCATCCACCTAAAGTGAGGTAGGAAGTGACCGTTTGAACTACACATCACTTCACTAAAAATCCATTAGAAGCATATAATGACATGATGACAAAGGCATAAAGATCTACATTTAATCTGCAAAATACAACAAATTTTCATGGATTTTATGGGTCATAGTAAATACCATAGAATATAAGCACCATCATGCCATTAATAAATAGTAATTAAGGTGGTAAATGAGAGTAGAGGTATAAAATAGTGAAAGTTTAACTATTTTTGGTTACAAACCTTATGATTAGAACATAAAATGAGAGTGAAACCAACAAACCAGAAAGATGAAGTAAGGAGACCCTACTACATTGAGACTTTCATCACCCCTAGATGCTAAAAGTAAATGGTTAAATAGAGAATCTAATTTTCCTTTCTATAAAATTAGTGTAGAGAATTAAGGGGCATGATTTGTGCATTAACCAGGTAGCAAAAAAGTTAGAGTGAAGTCAAGGCCACCATTTGTAGCATACAAATCTTGAGAGGAGAATGCATAGTTATATCCCTTATGAATATGATAAGTGCCAACAAATATTTAAGGATTCAATAAGATAAATAGACCTCAATTTAACACCAGTGGGTTCAGGATGGGGAAAGAGTAGATGAATTCATGACCATAATAGACATAAAAAGAAGATAAGAAAGTGTGAGTACTACAAGAATCCACCATAATGAAAATAACATCACCATTAGTAGAGGGTGTTTAATCTATAATTTTCAATTTTATGACTAAGAAGAAATAAAGAGATAAAAGCTACAAAAAAAGGTAAAATAGATATGGTAGAAAAACTTGGTAAAAATACGCATGTGAACCAGAAAAAGTGGAGAACTCTTCTTTGGCTAGGGGAAGATGACATGCATAAGAAATCACTAAAATAAAGCTTGTTTGTCAGACAAGGAGGAAGGGTGGATTGCCTAGCTAGTGCTAAATCTAAGAAAGTGTGAGCTATCTATGGAGGCTGTCAATCCACACTTGGAAAGAAAGTTAATGCTAAAAGTAGATGAATGAAAGAAAGCATACAAAAAATTAAAAAAGATGAATATTTTGTTAATGTAAGCTAAATATCTAATAAAATAACAAAAGAGATGCTAATTTACTAAATGAATTTTCTATTCTATTTTGGTACAATAAATGGGAAAATAGGGTTTGGTCAATGAATGGTTAAAGGGTAAAAAATGAGTTTTTTTGGTCACAAAGAGATAACCATCAGTGGTTATGGGTAACCATTGGTGGTTACCTAATGGGACTAGGAATTCTCAAAAGGTACATGGGAACAGATTTGTATATTTAGTATAGTTCAGGGTACAAGTCTATTCAAGATCTTGTAATGATAAGATGAAAAGGTAAAGTGTCCAAAGTAACTAAAATGAGATGGGAAGGGTGTAAGGATGAGGATCCTAATAGTGATATTCAAGTAGATGGAAAAAATACAAATGAATAATTTACTTGATCTAAAATGATTTCAACATCATAACGGTATATAAAAGAGAGCTAGAAGAAATTTGCTAGAGGTTCGGGTTGGTGGCTAGTGGAGAAACCTACATGAAGAATATTTGAATACATAGAAGATGTGAATAATTGTATTAAGATAGCTTGAATGTAGAATTTGGATATGCATTTTTTCATCTCCTTCTCCTCTTGCTCACTTCCTTTTATAAGTAAAATGTGATGGAGTAAGAAGATAAGATTTTTAGGTTATGAGGTGTTTGTGAAGTGTTAAAAGATGGAAAAAGTAGAAACCATCAAATTTGTGCTTGAGTTACCTCATGGTAAGTTAGTGATGCATTAATAGCTTGGGGACCTAATCATTGATGGTTAGGATAACTATTGATAGTTACCCCTAACCATCAATGGTCAAGGTACTGAGCATAAGTGGGTTTAAAGAGGGTCAAAGGGTGGATAAAGGGTGTTTATCTAAAAAAATGAGTTGAGTTGGCTAAGTTTAGCTAATTTGGACTCAAGGTGTGTCAATACAAGTTAGATTAATGAGTTAGATAAAAATAGTTCTTTTCAATGTTTAAGTATAAAAGAGATGATCGAGGCACTTTGATGACTAGAATTGAGTGTGCTATTTTTTAGTGTCTACATTTTCCCCCTTTTTGTTATGAAACTTATATCTATAAGTTGAAAAATAGAAATAGATCATGTAATTAAAGGTTGGTTATAGGTCAATTTGCCCCAAGTATGGGAGGACTTTCCCCTCAAATTAGGAGATGATGAGGAAAAGATGAATTAGGTCAGGGTTTGATGAATGGTTTATGTTTGTCTCAAAGGTGGGTGACTAAAGGATGGTTTAAAGTTGGGAATTTGTAATTCAAACATGTGCATAAGATGTGATAGCCAAGATCACATAATAAATAAGGATGCCAATATTGATAAAAATAAGCTCAACATTAAGAATATAGGTTGACAATATACCACATGACCATATTGTGATGGTTGGGTACACTTTTTATCCTTCTAAGCAAAATGGATCAGTGTTTGTATGAGTATCTAAATTGATAATTGATCCTGTGTGTGGGTATCTAAAATTATAAGTGATGCCATAGAGGACTCTAATGTTTTATTCGTGCACTAAGTTTAACATTTTCAAATGTTCAACATGGTAAGGTCAGTTGGTGTGGTAAAAAACACTACATCAAGGTCATCACAAAAAGATGCGAAAGGTTTGGGTCAAAATGTTCAACATTGAGATGGACATGGTGTAATGGTTCAAGAATAATGTTTAATTATTGATGGTTAAAAATAAAGGGATGTCCAAGCTGACTCTAGATGTCTTAGGTAAATGAATGCTACCTATATAGTTTTGTGGATATAGGATTCAACAAAAAATATAGGCCATATGTAGTTTTGGTACTGGGATAGTGATGTGGAGAAAAGTGATCTCCAAATGGTTAAAAGAGGTGGAGAAAAGATAATCTCCAAATGGTTGATAGAAAAAATATGGGTAGATTGATAATGATCAATGGTTGGGTGAAATTTATGTTAGAAAATGGGCAGTTGAGTTGACTCCATATGCACTAGGCAAGTAGACGTTGCCTACATAGTTTCATGGATATAGGATCCAAAAAAAAAATTAGGCTAAATGTAGTTTTGGTTTTGATTGGATGATTGTTAAAAGAGGAAGGAATAAGGATAAGAGTAATATCCAAAAATCTTGGGGAAGGAAATTCCCCAAATAGGTTGAGGTGGTTTTCAAATGAGTTTCCCTAATTTGACATAAAGGGTTTAGGTTTTGTTGAAGCTAGTATTGGTTTCAATTGAATAAAGTGGTTTGAAAGAGGGTGGAGAGTAAATGATCTCTAAGAAATAAGTGATGGAATAGGAATATCCAAGATAGAGGCCTTGTTTGGTTTGGGGGTGAGGTTATGAAAAGGTGAAAGTTTCCAATAATCAATAATAAAAGGGAAAGAAAAGGAAGCATGGTGCCTTTTCATTGGTAAAGACTAAAAATATCACCAAAGTTAGATGGGGCTTAGTGAACCTTAGCCTTTTGAATGCTTCACATAAGCATAATTTGGTTGATAAAATTGTGTCTTGATCATGTTGTGTCCAGTAAGCTCAAAATCCCTTGATTCATAGAGAATAGAAGAAGGGGAATAAGTGGTAAGTGAATGGTAAATGGGTGAATAGGGAAGATAACCTTATGTGGGTAGGCTTTCCCCTTCTATAAGTGATATAAGAACCAAATTTAGACAAGTCCATGTCTTATGCTTAGTATAGAATAATTAGTGCGGAAATTTTACTGAATGGAAAGATGATTGCAGCTTTCTTGGGATGTTTATTTTGTTTTTGAGAAAGGGTCTATTTGTGCTTTTGATTTGTTTTATTTTTAGAATTTTACAAGCTGATCGATGTGGGAAGATTCAAGAAATTTATTTTAATATATATATGACTTAGCCATCCTTGAGGGAGTGGTTTAAGTTTCTAATTTTTGGTAACCAACCTTCAAGGGAACAATCTATCTTTTAAGCATTATTCAAGAAATGGGGTTGATATCCTTTAAGGGAGTAGTCTAAAAAATGATAGAACATTTGTGACCTAAAATATGTATTTTGGTATCCCAAATAGTTTGAATACTAGTTTTAGACATAGACAAATCTAATAAGGCTTAAAGGTGTACATTTATGAGGGCAAAATTTTAGCACAAGAAGGTAATAGAGGGTGGAAATGAATGTGTTTTGAGAGATAAAAGACCATGGGATTTTGTCTTGTAAAATACAAAATATATCCATAATAACCATGATATGGGTATATCCAAGGTACCCATATTCAAGATTAGGTAATAGTTGTGATCGATAATCACATGGTTCTGTTTGAATCTAGTTGTCCTCAAAAGTAAAGGAAAAAAGGAGTGTGAGGGTAGGGAATCTTGTGAATCAAGGGATGAGATTAAATTAGAAAATAAGGTAAGTTAGATCCTTATTTTAATAATATAAATGATGTAGATATAAAGCATTAAGAGGCTCAAGTTTTGGTCTGCCTTCGAGGGAGTAAAAATGATAAGATCTGGATCCATACTTATGGGTGATGGTGTAGGGTCCAAGATGATTAAAGGCAAACTTACCTCTTTTAATTTTCTCCATATTAGTGACATGTTGGTTTTCTTTGAGGATGAGATCTCTAATTTTAAATTCTTTCTCTCTCAATTTTTTGTTATAGGCATATGTAATGCACTCTAGGTAGACATGAAGGTGGTTAAGGGTTGTGAGGTGATGTTTATTAAGTAGCTCTAGTTCGGCTAAATGTTCTTGATGATAGTCACTTTCAAAAAAAAGGTCTTATAATGATATACAAAGAGAGGGAATTTGTAATTCAAGAGGCAAGACTACCTCTACTCTGAAGATAAAGGAGAAAGGGGTAACACCTGAAGAGGTTCAAATTTTGGTGAGATAGGCCCATAAAGTGAAGGGGATATGGAGGTGCCAATCCTATCCTAAAGCATTGATGACCTTGTTTATAATTTTGTTTAGAATTTTATTAGAGGCCTCATCTTGTCCATTTTATTTTGTATGGTAATGTGAAGAAAAGCTGAGTTTGATGCCAAAGGCATCACAAATACCTTGAAATTGCTTGTTATTTAGATAATTTCCATTGTCAATCATGATCTTATGGGGAACACCAAAATGATAGATGATATGGTGGTTAATAAAGTCCATGATCTTTTCAAATTTGGTGAAAATAAGAGGAATAGCTTCTACCGACTTAGTGAAGTATTTGGTAGCGATGATGACAGAGTGGTGACATTGTGAAGAATGAGGGTTAATTTCTTCGATGAGGTCCAATCCCAATTGTGAGAAAGGTGAAAGGTATTTGGATATTTGAAGGTCATGTGTAGGTTCATGATGTACATTAGTATGTTGTTGACATTTAAAACACTTCGTTACATAGTCATAATAGTGTTGATTAATTGTGGGCTAATAGTAGCCAAGGAAAAGGATACATTTAGCGACACCTAGGTCACTAAAGGGTCTGCCACATATTCTATCATTTGTTTCTTTGATATTATGAGAGGCCTCATGATCATGAATACAATGGAGAATAAGGCCATAAAAACCATGTTTGTAGAAGATTCCTCTTAATATGGTATAATGGGAGGTGGTTTAGTGAAGGATCATTGTGCATTCCTAGAGAGGTTAGGAGGAACTGCATCAAGGTTGAGGTAGTTAAAGATTTGTTCATACCAAGTGTCTAAGGTAAATTATTCCACATTATAAATGGTAGGAAGATCAGAGTAGATACATGAGGGTGTGATGAAATGGTGACTGGTGATAAATAATTTGGAAGTGGTAGGTTGAGTTGGGATTTGGGAAGTAAGGAAAGCCATTTTATTTATAAACTTGTTAGTGGATTGTGGAATAAATTAGATAAGGTAATGGTCAAATGATGCTAAGAGTACATCAACTAATTATTTATACTTTTGTAAGATGTCATTTTTTCATTGGTATGAACCATTAACTTATTTGATGACAAGTTGGTAATCATCAAGGATAGTAATATTTTTGACTCCCAAGGCTAAGGCAGTTTGGAGTCCTATCACTAGGGCTTCATACTCAGCCATATTGTTTGTACAATCATAGTCAATTTTGAAATAAAGAGGAATGGATTCATGATCTAGGGGAATGAGAAAAAAATTGGGACCCCCACCATGTTAATATTTGGATCCATCAAAGAAAAGGGTCATTTGATTGGTGATGCCTTCCTGAGATAGAGTCATAATAGACTCATCTAGAAATTAAAGAGGAAGGTGTTGATTTTATGGTAAAAGAGATTTGGATAATTAGTTTTCAATGAATTTCCATGTGATTATCTTCTGCTAGAGGAACTCAAGGTAAAACTCAGCAAGGAGCATGAGCCACTTATTCATATGCTAGTTTTGGTATGGTTTAGAGTGCATATACTTGATGGGGTTAGTTTTGGTGATGACATAGGTTTTATGATTGAGGAGGTAGTGACAAATTTTTATATCTACAAAGACAAGGGAAAGGTAAAGCTTCTTAGTATGTGTGTACTAAGTCTCATACTCTATAAGTGTTCAACTGATATAGTAGATAACATTTTCCTTATTTTTTTCATCCTTATGTGCAAGAATTGCCCCTAGGGAATGGTTAGTAGTGGATATATAGAGGTAGAAGGGTTTATCCTCCTTAAGAGGGGTGAGAATCAATGGAGAAATAAGGTATTATTTGAGTAAATCAAAGGCCTATTGACAGTCTTTATTCCACTTAAAATAAGTGTCTTTATTGAGTAGATGGAGGAAAGGTTGACATATATTGGATAATTAAGAGATGAAATGACAAATGGATTGTATTTTAACTTGTAGGCTATGGAGTTGTTTAAGGTGGGTTGGGGGTGGCATCTTAAGGATTGGTTAGACTTTAGCAGGGTCTACTTTGATTCCTTAGAGAGAGATGATGAAACCAAGGAGTTTATCAGATAAGAACCTAAAAATACATTTCTTGGGATTTAGTTTAACATGAAAATGGATGAAGCATTCAAAGATGATGGTGAAAATAGGTAGGTGGTCCTTGAAATGTTTATATTTCCCAAGCATATCATCCACATAGTCCTCAACAATTTTATGAATGAGATCATGGAAGATGTAAGTCATGGCACACTAGTAGGTTACTCCAACATTCATCAAAGTAAAGGGCATGACCCTATATAAAAAGGTTCCCAATGGGGTGATAAAAGAGGTTTTATGTTGATCCTTAGGGGTAATCAAGATTTTATTATAACCTAAAAAACCACCCATAAGAGATAGTGTTTCATTGCCAGTAATAAAGTCAACAAGTTGGTCAATGTTAGGTAGAGGAAAGTCATCCATTGGATAAGCAAGGTTAAGGTCACAAAATTCAAGGTAGAGGCAAAGTCCCCCTATGGGTTTGGTGATAGGGACAATGTTAGAAACCCATTAAGGATAGTATATGGGTTAGATGAAGTCTAAGGATAAGAGAGGTTTTAGCTCCTCTTTTATAAGAAGTGTGATGTGAAGATGCATCCTGCAAAGCTTTTGGTGCATGAGTTTGGTGTCAGGATAGGTGATAATGTTATGGAGGGTAATAGAGGGGTTGATTCCTATCATGTCCTTATATGATCAAGCAAATGCAATGCTATGGTCATGAAGGAAGGAAGGAAAATATTTTTTCTCTACCAAATCTAAAGATTGACTGATTTTGACTATGCGAGGATTATCCTAAGTACCCAAGTTGACATCTATGGTAGATTCATTCAACATGGTTTATTTCTCAAGAGGAAGAGATCTATGGATAAAAGAATTTTCTACACCAAGGTAAGTGAGAATGTAATCATCATCTTATTTTTGAATGGTAGGTATGGTAAGAGAATCATGCTCAATCATGTCAAGATGGATGAGATAAAGGGTTTTAGTTTATCCATCCTATTTATAGATCAAGGGGCCCAAACTAATAGTGTTGATCAAAAAAAAAAAAGGAGGAATGACCTCAAAGTCATAAGAATTGGAAGGATAATGGGTTGGTGAGGAATGGATTTCATCCTCAATGTTGGTGATGGGTTTCAGTGAATCGATGGGTTCTTCAGGTGGTTCAAATCCAAGGTCGAAGGACTGTCGAGACTTTTGAGTTTTGATCATGGGTAGTTCATGGGGATACTATTCGTAAAGGCAAATATCGAATCCTTTCCAATCACACTTATGAAGATATAGTTTGTCAAATGTTGGTTTGTCAAGGTATGATAAGTTTTTGGTAAATGGTTTGGTGGAAGAGGTAGTGGTTGGAGTGACAAGTGGATGATCAAGTCCCCCATGGTTGAAGTTAGTTTAATGGTTTGGGAGCCCAAAAATAATGATGGTGCTAATGTTGGGGTCATATTTGAGATCATGGATGAGGCTCCCATACTCTTGAGGAGTGGGAAAAGCATCCAAAGCTAAAAGAAAATATTCTCCTAGTGAGAGACATTGGAATGTGGGTTCCAAGGTGTCCTCTATGAGAATTTGAGATGAAGGAATGAATGAGCTTATTGAAGCTTCATCATGGGTAGTGGTGGAAGTGTTGTTAGTGGGTGGTGAAGTAGATGAGGTAGGAATAAGGACATTCTTTGGATGGTATATCATATTTCATGAATTGAAGGGACTTGGGTTAGCTTTGATGGTAATGACTTGACCTGCGTTCTCAAATTTGACACATTGGTGTAAGGTGGAAGGGACACAACTCATGGCATGAATCCAAGGGCATACAAATAAAACATTGTATTAAAACTCTCCCTCTACAACATAGAAGATTTTAGGGACAATGAGAGCTCCTAAATGGATGTGAAGGATGACCATGACTAAAGTAGTGACCATGATGCCATTGAAAGAGTGAAGGACCATTATATTTTTAGACATGATGTTCATGGGAAGCTGTAGTTGGTCAAAAGCATACAAGGAGATAATGTTCATATTATCTCCTCCATCAACCAACACCCTTTTAATGTGAGTTTGGTTAATGTATGTGGTGATACACAAGGGGGGATCAGGATCTTTAGGATAAATAGATGGAATCTTGGAATCTTAAAATGTGATAAGGTTAGAATGGTGAAGAGCACCAATAAAGGCAATTAGAGGTTGAGGATCATGTGGTTGAACCTCAATGGATTGGAGGGTCTCAATTAGTTTTTTATAATGATGGGGTGAGGTGTTAATGAGTTCATAAAGACTCATCTTCATTGGAGTTTGGTGAAGTTTCTTAAGTAGTATGCATTACAAGGATTTAGATGGGTTAGAGGAAGGGACACCCAAAATGGATATCTTAGAAGATGGTGAAGGTGATGGTGAGGGTATGTGAGTTTGGTTAGTAGGTTGAGAGTTAGAAGGGTATGTCCATGGGATGGACACTTTATCTTTCTTCTTACCCTTTTGTTGGGCCTTAGATCAGGTGACCATGTGGATAATATGGATAAGGGAAGGCATTCGACTAGATGGTTGTTATGGTTCCCCCTCACTTTTAGATGAGAGTGTGGGAGAGGGTATAGTTTGGAAGGGTTGAATGGATGGTTGAATTGGTAATGGGATAAGAGGTAGTTTATTTGTCAATATATCATCCTAATCCATCAAGTTATAAATAAAGGTTTGAAGAGCTTTACAACTTTCTATATCATGTCCAAGTGTTCTATGATAGGCATAGATTAATTAGTCATTAAAGCAAGATAGAATAAGATGTGAGTGGTCAAATTTATTAAAAGGGTCAAATGGTTTGATTGGTGGTAAGCAGATAGAGGAAGTTTGCAACAACCTTTGAAATATGGTTGAATAGGATTTAGTCCAAGGTGTTGAGGGTACCAGGGTTTTTGTTTTAGGAGGTAGAGTGGGAGGAGGTCTCACCATGGATTTTAAAGATGATTAAATAGTTTTGGTGAAAGGTTTAGGTTGGGGTTGTGTATTTGGGGTTAGCTTTGTGGAGGATTTATAAGTTTATGGTTCTTGTTTGGTTATGGTCCTTTTGGCTGGTAAAAATCATGTGAGGAATTGGAAAATAATAATGAACCTCTCACCTCAAATAATGAGCAAGCAAATAAAATTTCAAGGCAAACAAGGCACAAACTAAAACCATAATTAATCTTAGGATTCCTTTTAAATCACTTTTGGCTTATACCTTAGAGAGTGTGAAATAAGTTTGGATTGTGAACTAGGTATTAAAATAACAAGCTAAAGATGGTTTTAATTTTGTTATGGTGGTAAAAAAGAATCTATACTAGATTAGGTACGTGGCCTAGTACTTGGGGCTTGCTTTCCACACATCAAAAACTTGAAGCTAAGCTAGGCCACTTAGCCAATAGATACCATTTGTCTAGAGTTTACACTCCACCATATAATGGAGTGGTTCCCACCCTTGGTGATGAAATCCAAGTAGGATCTCCAAAAATGGTAAGTTGATCCAATGAGTGATAAAATCCCAATGGGCCTTGTCTCAAGTATGTTATGATGTTTGTTTTTTGTGTGAGTGATTTGGTTATGTAAAATAAGTGTTCTATGATTAATTAATGATTATTTAATTAACTACATGAGATAAATCAAACAATCAAACCATGAATGCATAAATTTATTTTATACCTGAAAGGAAATGTTCAAATTTCATTTAATGAACATACAATAAAGAAGAAAGGGAGCTAGGACCCACAACAATAAGAAATGGAACTAGGGTCCCATCAGGATTGCCAAAATGTTTAAGTTAAAATTTTCACTTTTATGACTAAGAAGAAATAAAGATATAAAAGCTATGAAAAAGGGAAAAATAGATATGGTAGAATAACTTGGTAGAAATGCACACATGAACGATATACATAAGATAACTCTTCTTTGGCTAAGGGAAGATGACCTGCATAATAAATCACTCAAAGCAAGCTTGGTTGTTAGACAAAGAGGAAGGGTGGATTACCTAGCTAATGTTAGATCCAAGAAAGCATGAGCTATCTATGGAGGTTATCAATCCACACCTGTAAAACAAGTTAATGTTTAAAGTATATGAATGAAAACAAGCATACAAAAAAGTAAACAAGATGAATACTTTGAAAATTTAATCTAAAGATCTAATAAACTAATAAAATATATGCTAATTTACTAAATGAATGTCTTGTTCTATTTTGGTACAAAAAATGGGAAGATAGGGTTTGATTAATGAATGGTTAAAGGATAGAAAATAAGGGTTTTTGGTCACAAAGGGATAACCATCGGTGTTTATGGGTAACCATCACTCATTTAGGGTAACCATAGAATGTTACTTTATGGGATTGGGAATGTTTAGAAGGTACATGGGAAGAGATTTGTAGATCTAGTATAGTTGAGGGTATAGGTCTATTCAAGATCTGGTAATGATAGGATGAAAAGGCAAAGGGTCTAAAGTAGCCAAAATGAGATGGGAAGGGTGTAAGGAGGATGATCCTAATAGTGATATTAAAGTAGATGGAAAAAATACAAATGAATATCTTACCTGGTCTCAAATGATTTTAGCAGTATAATGATATATAAAGGAGAGCTAGAAGAAATTCACTAGAGGTTCAGGTTGGTGGCTACTGGAGAAACCTGCGTGAAGAATCATTAAATGCTTGGAAGACTTGAATATCTGTATGAAGATAGCTTGAATGTATAATTTGTTTATGTATTTTTCCATCCCCTTTTCCTCTTTCTCACTTCATTTTATAAGCAAAAGTTGATGGAGTAAGAAGATAAGATTTGTAATTTATGAGGTGTTTATGATGTGTTGGAAGATGGATCAAGTAGAACTATTGAATTTATGCCTGAGCTACCTCGTGATTAGTTGGTGATGTGTTAATATCTTGGTGACCTAACTATCAATGATTAGGGTAACTATTGATAGCTACCCCTAACCATCGATGGTCGAGGTGTTGAGCATAAGTGGGTTTGAAGAGGGTCAAAGGGTGGATAAAGGGTGTTTAGCTAGAAAAATTGATTTGAGTTGGCTAGGTCTAGCTAATTTGGACTCAAGGTGGGTGAGGACAAATTAGACAAATGGGTTAGATAAAAATAGGTCATTTTAATGTTTAAGTGTAAAAAAGATGATTAAGGCACTTTGATGACTAGAACCAAGTGTGCAATTTTTTAGTGTCTATAGAGGGAGTAAACATTGTTGAAGTTGATCTAGAGGTGCTTGAGAATATTTCATACCAAGACATGAAGTTTCTAAAAGAGGTTTTGATGGGAGAAAACTTGACATCATTCATTCAAAATTACTATCTAAAAGAATATAACCACTATACATCAATAAATATGTAAGACCTAAAAAAATATTGGGTAGTAGACATAAGGGTAAAGATTATAGAAGGTGAAACACTATTTGATGTCTCAATCCAAGACAAACTGGTGACCATCAATGTGACTCAATTTTATGAGTTGTTAAGTTTCATGAAGTTAAAGGAACTCATACAGTTCCTCCTCTCACACATCCATAAGGATCAATTCTATTTTTTGGGGAAGCACATGAGGTTTTCTGCATGTTGTATTAGTTGAATCACTAGACTACCAAACTCTAGTGCAGACATCTTCTACATGATGATAGATTATGCTAAGGATGAAATGGTTAGGAAACTCCTAGGTTACTACAAAGGAGGTTTCATGTTCTTGATCAAGGATATCAATGATCTTGGGATGAGGGAAATTACAAGCCTGATGAGTTTGAAACAATGTCCTAGTAGTCAATGGGTAGATATAGCAAAGACATACCTATGCATCTCCTACCACATGGCACAGGTGTGAATTTAATTATCACAAAGTTCATCATAGAAGACATAATAAAAAATGCACTTGAATGTTATAGGTGTGAGAGACCTTATAATGGGGGTCCACGTTGATATTGATCATGATGGAGGAGATTAGTATTATCGATGGTAATGAGAACAAATTATGAGTCTTCCCAGTGCATAATGACTCCCCAGTGCTAAAATACTAGAATCATACTTGCCTTCCTTCTTTCACCTTGAAGTACAATTTTTTAGTAATGGGATGGTACATGTGGTATATCAAAGCATTTGAAGAGGAATGACACATACTTGAGAATATTCCCTATAGACTATTTATAATGATGACGTTCACTATTATGAAACACTTTTATGTTGTAAAATTAGTGCTCACAGATGGTAACCGATCTAGCTGGCTAAAAATTCCTTATGCATTTTCAGCTAAACAGTTCAAAGATGTGCTAGGAAGTATCCTCAATACGTAATAGGTGGACATGTTGGTGAAGAATGTGGATGATAAAGTACACAAGTTAAGGCACAAATATGTGCACCCTAGAGGCAAAAAAACCAAAGATGAGGAAGATGACTTGGATGCCACCGACATGTATCCCCTCAAAATAGAAGTCATCATTAAGCACATGCACAGGCTCTTCTATGAGATGAAGCCAAGTAAGAAGGGCAATCACAAATAAATATGATGACCTCCCCCTATAGACACCTAAAATTGGATATTAATGGATTCATACCTGACTTTGGAACAATTCCTACCAATCATCAAACATTTAACTTAAGAATTTTTATTAGTCTCAAAATTGGTTGTATAACCTTGCATTAAATTAATTTAGCCTAATAAATCAATTAAACAAGGAAAATACACACATTGAATTAATCAAAATTAAAAAAATGACCAAATTCCTAAAAAGAATTAATTGACTTGCACATCCTAATCAAAATCAATTAACAAGTTAAATCAATTTCAAATCCTAATTGAATTCACCCATGAGCTAATAAATCAATTACTAAAAAGTAAATTCAAGAGCATATTAGAACATCCTAGAACACACTTGTTACCTTTTTGAGTTGTCACTTTTGGAAAATATCTAAAAAAATATTCTAAGAATATACCAAACTCAACTAAAGTTAATAAACTCAACCATGCTTAGATTTAACCCATTTAAATGGATTTGAAATCCTATTAAAGCAATCTTAGAGCTCCTCATTTAGAGATATCAATCAAAGTAGAGTTATAATGCAAGAATAGATTCATGAAGCTAAAAGCCTAGTGTTATAATTTCTGAAATTGAGCCAAGCCATATCAATCAAGACAAACATTCAACAATGGTCCATAGAGGAGATCGGTTAGCCATATGTCATTGATGAAGACTTCTTATGCATAATCTAAGCAAGCCAAATGAATAAATCATTTGGAGATCTCAAGGAAGGTAAAGATTATTGTTCTTTACATTTTAGTTGGGATTTCAATTGTTGTTTGTTCATTAAGCTCGCACAAAGATCTAGGCTTAGATATGTTAGTATGTTAGTGTATTGATTTCATGGTTTTATAAACTAACACTTGATCTAACCTACTCTCTTTGTCAAATTCATTGATCACAAATGGCATGCCTGGTAGGACACAATTGTGCACCCTACATCTTTGAACAAAAATGACTATTAAAATATCTCTTATTTTTAATATGTTTACTTTTGTAGACACCTAAATCTGGCCAGCGATAACCTCCAATCAAGTTTTTAGCCAATTTCCACCAAAATGTGCAATTTGGCCTAAAAACACTAAAACATGTGAAATCATGTGAAACTAACATATATAAGTGCCAATTTTGGATAGAGTATCCCTAAATGGGGCAATGCAATTTATGTGCCAGCTAACTTTGGTCAGATCATTCTGAGTCAAAATGTCAATTTTGCACCTAGGCACTTTGGATTGCTCTTTCTTATAAAATATTTTACACAAGACTTGTGCGTTTGTTATTTTTTTTGAAACATTCTAAATGGGAATACGTAGACAATGCATCTAACATTGACTTCTGATTCCAATCTAGTCAAATTTTAGACCAATAACAAGGCATTCTGATCAGTTTGAGTAATTTATGCATAAAGTGCTTAATCATGCTTAAGAGATAATTAACCCAAATCAAGGATTAATAAATAATTACATGGAAACTTGTTTAATACTTATTTTTAGAAATGAATATGGAATATTCACATCATCAAGTGACCTCATTTCCTGATAAGACATCCCTAAGCCATAAATGCCACAAATATCAAGATTCATACCTCCCATGCCTTATCAATGCCTTTCATGATTCCCTCCATGCCTCTTAATTTCCCCTTCTTCCAATGTCATGATGAGGATAATTAAAAACTTAATTCTAAAAATTGAATTAATCCTTAACCATGTTGTCCCCAAAAATAGACCTCTCATTTTTGAGACAACATGTGAACTATTTTGGTTCAAAAGACCAAAATAATCTATTCCCTTCTCGAAATTTGTTCTGAGCATTCAAATTCCTCATTTTTCAATCTTATCAAAAATCTATGGACTCTGTAGGAAGAAAATCTACAGACTTTGCAGGCCAAGTTCTACAGGTTTCATAGGATGATTTCTACAGACTCTGTATGAAAGAAGCAAGCTCTCAATACTTAGGCGATTTCAAAGTTGGTTCAACGACAAGGCTCAACCAAAAGAGTTCATCGACAAGATTCTAAGCAAGGATTGAACCATTGAACTGTTGAATCTTGAACCATTTTGGTTCAACAGGTTCAACAGGTTCAAAGGTTCAACCTCAGTAGCAAGAGTTAAGTGTATTTGTCAAGGTTCAAAGTTTAACCGCTTCAACGTTCAACAGCTTCAAAACAGTTATAAAAAAGAAGAAGGCTTGAATCATTGAACCATTGAACCATTGAACCACTTTGGTTCAAAGGTTCAACGGGTTCAACGAGGCTTGTTTCGAAGAATCTTGGTTCAAGCGGTCGATAGAAACAAGGGAATGAACCATTGAACCATTGAACTAAAATTGGTTCAATCGATCAGTTTAAGAAACAAGTTCAAAGGAGTGCCCCAAATGTCAAAGACACAAGTGCCCTTGCAGAGGGAATTTTTGTGGCAAAAGTGACTAAGGAAGGAAATAAAAACCTGATAGACCTTAATAGATGCTGCCAAGTGTCATCTTCTAAGCCTCATTTCACTTTGTTTCTAAGAGTAGTGGATGATGCCACATGTCACAATTTGAGATTCACATAAAATAAACTAAGGCAAATTTCCAAGGGACAAACAACCCTGGCGGAGGACACTTAGAAGCCGAAGTGAAGCGTTGCAAAAACTTGAAAGGCTAATTTAGAGCTCAAACAACCCTTGCAGAGGGCAGGAAGGGGGAAAATGGACCAATTAAAAGGCCAAAAGAGCAAAGATATTTCCTTCAAAAAAGTTCCCTCAAAAAAAGTGACAAAGAGACAATTCCTTTGGACAAATTGTCTGAAAGAATTCCTTCAAATGTTTTTCTATGAAACAATTCCTTCAAACTTTTTTCTCTTAAACAATTCCTCCAAACTTTTTCCTCTGAAAGAAAAGTCTGAAGAAACAAAAAACCCACTATGATATTGTGTGTCATCTTGAAAGTTAAAGTGGAAGCTGCCACGTGTCATATATTGAGACACAGTATCAAATGCAGTGGAAACTGCCAAGTGTCATCTTCCATAGGGTTCTCAAAAGACCAGCAGGAAACGACTAAGGAACAACGCATCGAACTAAATTGAGTACCCGATTAAAATAACCAAAAAAGGAGGAATGAGCAAGAATGACTAGAAAAAATTGTGCATCAGATATGTTTCTAAAAGTAGACTGCTAGGTGGATATCGAAAGATGCAAACTTTCAATAATGTGACCCATTTCTTTGCACTGAGAAAAGCAAATGGCTAAATGCCCCTAAATTCCAGCATGTCTTCTTAACAAAATTCAATGCAACATGATGTGTTACTATTCCCAAGTCCTTCTTGAAGAGGCTATATAAGGGAATCTCTTGTTTTTGGGGATCTCTCTCTGTAATGATCAAAAATGAAACTCTGCCCAAATTGAAAGGCATTACTGAGACTTTGAGCTTAGATTGTTGATCATATTTTGTTATTGGAATAAGAAAGCAAGTGACTTTTTAGACTTTGTGCTGTGATATCTTTTATGTTGGGGAAACTATTCTTATGTCTTTTTCCTTAATATATTTTCTATTCCTTTAATTCTATAAGCAAAATTAGTGAAAATAGTCAGGAAGGTGTCCTGAAGCCAACTGCAGAGAGACAATGTGCCCCTACAATTGCCTTTAGTGTGTTTTCTTTTTATTTCTATGTAAAGGACCTTAGGATGACTTTATACCCTCATTGTCCTTCGTATCTCATTCTTACACAATTGAGGTGGAGACTTTGTGTTATATCTCAATATGATGATTACTACGTCTTTGGTTGAATTTTGCAATTACTACTAGGATGATTCTTGTGGTTTGCTAAATAGTACTTCTGAAAGAAGAGGAGTGCTTTTTGTCATTTCACTTGAGTTTTTTCCTTTGATTTGCACACATCATATCTAAATAAAGAGAGATGGATGGTTTATCCTACCCTTGAGTATTATTTTATGTTTATATATATATAGCATATCTATAAGGAACCTCCCCTTGATGAGAGGAGAGATTAGTCCCCTTTTGATGTGGTAAACCTACACATTTGGATGACCAATCTTCCTACTTTGGATGATCAGACCTATTTTGTTTATCAGTACGTTGATCGACAAAATATTCAACCAACAAACCACACATCTCAATCTTGAGATGGATGGTTGAAGCTGATTCTAATCAAATCCAAAAATTTATAAATAGGAGGCCTCACAACATCATTTCTAAGCTATTTTGGTGCAAATTTTAATGCACAATTATCTTCAAGAAGCCATTCTAATTAGTGTTATCATGCCGAATTGATTCCAATCCAAGCCAACCTATAAGCCAAAGGTGCCAAAGAGAGATGGAGGTAGCCAAGCTTCCATTACCAAGGACTTCATGAGCACAAAACTGAGCAAGCCACTAATACAAAGGCATTTGGAGCATCCAAGTAAGGTGAAGGAATTATTGTGTTTTCATTCCTTAATTTTTAATTTGTGTTATCATTTTATTTTTTTAACTAAGATCTCCCTAGTGTCTAGGCCTAGATATGTTATTCTATTAGTTTGTTTCTTTCATTTTGTTTGCATTTTGGAACTAACACCATACTAACCATCCTCTCTTGATTCAAATTATTATATCACATATTAGCATGCTCAGTGGGACCAGATGCATCTTACACATGAAGGAGAGCATTTTGAAGCTCTAAAATATTTATCTGAGCCTTTAAAAATCTTACAAATTAATTTTCTAACTTTATTTTGTCATTTTATTTGTCACAATTTTACACAATAACTGACATTGGCAAGTAATACCGACATCGATTACCTATTTAACCGATGTCAATGGTAATAACCAATATCGGTCACTATGTTTTTCCAAAAACATAGACTGAGAGCTAATTTTCCAAAGTTCATTTTTTCAAGCTAAAAAGATGTTCAAAGCTAAAGGACATGCTAACAATTTTTTTGTAGGACCAAGCTTGATATTTGTTCAAAACATGTTTAAATCACCTTTGCATGATTAAAAGTCAATAAGGAACCTTGTTTTGGGTGTTTAATAAAAAAAATTAGAATTTTTTGGTGAATATTTTCAAAGTTTACAACTAAGACCAATGGGTCAAATGAACACCAAATCTTTCATTTTGGGTTTAAAATTAAACACACTTATCAATTTTTATTTGCAATAGTTTTTTAGTTAGATTTTGTTTGGCAAGGAGAGGAATGTTGCATGTATGCTCTTTTATTTGTCCCCTATAGGGAACCCTTGGAATCAAAAGTGCCTTTCCTATTACACATAGCCTAGAACAAGGCTTAGAAATAAAGTCATCTAAAGCACTCCCCAAAAACTTGTCAAAGTTTGGGTGACCTTGAAAATAACCCTAAAGTCTTTATATTTCATGCTTTCTTTATTTTTTATTCATTTTGGCTTGTGAGGGGGATTTCATCACCTCCCACAAGTTCTTTAGGGAAGATTTGACATAGGGTTTCATCTCCCAACATTGACTTCATTTATCTCCTTTAGAGTTATAGACAGGATGTAGTGGCATTTTGGACATCACACTACACTGAGCGAATAAAAAGATGCAGTGATTAAAAAAAGGACTATACCTTTTTTAAATAAGCCAAGCGATATGGACCCAAAATCCATGCCTTTGTTTTTCATTTTTTGCATGAAAGTCATTGTGTAATTTATTCCCCTAGATTATTTAGAAACTTGTTAGATCTTAGACAAATCCCCACTTGCCACAGAAGTATTATTGGTGCAAGGTGCACCTCAAGGTATATGCCACAATACTATCATTTGAGATAATGTGGGGGTGTAAAAAACCTACTATATAATGCACATTTACTTTTGGATGAACACTTAAAATCCTCTCAAAATGACGTATAATGATGAATTCCAATAATACAAAGTAACCTTGTCAGTTTAGGATTTAAGAATGATTAATTAGTTGGTCTTATCCTAGATTAAAGTCTTTTTTAGATTCAACACTTAGTGTAAACAAATAATCCAAAACCAAACACATAGCTCAAATTCTATTTTTAACAAAGAGGCATTATGTTACCCACGTGAGATAATCAATTTGCCTTGTTTAAAAATTTCATCAAAAGCTTGAGAGTCATATCATCCACTTTGGTGTAATTATGTTGCATAATTGAGTCTAGACATTTACCAAAGTTGTTTAAGTCCTTCAATTATAATCTAAATTCAAAATTACACCTTTACAAGTTTATAGGGTTGATGTGTTAAGTGCGTTCACCATTTGCAATAAACTTGAGGGAATTTAATTTTAATTTCCAATTTAGGTTAAAGGTCATTTAAGAATCATAATCATTGTCATCACTTGATAGACTTCAGTGACTTTTTGCTAAAAACATTCACTTTAAGTCTATACACCACAACATTTTGAGTCAAAAAAGTTAGTGTTATGCTATCAAAAATGTAGGAAAACATCTTTGCCTTAGTGAGTTTTTAAAACAAACCTTTTTTGTCACACTTTTTGGGTAGTATAGCATCATTACACTTCCTAAAACATTTCAAATATTATTTCGTAGACCATCTTGCATAGAGTTCCAAATTTGTTCCTACATTTTCAGACCAATTTGAGTATACTTTTTTGATTTTTTAATCTAAAATGGTTATACTATTCAATTTTGTCTAGCTTGTTTGTCCAAAAGAACCCAATTTTATACCATTTTTTGTGAGAAAATAAACTATATCTAAAGTGACTTTTGTTTCATATCTTATACTTAGTTGACCAAGTTCATGTCCAAGAATCAAATGCCTAGTGTTTGTTAGAAGTGTTTCAAATCGATTAGATTAAACCTTTAATTTTTTTTCAAAGTCTATATTTTGATGTTGTTTGGCCAAAAGTCTTAGCATATACCTTGTTTGAGCCTAGCTTTTGATGCCATGTTTGACCAAAAGACCTAGCAACTTTTAAATTCCTAGATTAGACTAATTTGAGACACTTTGACCTTAGAGTTTGGAATTTTGATTTTAGGGTCATTTACTTACTTATCTTTGTGTGAATAGTAAAATTTTAGATACTTCACACTAGTTTGTTTCCTCACAAAACTTTACATAAACCTTTTGATCCATTGGACAAATCTATACCAAGTTGGGACATCATCTATTTTAGATATTGTCTTCTTTTTAGAGTTTGTACAACTCCTTGATCTTTTATCATAAAGCATTGACTCTGGATCCCAACATGTATTCCTACACTCGTAGTGGACTCATGTAAAATATAAGGATTAGTAATGTGGTTTCACAAGAAGAAATGGTGCAAGACCTTTATGCAGAAAATGTTGATTATGAGATAGATTATTATCCCTCTTATAATACTCAATTAGGGGCACAAAGACATGATGCATTAGATAACTATTTAGTTAACACACCACCTTACATAGAATAGGACCAAGAACAAACCATGCAATACTTAGCTACAATACCTGCAATGGATGAGCTAGTACTTCGACAATCATATTCTACTAATACAGCTTCCACATAAGATCCATTTTTATTTGAGAAACATTTGCTAAAGAAAAAAGATGAGATTTTGGTTAGATCAATAGAGGTAGGGTCTAAGTTTCTATGAAACCTCCCCCATAAAAATTTATCAAGTCTAGTAAGAGTACCCCACAATATCATTTACGATCAACATGCTTCTTCTAGCAATCATATGGATCTAGTCCAAATAATGTACCAAGATATTAATATATTTGATTGAATCAAAAACATCATGCAAGATCACTTTAACCAAATTTAGACAGCATATCAAACATATCTGAATCTAGCAAATGATTTCAATTAGATGAACGTGGTAAGTAAGCCTCCCATTGACCTAGTTCCTTCAACAGGAATGTTAAAGTTAATTAGACAAGAGAATCCAAATTTAGACCCATTTATACAAAATAATTTAATAGATAAATTGATGCATATGCCCATTATTAAAGAAGTGTCTTTGGCCTCTACATTGAATAATGAGCCAAATGTAGTAGACAATGTACAAACAATGTCTAGTCCTAATCAAAGTGGTACTAATGTGCAAAAAAATAGCCAAAAACATGTACCTATAGTTAATCTCATGAGTAGATCATCATACTAGGGAGTATGGGTTTCTACACTACAACATTAACTAGCTACTTCCTCAAGCAATAACCTATAGGGTTAGATAATCAAATAATAGCCAATGTCACACCTTAATGATAGAATTTGATGAATCCTACTCCCCATCAATAAGTAATGAGTAGCATTAAACAATAAAAAGCATAATATCATGTGTCAAAACAATAGAGGACAAATACATTTCCACCTTAATTATTGGAAAAAAATGTTCCACCTCACTAGGTAATGATGAACATACCTTTTCAGTCATAGACTAATATGCCAATCTAAACCCAAGCAATGACTAGTAAATAATGTGCAAATATTGGTCAATGATAGATGTTAAATCTACAACCTAATTTTAATTCCTCATAAAGATTTGTGTAATAAGTAGGTCCTCATGTTTCTCAGGTACCTACTAAACAACCATTGGTTCAAAATATACCACAAATATAGAGACAAGGTCTTGGTATAGAAGTTCCCACTCAACAACAAGGTTTGATTAGTCAACATGTCCCTTTTCAACCACAACAGGCATAGTATAATTATATCCCTCCATCTTAACTACAAAATTCCCCAAGTCAAACCTTTATTGCCAACCCAAACTAGAATATCATGTTGCCAAATGTGTAATTTCAGGTACATCCCAATCCATGTATGTGTATTCCTGGTCCATTTCTCAACCAAACCAATATACCCTAATAGGTATCTATATCATACCTTGGTCAAAGTTTTCCACTTGTGACCTCCCAACCATCTATCCAAACCCAAATTCTCCTTTAAACTAATATTCCATCTAGTTTCCAATCTCAATAATTGCAACAAATGAAGGATGCAATTGTTACCATTTAGGCTGGGAAGCAGACCAAAAATTTCAAATTGGATGATGTATGTTCTTATCCATTCAACATGGAGTATTTATAGATACCATTTCCTCTAGGATATGAACCATCACAATTCAATAAATATAAAGTAAAAGGTGATCCTAAGGCTCATTTGATCAAATTTTTTATTGCACGTCAACCATTGGCATATAATGACATATACCTTTTGCTATTGTTTCCAAGGAGCTTGGATGGAAAAGCCTTGGAGTGGTTTTTGAAGTTTCCCAAAAACTTAGTAGAATATTTTGATGATCTTTCTGATAAGTTTGTGCAACACTTTTCATATAATCTTAAACATGATATTTCATTAGTGGACTTAACACAAGTAAAGTAAAAATTTGGGGAGATTTTTATGAGTTATTTATAATGATGGAGAGCCCTTACAAGCTGTTTCACCCATAGTTTACAAGATAAATAATTAGCTATTGTGTTTACCAAAAATTTACATAGTGAGATAGCTTACCATCTAAAACTACAATGTGCACAGACTTTCAAGGAAATCATTGATAAAGGTTTGTTGATTAAGAGGGTGCTCATCAATAAAGGAGACATCAAGCCTAATTTAACTAATCAAAATTAAGGTACCAATCAAGGAAATGACCAACATCCCATCCAAGCATAAGCATCATAATCAGCATAGGCCAATAATCACAAAAGATTGAAGTAATTCAACTGTAATAGTAATGTTGTGGGAAATGGAGTAACCGAATCTCATCATGTCCAAACTATGTAGACATCATATGTACTACCTTTTTATCTTACTCCTACCTTGTAATCTCTCCAACCAAATCCAATAGAGTAATAACCAAGACCTACACAACAAATACAATAGCCTTTACCATTATAAAGCCCTCTTCTTAGAAGAACCATCCCTACACATCATGTCTTTAGTGACCTAATAAAACCTATTGAGTCTATATTTCAAAAGATTGCTATTGCTAATCTAATTAGTTGGCCCATACTAAAGCATTATCTGTAAGGCATTCCTTATCCTAATTGGTACTGTCAAAATGAATTTTATGACTATCATCAGGTCAATGGGCATAATCTATGAAGATGTGTCCAAATCAAGAATTCAATCAAGAATATGTTGGATAATGGGGAGATAAAATTAGATAACGGTGCTTCCACTTCCAATCAAAATATTGGGATCTATCAAAACCCCTTCCCCTGACATAATAATCAAAATTGTGGAATAATCAACAACAACAATGCCCAGTGCAGTAACAAAATCAATAGTATCAAAATCAAAGGCCAAACAAAAAAACTAACAAAATCAAGAACAAAACCCACAATGATAGAATAATGGACAAAACCAAGGTCAAAATGGTAATAACCAAAAAACATACCATGCAATTGCACATGAATATAATAGGGTTGTAAGTCATATTGTAGGGGGTAGTGTTAATACCATCTCCATTAATCCCAAACCAAACACTAATCAGCCTAGACCATTGCTAAACAACAATATTCAACCAAATCATATGGATAATATTTCTTTGACATATGAGTGCATATAGACACAATAACAAACTAGGACTTCCCCTTTTGGATCTTATAGAGATAATTTTTCCTTGCCACATGACCACATGCAAGTGAACTAGTAACTGAGACTTGTCCTATCTGGTCCCACACCATTCCTAACATCGATTAGCAATAATGGTCTAGTATTTAATCTTGATTTTGTAATCATAACTCGAAGGTTGAGTATTACTATCCTAGGCCCACAACCATCCACCACTTTATCTGTCATCCAACCAATCATTCAACCTTGAAATAAACCATTCACTACTACTCAAAACAAGAAGTTTGATATTATAGAACAATTACAGAAGACACCAACACAAATTTATATTTTAAATTTGCTATAAACATCAATAATCCACAAAAACATCTTAAATGAGTTTTTGACCCAATCCACTATTACTAGTGACATATCCCCTGATAACTTTCAAGATTTGGCTGGACACCTAGCTCCAGCCCAATAAGTCACATTCAACTAAAGTTATATGTCTTCCCTTGGCCCACTCCATAATAACCCATTATACATAGAAGTTTGTATCAAATGGAATAAAGTAAAATTTGTCCTTATATATAATGGATCTGGCCTCAACATAGTGTCTCTAAAGCTCATCAAGCTTCTTGAGTACATAATTAAAAATATCCAAGTAGAAAAAATAACTATTAAAGCCTATGATAAATAGGAAAGAGAGTCATAGGGTACCATTAGTTTGCTAGTTATCATTGGGCCTTTAAACCATGATACACTTTACCATGTGCTAGATCTTGAGTTATCATACAACATGCTTCTAGGTAGGCCTTGGTTACATGATATTTGTGCAGTCCCATTAACACTATACTAATGTATCAAGTTTTCCCACTCAGGGATGAAAGTGAATATGCCAGGAGATTTACACCCATATGAACACTGGAAGTATCTTGAGG
Source organism: Torreya grandis (assembly GCA_037957365.1). NCBI lineage: Eukaryota > Viridiplantae > Streptophyta > Pinopsida > Cupressales > Taxaceae > Torreya > Torreya grandis. The sequence goes on from JARHVA010000314.1 coordinate 3,742,093, forward strand.
CCAAATTTCAAAGCTATAATTATTAGTACGATATGAATCCAAGTTCCAAATAGTAGAAAATAAATGCCATACTTATTAATCCTCCACCATATGATGGCATAAATCCTAATACCTTGGATTCCCTTTCCCACATGCTACTTCCTAAAGATTCCAATCATTTCACTATTTTAGATAATAGATCAAGATAATATGTGACCCATGATATGTTTCATATCACCAATCTTCCTCAAAGTTTGAAAACCTTTGGGTGACCTAAAGTCATCCCACACATGAATTGGCAAAAAAAGAACAAAGATAAGGGACCTATCACATTTGTACCAACATCTAGCCTAGGACCTAACCCTCTTGAAAGGGATGACTCATAGTTATACAATGACAACCAAGCTGATTATTATAAAAATGCAAAGTATCCTATTCCCAATCAGATCATGGAGCATCACAATTATAAAGGAAGAGGCCTCAAATCAAATCAACAAGGCACCATTAAGCCAATTTCTATGACTAAGTATGAAAGACCTTATGGACTTGGATTTAAACTGCATGGGGGTGACCCCATATATCTTATTCAAACTCCATCACCAGGGACTAGTGATGATGATGCTGACAATGAAGTAGAGTCTGATCATAGCCTTACTTTTGATAACCTAGATAAAACCAACCTATTTGATAACAATGCCATTTGTACCCTTACCCTTGCCATTCATTATAATCCATTACCATTATATTATCCCCAACTGATAGATTGGGACCAACAAGGATCTAGTCTACCAATTTATGATTTCTAGAATGATCAGGCATTCTATGACTTCTTAGGCCTTAGAGACAATGTTCCATTAGGAGATCACAAATTAGGGTTCTCAATCACACTAGATCCTATAGCCTATTTTGGAGAGTGACTAAACACCCTTAGTCAAAAATAAATAAGTAAAACATTGAGGTCCCAAAGTGAAAACCTCTTTGAGGCACTTTTTGATAGGGGAAAAACTAAAGATAAAGGCCATTCTAGTAGTGAAAACCTATTTTAGGCACCATTAGATGGGGGTGTTCATTATTCTTCAAATTTAGATAGGAGACCACCAACGATGAACTTGCCTATAGATCTAAGTTCAATTTTGAAAAACAACAAGTATTTGATCAAATTCTCCAAGAATTTTTGACTATTTTTGTTACATGTCTAGATCTCCCATTAGGGGATATAGATTCATAATGCCTAGGAGAACTTGAAGAGCAAGTCCTAACAGAGGACCTTGACATAGTCCAGTAGTTCAAGTCACTACCTACTATCCTAGAAGAAGGTTCAACCCTTCTAGTCAAAGATACAATAGAGGTAAATATCAAGACTTCATCAAACCTGAAATGGATAAAATTAAGAGCATCTCTCATTGAAGAGGAATATGATGTCTTTACAACTCTGTCTAGAGAGTTTATGGATATTTTTGTATAGGCCTATTTTGACATGCCAAGTTTAAACCCTACCTTGGATCTACACCACCTTATGGTTAATCTTGATGCCAAACTGGTAAAATAAAAGGTGCATAAGATGCATCCTCATATTAATGTATTGGTAAAAAAATATTTGGAAAAACTCTTAGAAGTAGGATGTATCCGATCCATTGACTACTCTGAATGGATTTCTAATGTTGTACCTATTAGTAAAAACCTTGAAGGGATTAGAATTTGTACTGATTTTCAAGACATCAACAAAGCTTTTCCTAAAGATGATTTTCCCTTGCCTAATATTGACATGATCATCGATTACATGGTAGCTTATGAAATAATTTCACTTATGGAAGGCTTTTTAGGATACAATCAGATCAAAATAGCACTAGAAAATCAATATAAAATAATGTTCACCACTCCATGGAGAACATTTTGTTGTTTGGTGATGCCATTTGGACTTAAGAATGCTAGAGCTACATATCAAAGGGCCATGACTATCATATTCCATGATATGATGCATGATATTTTTGAAGACTATGTCGATGACATATTAGGAAAATCCAAAAATAGGGCCAACCATCCAGTAATGCTATGTAAGATATTAGAAAGACTACGAGAGTAGAAAGTTAGAATAAATCCAAATAAATGTGTGTTTGGTGTGACCTCAATAAAATTACTTGGCTTCATCATGTCTCGTAGAGGTATTGAAGTTAATCCAGCTAAAGTCCATGCTATAACTAAGATGCTACCCCAACTAATTTAAATTATCTCTATAGTTTACAGGGTAAGATCCAGTCAATCTGATGTTTCATATCTTAATTAGTAAATAAGTGCCCTCTATTTACACACCTTTTAAATAATGGAGTTGTATTTCACTAGGATGATCATTGCCAAACACCTTTTCAATAGCTCAAATATTATCTTGTCAATCTGCCTATTTTATTACCTCCTATTCTTGGAAAACCATTTTTGTTATACTTATCAGCTACTGACCATGCTCTGGGGGCACTCTTATCTCAACATGATGACAAAGGAAAGGAGAATTATGTATACTACCTAATTTGTACCTTGGTTACATATGAACATAACTATGCACCTAGTGAAAAAGCTTGTCTAGCCATGGTTTGAATAGTTCAAAAACTATATCATTACATGTTGAATAATAAAACTATGATCATTTCAAAAGTAGATCCACTCAAGTATCTACTATCTAAAATACATTTGCAAGGTAGAATGGCTAAATGGATCATGTTTCTTAGTGAGTTTGACATAGAGTATGTCAATGCAAAAGGCAATCAAAGGACAAGTTCTTATAGATCAACTTGTTGAAACACCTCTCATAGACACCCAACCACTCATATTTAAATTTCTTGATGAATCCATCATGACCATCATGGACCCAACCCTTGAGGATCAGTCCTAAAAACTATATTTTGATGGTTCATTCACTACACATGGATATGGGTTAGGCCTTTTTTTTATTACACCATAAGGGGATCTAATCCCTAAATCATTTAGACTTAGCTTTCCTTGTACCAACAACATAGCCAAGCATGAAGCACTTGTTACAGGACTTTGACAAGTAGTGCATTGGAATATATCATCTTCAAGTTTATGGTGATTCTTAGTTAATCATCAATCAGGTCATAGATCATTTTTAGACCAAAGATGACAAGTTGGTTCCATATAAAGCCATGGTTAATACTCTTAAAAAGCAAATTTCTAATATTTATTTTGAGCACATACCAAGGGCTAGTAATAGAACTACAAATGCCATAACTACTATTGGATCTCTAATTCAATAAATAGATGAAGCTAGAGAGTATTAGTTTGTCATCAAAAATTTGTTAGCACTAGTTCATGAACCTTCAACCATTGTCATGATTTGTGATATTATTGGTCCTAATTTTATCTGGTACTCAGACCTTTACAACTACCTTCATGACCAAGTTTTACAACCTAACCTCTCTTAAAAACAAACCAAATCCTTCATTCTCATTTTTCTCGTTATACTCTACTTAGATCCACACTTTACCATGATAGTTTTGATGGAAATTTGCTTTGTTGTTTAACTTTGTCAGAGTCTACACTAGCTTTAAGAGAAGTTCATGAAGGAGTATGTGGAGCTCACTCTAGCGGGTCAGTCCTAGTGAAAAAATTCTTGTCTATTATTGGCCCATAATGGATGTAAATGATACTGCATATGTAAAAAAATATGATAAATTTCAACGGCATGCTAATCTAATTCATACCCTAGAAAAAACTTTGAAACTGATGCTGACACCATGGCCATATTATACATGGGGACTTGAACTCATTGGGAAGATTAACCCCATTTCATCTGATGAACATAAACATATCCTTACTACCATTAAATATTTCACTAAGTGGGTTAAAGCTATACCCCTCACTTACATGACTGGAAATCAAATTTCCAAATTCATCTTCAACCATCTCATCTGCCACTATGGTATCCCCTCTGACATTATATCTAATAATAGAGGATCATTCAAGAACAAAGATGTAGACCAGTTGTGTATTGAATACAACATCACACAACATTTTTCTATAGTATATTACCCTCAAAGTAATGGCTAAGCTGAGGCATCCAACAAAACCATTGTCAACATTGTCAAAAACATTGTCAATGATGTCGGTCATGATTGGCACCTTCAAATATTCCTTACCCTTTTGGGATTTTATACCAATCATCATACCCCCATAGGAGCCACTCCATACTCACTTGTTTATGGTACTGAAGCCATCCTTCCCATTGGGGTTGAATTTCCTTCACTACACATCTCTTTCTAGCATGTCCTAGATGATCATAACTATTGAGTAGCTCGCTTGTAAGAGCTAGATCTACTTGATGAAAAATGCACAACTACACTCAATAATATTCAAACATATCCTAACTAACTCAAAGGCCACTATAATTAGCATCTTAAGTATAAAATATTTAAACTTGGTGATATTATTCTTAAATAAAACCAAAATAATACCATGGTTGAGAATAAATATAAAGGGAAAGTCAAACCAAACTAGATAGGGCCTTTCATCATCACTATAGATTATGGATTAGGAGCATACAAGCTTGCCACACTAGATAGTGAGAAACTTCTAGAGCCAATGAATATTATTCATCTCAAGCAGTACTATGCTTGAATGCTAAGGTGTATTGTCTATAAGGACCATTTTAGTTATACCATTTCATCATTATTCTTATTTGTAAAAATACCATCCTTATCCATCCTCTTTTCCATATCCACTTTCCACTTTTGACCTATTGACCTAGTATGTTATAAAAGCCTAACCTATTTTACCTTAGTTTTTGTCATTCATTATGTAGTTTTAGCATCAAGGTAGCTAATCAGTTCATCAGTTATTTTAAGTATTTTAGATAGGGAGTGTATCTTGGGTTAGTGTGATAGAAGTTTTGGCAGATGCATCATTTGTTTGTTATTCCTTTCTTACCACTAGTCTTATTAACAATTTAACCACCTTTGGAAAAATTAGTACCATTGACCTATGCCATTGTATCCTAATTATAACCACCTATGGGAAAACTAGGGGAAACATTAAGCCTTCACATACCAACTTACCACTTCTTAAGATGTACTATGTCTTTTTACTAATTGTGCCTATTTTGTTTGAATTAACTGCTACACTAGTCAAATTCCTCTGTTGCAAGGGTGGAACTACAGTGACTTGAGGTCCTACTCTAGGGCTATGTAGGCAATTCTCAATACTTGTTGAGGTTAGCTCAGTCATCCTTTTCCCCATGCTCTCACCATTTTATGAGCAACCTAAGCTAAGGTCTTACCATTTTATGAGCAACCTCAATTTGAATGCTCTCACCATTTTGAGAGATTGAACCATTTAGTCTCTCATCATTCTCAATTGAGTTGAGATACTTCAAGAAATTCCAAAAATATTTGAAAAAATGTTAGAAAAGAATAAAAAAATTGACCACTTCTTGGCCTTAAGGATTCTAGAAACCCTTACTAAGTTACAAGCAAATCACTTGTCATTAGTTTTCCCATCTTTTTTGGCCTTTTCTTTCATGCACTTGACATTTTTCAAGATCCTTCCTTTTCTTCTATCACATCCATTATATTTGTTTTCATTAGTTATCACATTCTTTTCATTCCCCAAGAGAACTACATTTGGCCTGAAGTTTTTTATTAGATATTACATCCTTGAAACTATGTAGGTAGCATCCACTTGCCTAGTGAATATGGAGATAGCTCATCCACCCTCTTCCTTTTCTTTTATTCCCATATTTTGTTCATTTGTTAAGTTGTCATCTATTTTCTAGGGGCAATGTTCGTAGGGTTTATATTGCATTATTTGTTTGTTTGTTTCAACTTATTTTGTTTATTTATCTATCTCTTTGTTTGATTTTATCACTGTTTCCTTGATTTGGTTTATGTGTGTTCATTGGGTGATTCCTTTCCCACACTTACACTTGAATCCATCCATATTCATATGTTTACATTGCCATCATGGTTTCTATCATTGGTGCATTGTTTTCTTTTAAGTATTGCATTTTGGGAGTCAATCCTCATGCATATTTTGACCAAGTACTCATGATGTTATACCATGATGCCTACTGACATGTGCTATAATAAACCTCATCCTCAAGAAGTCTATTTAGTAATGGCAGCCTCTCTTCGACACTGACATCTTGATTTCATCCCAATCATATCCCAAATAGAGTAATTAACCATGAAAAAATTTCAACCTTTATTAGTTCAAATGAACATCTCCCTACTAGTAGGTTATTCAAATTCATAATTACCCTATATGTTAAGTTATCATCATCCTCAACCAAGTTTATCATGTTTTCCATAATTGGGGTTCAATGATTATAACAGCCTATGGGCTAATCATTGCACACAGTACCACCTACATTTCTCAATGACTATAACTACCTTTGGGAAAATCATTGTATTGTCACCAATTTAATTTTTCTACCTATATAGGGGCATGTTATCTTTTTTGTCTATCCTAATTGGGGCATCTCCATCTTCTCAATGATTATAAATACCTTTTTGCAAATCATTGTGTTATCATACCATGTTGCCACTATCAAGGTCTGATGCTTATAACCACCTTTAGGAAAACCATTATACACCATCCCACTTGTATTATTAATGATTTTGATTAATTTTTTTAGTATCATTATGTTTTCACCTCATCTTTCCTTTCTTTGGTCCCCTCGTTTCACTTCTTTATTTTTGAGGGACTTTTTGCCAACCTGCTTGCGCCAACCGTTCCCTCAAGGGTACCATATAGTTAGTTTATAATCATTATAGTTGTAGTTATACAAGACATTTTCATTATTTGAGAATACAATACTATGCTTATAGCTTAAAACACCTTCCCAAATAGGGGCAAACTATAGACACCTAAATCTAGCCACCAATAACCTCCAATTGGGCTTTTGGCCAATTTCTACCTAAAATGCACAATTTGGCCTAAAAACACTAAAACACACTAAATGATGTGAAATTGACATATCCAAGTGTCAATTTTGGCTAGGGTATCCTTAAATGGGGTAATGCAATTTATGGGGCAGCTAACTTTGGTCAGATCATTTTGAGTCAAAATGCCAATTTTGCACCTAGGTGCTTTAGATTGTTGTTTCCTATCAAATCTTTTACAAAATACTTGTGTCTTTGTTATTTGTTTTTGGAAACATCCTAAATGGGAATATGCATCTAATGCATTTGATAGTGACTTCTAATTCCAATCTAGTCAAATTTTGGACCAATAACAAGGCATTTTGATCTATCTAAGTAATTTGTGCATAAAGTGCTTAATCATGCTTAAGAGCTAATTAACCCAAATCAAGGCCTAAGAAAAAATTCCATGAAAACTTGTTGAATAATTATTTTTGGAAATAAATATGGAAAATTTGCATCATCAAGTGACCTCATTTCTTGATAAGACATCTCTAGGCCATAAATGCCACAAATATCAGGATTCATGCCTCCCATGCCTCATCAATGCCTTTCATGATGTCCTCCATGCCTCTTAATTACCTCTTATTCCAATGACATGATGAGGATAATTATAAAATTAATTCCAAAAATTGAATTAATACTCAACCACACATCTCATTCTTAAGATGGATGGTTGAGGTTGATTTTGATCAAATCCAAAATTCTATAAATAGGAGGCCTCACAACATCATTTCTAAGCTATTTTGGTGTAAAGATATAATGCAGAAATATTTTCAAGAAGCCATTGAAATTAGTTTTATCATGCCAAATTGATTCCAAGCCAAGCCAAGCTACAAGCCAAAGGTGCCAACGAGAGATAGAGGTAGCCAAGCTTCTATTGCCAAGGACTTCATGAGCACAAAACTGAGCAAGCCACTACTACAAAGGCATTTGGAGCATCCAAGGAAGGTGAATAAATTATTGTATTTTCATTCCTTAAATTTTTAGTTGTGTTGTCATTTTCTTTTGTTAACTAAGCTCTCCCTAGTGTCTATGCCTAGAGATGTTATGCTATTAATTTGTTTCTTTCATTTTGTTTTCATTTTGGAACTAACACCATACTAACCATCCTCTCTTGAGTCAAATTCCTAGATCACAACTTTTTTTTTGAATTTTTGATAGGATTTTATTACTAGTTTAATATTAGTTCTCTCAAAATTTTATTAAAATTTTAAAAGTTATGACTCGTTTAGTGATTATCACTTTTTATTTATTAATTTTCTGGTAAAAATGGTTAGTACAAAGCTAATAAGTTTTTTTAATTCATTTGTTTGACCTAAATTTTTTCAAAGAGGTGTGTCCTAGATCTATAAATAACATTAATTTTTTTTATAATAAATATATGTATATTTTAAATGTTATAGCTAAATTACTGACTTCAGGTTTTTATGATTTTTGTGTTCGGTTTTCTTGTTTTTAACCTTATAACTTGTTGTTTGCATGTTTTTTTTTTTTAAATTTTTTTTTTAATTTTTTGAGTTTTTTATTGATATTTTTTATAAACTTTGCCTAACCTAACATGTTTGCTTTTTTGGGGGTTTGCCTTTGGATCGATACATTTCACCCTTCAAAGTTGTTTGTCTTATTTAATTAATAAGCTTCAAGTCTAAATGAAGTTCTGACCTTTTCTTTGCAAGACCCATTTGAAGAAAACCATTTCAGTCTAAATTCATATTTTCACACTTCATTTATATGTATAAAATGAACTAGGAATCCTTCATTTTGGTGTTTAAATAAACTTTTTAGGTTGTTTTTTTGGTTTCTTTCAAAGTTCACAACTTAAAACCAAGGGGCTAAAGAAACACCACCACACATTTTTCTTAGTGCTATAAAATTGAATACACTTAAATTTTTTTGAAATTTATTTTCATTATTTGTTTAGTCTAAAATTGTTTGAGTAAATAGAGAGTTATGCATGTATGCTCTCCCATCCATTCCCTTTAGGAAACTTTTGGAATCAAAAGTGCCAACTTTTTTTTGGATGGTTTGCAATTATTTCCATTTACACTTCTTAAATCCAAAGGGCTAGTAATGAATCTAATCAAACACTTTCAATTTGGTGTAATGAAATTAACGACACTTTAATTATTTGTAAACTTGTTTTTTTATTATGTTTTTTAGTGAAAAGAGACATACGTGTATGCTCTCCCATTTATCCCCTTTAGGGAAATTTTGGGATCAAAAGTGTCATCTCATCACACTTTGAGCCTAGTCCAAGGTATAGAAAAAATTCATTTAAATCCCTCCCAAAAAACCCATAATAGTATTGGGTGATCTTGAGGTGACCATGAAGTCTTTTTATTGTGTCATTTATTTCATTGCATCTTGGCTTGTGAGGGGGACTTCATTAGCTCCCACAAGTTATATAGGGAAGCTTTAACCTAGGGTTTTATCTCTTAGCATTGAATTCATCACCCCGACTAGGATCAGAGGTTTGAGTGGTTAAAACACCTTTTAGTGTTGAAGTTAAACATTAGGATGTATTTACACATTGGACATCGCACTGCATTGAGTAAGTGATGGATGTAATGGTTATAAAAAGGGTAAGACCTTTTTGTAACAATCCAAGTGCCATAGACACCCAATTAAAGTGCACTTTTTTATATAATTTGGTGTAAAAGTCATTGTGCAATTGATCCATCTATAACATTTTTAAAATATTTAGTTTAGTTAATCCCATATTACCATACCCTTACTAGGATTTGGATGATTATACTTAGTGTATTTTGGTCATTTTTTCTTGATGTGTTAGACTAAAACTTGTATTATTTAAACCATGTCATTTTATGAGTCATGAGTCCACATGAATCCATTGTTTGAGGAGACATTACACCATCCCTATGACATTTTTATTTAACTTAGCAGACATTCCATTTGTGTGTCAAAATATTGGGAGTAGCACTTGATTGAGGAGGGCACCATTATGCTACCCAATCATTTCAAAATCTTATGTCTTTGAAGTCTTGAAACATAAACCATTTTTCACATCATCTTTCAAGAGTGCTAACACCATTAGGCTACCCATTTTGTTTCAAAAGACTTGTCGTGTTTCATCTTGTGTCTTCATTATCATTTATTTACAACCAATCACTTGAGCCTTGTTGAATCTTGGATTAGTGTGGTCACACTATTCAAATATTTCTATCTCTTTGTCATCAAATTCATATTTTATCCTTAGTTGAGTCCTTGATTAAATACTACAAGTTCAAATTCAAATATTGGTAGATTTCAATTTAGACCTCAATTCATGGGGTTGATACCCATATCTTCCTCTTTTGGATTATGTAACTTGGGTTAATTCATCACTCAAATTTAGAAAATTATATTGTTTTATGCTTTTATTTTGGTCAAATTAGTTTATCTTCAAACATCTCTTATTTAGCATCTTATACCAAACAAATCATTTTTTATGCCTAAAGGCATGTACTTTGTCTGTGTTAAACTATTCCAAGTTTGTTAGATTAATCAATCATCCTTTTTAAGTCAAGATTTTTCCACCGTTTGTCCATTAGTCCTTGCATATATTATTTGAGCCTAGCTTTAACTCCATATTTGGATAAAAGACCTAGCAGATTTTTATTTTTAGTAGCTTAGACCTACTTAGAACATGTTTCAACATTAGAGTTTGGTAGTTTGATTCTTAGGTCATTTTGTGTGACCTTTGCATGTATCAGACACTTAGTATTTTTTTGTCTTATGTTACAATATTTTAATCAAGTCTTTGCATAGACTTTTTGGAGATTCAGCTCCACGTTTGACGAAACTAGATCATGTTTGAACCCTTTGTCTTTCCAAAAGGCATAAATTTTCTAGAGTTTATAGAACCCTAATCCATTCTCTTTTTGTGAAATATTTGTCATTTAATTTGAACATGACTCACTATACACATAGTGTAACTATGTATAATTTAGGATATGGAAATCCTTTCACACAAGGGGACTTTGTGGAAAACCCTACTCAAGACAATGTCATTTGCAAAATATATTCTTATCCACCCCAAAACATTCAATTCGGGGGACAAAGTCAAGGTCCTTTGGCCAACTATTTGGTTAGTACACCTCCATATATGAAACACGATCGAGAGATAACAACCCAATACTTATCTAACATACCATCCATTATAGAAATTACTCAACAATAACCTTATCACATAGTAACATCACCAGTGTATGATCCAAATAAAACCATAGAGGTAGGGTATGAAAACTCACAAAATTTAGAAAGAGAGCCTTCTAACGTGTTTTACAATCATACTCATAAATAGTTTTCTTCTAACTATCCTAATGCCATTGTACCAATACCTTATCAAAAACCTCATGTGCTTATCCAACAAAGAGGTCCCATGGATGAACACTTTGTTCAAATGCATCAAGCATACTAGACATATCTCAATTTAGCATGTAACTTCACCAATATGGCCTTTTCAAATGCACCTCTTATTAGTCTATCTCTTCAAAAATAAGTTTTAACAAAGTTGATAGGTCAAGACAATTAGGGCTTAGACCCATTTATGTAAAACACTTTAGTATAAATCATGTTAAATACACTAATTATAAAGTAAATATCTTTAGCTTCTACATGGGATATTGAGCAAAACATAAGGGATAATGTGCAAACAATGTCCAATTTAAACCAAAGTGGTGTTGGCTCATAAACAATCAATCAACAACAAAATGTGCCTTTAGCTAGTATCATTAGTGGTTTTAAAAATTAAGGAGTAGGAGATTATATGTTGTAACCTCAACCAACTACTTTTAATCCTTAACCAGTCATTTCTTCAAGCACACAACCAATATGATTAAGTAGCCATCCAATAAGTAGTGTTGTACCACAAAAAAATGTGTTGAATCCTACTCCCCAAAATGTGATGAATCATAATCTACAACAATAGGCATAATCAAGTATCCCAATGAAATAGAGGCCAAACACATTGAAACCTAAATAGGGGGTAACCAATGTTCCACCTTGCTAGGTAATAATTAACATACCTCTTCTTTCATAGGCCAATATACTAATCCAAAATTAAATGATTTCCAATCAATAATGTATTCATATTGGTCAATGATAGGTAAAAAATATCTAAAATTCATCCACTTCTCAATAGGTATTCATGGAACAAAGAGGTTATAATGTTACTTAAGTACCTTCAAGGCAATAATTGCTTTTTGTGTATAATGTAACATAGGTTTAGAGATAGGGTCTTGGCTCACAAGTTCCCACTCAATAGCAAGTTTCAAATAGTCAACATCAAGTCCCTATTCAACCATAATAGGCATAGTAAATTTATATCCCTCCATCCCAGCCTCAATATCCACAAAATCAATCATACATATCCAACCCCAACCAGAATGTCACACTTCCATTGGTATAATTTCAATAATTGCACCTTAATCCATTCAAGAAAATTCTTAGACCATTCCCCAACCAATCCAACCTACCCAAAAAAATCCTTCCATCATATCCCAATTCAAGTATTCCACTTCTGACTACCCAACCATCCATCTAGGCTAATATTCCAACTTGTTTGCTTGAGAAATAATTACAATAGATGAAGGATAAAATTACTGCCATCCAAGCTGGGAAATAAGTTTAAAATTTCAAGTTATATGATGTGTGTTCATATCCTTTTAACATGGAGTAATTATAGATTCCATTTCCTCTAGGATATGACCCATCTAAGTTTGACAAATACAAGGGGAAAGGTGACCCCAAAGCACATCTGATGGAGTTCTTTATTACATGTCAGCCAGTGGCATATAGTGGCATTTATCTATTATTGTTATTTTTAAGGAGTTTAGTTGGACAAGCCTTGGAATGGTTTCTAAAACTACCAAATAACTCAAGTTCTAACTTTGATGATCTATCAAATAAGTTTGTGTAACACTTCTCATACAATCTCGAGCACAAGATTTCACTGATTGACTTAATGTAAGTAAAGCAAAAACTAGGTGAAAGATTCACAAGTTATCTATAGTGATGAAAAGCCCTTACAAGTCACTTTACCCACAATCTACCAAAAAATCAATTAGTAGCTATGTTTACCAAAAATCTACATAGTGAAATATCCTACTATCTGGAGTTTTAGTGTGTGCACACATTCAAAGAGATCATTGACAAAGGTTTAGTGATTGAAAGAGCCCTTATCAAAAAAGGGATCATAAAACTAAACTCAATGTCAGGGGATCTAGCTCTACCAATTAGAGCACATATGATTACTTCTCGTATTAGCAATTAAACACAGAATTATACCAGAATGATAAATTAGCTAGAAACTTGAGACAGCAAAGAATTTGAGAGACAATACACACTCTTGTATTAAATATTAATAGAAGAAAATACAATAAGGAAGATGCCACTTCTTCCTCCACCTCAAAGGCTTGCCACACATCAAGACCTTCTTCCCTCTCTCTCTTGCTCAACACAACAACTCTAAAGCCTGAGTTATTATCCCTCCTTGAATGCTTCAGCTGATCTCCTTGACCTTACACCTATAGATCTCCTTGACCTTGCTAGCTTCAATGATTTTACTTGCCTTCTTGATAATTATTACAATACATGCCTTATGGGTCTTTAAATAGGATCCCATGCTTACAAAAATAGAACTCTAGTTACAATAATTAGACACACAGCTCATGACTATAATTAGTCATTTGACATGCAAACACTCACTTCACTTAACTGACTGTTCGTCAACAGCAGTTCTGGAAATACATAGGCGATCGACGCCGATCCCTGCTTGTCTAGTGCTGCCGACGTCGGCTGACTGTTTTCCATCGTCGGTCTCCTTCTCCACTTCATCTGACTGACGTCGGTCATACTGCCAATGCCGGTGGCTCTGGTTCTTCAGCATCCTTCCTTGTGTCTGCAAACAGTTGAAGATTTTAGCTCCACACCTTAACAATCTCCCACTTCAAGATAAATAGCTGCAACTTGTACCTGTACCTGTACACCATCTATTTTGTTCCTTAGGCTCTGTATCCCTCTTCAATATCACTCTTGAAGACCAACCACCATGTAAACCTGTGATGTAATACCTGTATCTTATGCCACAAGAATTTTGCTACTCCCAAATTCTCCATGACATACTTTTGAACCAACTCTACCCTTAGCTCAGAAAACTCCCTGTATATGAAACCCTGTAACAAGTAACACAATATAGTAACAGGATAATGTAGCTAATATTATCCAACCTGGTAAAGATAAAATACAATGGTCAAACCTCCATTGCCTGCAACCTAAACAAGACCATATACCATAGCCTTCTGTCTCACGTGTCCATCCACTCTCTTCTCTAAAATGGGAATCCATCCCTCTATCCAGTGCTTTCTTCTAGCTGACAACTCTACCAACAAATACCTATTTGGTTTTTCTCTAAGGACTCACACTCCTCATCCATGTCAAGCTCCCACTGTTTCTGGATTCTACCTGCATTGCTTCTTCCATCTTCCTAGTTCATGACTATCAGTGAGCAATATAAAGAAGGTGAACAACGAATATGAGGTTCACATACCTTTGTTGACCTCCACATGGGTGTTTGAGACTTATAGATCCACCCAACATCTATTCCAGTGACCGATCTCAGCCATCTCCCAGTTTGCTCCCGACCGATGCTGGTTCCCTACACTGACCCTGACTTTCGACGTCATTTCCTTGGCCAACGCCGGCATCCCCCCTGCCAACGTCGGTCCTTATGACCAACGTCAGACTTCTCCTGCCCAACCTACCGACCCTGCTGGTCTGCACATGACTGATGTCGGTATTTGGATGACTGACGTCGGTGCCAAGTAACCGACATCAGTGTTTGTGTGTTCTTGTAAGTGATGAAATTTTCATCTACGAGCTCTTCTTGGATCAAACCTCTATCCATGCTGCCCTGCTCAGATTTATTTAGCTCCTGTGACTGATCTCTGTCCTTCATCTCCTCTGTAAACACCAAGGCTTCTTTATTCCTATCAAAAGCATCAAATTTCCTCTTTCTGCAATGAACTCTATCTATGTTTTCCAAATTTGAACACATACCTTTTGAATCAAGAACTTCCATTCCCTTCCTATTCATGTGACCAAGCCTATTAGGCCACATCTTCAAATCTACACCAGAAGTAGAGTCAGTAATACAAGTAGACAGATAAAGAGTATCTACTTTCTTACCTCTTGCTAGAAAAAATGCTCCCTTGGTAACCTTCCAAGAATCCACTGTGAAGGTTATTGTGCATCCCTCATCTCCCAACCTTCCTACAAAAATCAGACTCTGCTTCAGAATTGAAACATGCATGACCTCCTTCAACACCCATGTGTTGTCAATCTGCAATCTCAGCTGCACTTTCCCTTTGCCAACTATCTGACAAGGCGTACCATCCCCTAAATAGAGCACTCCAAAATCTCCCTGTTCATACTCATAGAACAAATCTCTGTTTGAGGATGCATGAAAAGATGAACCAAAATCTAAAATCCATGATCCTACCTGACTATCCGAAGAAAGTATGAGAGCGTCCTGCATCACAATATTTGCATCCTTTGCTTCTTCCATACCTGCGTGTTGGTTCTCTTTATCTCTCAACCAACACTCCTTCGTATGTCCTTTCTTTCCACAAAACCAGTAGGTAATACCTTTGGACTCAGATCTCCTTCCCGACCTTGATTTCCCTTGCTCAACCTTCTCCCTTTGCCTTCCCCTACTTTTTGCACTTAGAGCATTCCCTGATGATTCACCTGTGATTCTCCTGTGTATTTCTTCATTCAAGATCACACTCACAACATCATCAACTTTTAAGATTTTAGAAGCAGATGCAGAATTACTTACTGCCATAACCAAACCATCCCAACTTTCAGGCAAAGAACATAAAATCAAGAGAGATTTTACCTCATCATCAAAAATAATATTGACTGAAGCTAATTGGTTTACCAAACCATGGAAATCACTGAGATGAGTATGTACCGATCTACCTTCTTGCATTTGCAAAGTAAATAGCTACTTCATAAGATATACCTTATTAGAAGCTGAGGGCTTTTCATATAAATTTGCCAATGACTTTATCAACTCTTCCATTGTCTTGCACTGTGATAAGCTGGAAATCACAGATGATGCAAGGCTCAACCTTATGGAACTGAGAGCCTTCCAATCAAGAACACTCCATTCTTCATCCTTCATATCTGTGGGCTTGCATGCAACCCCACCCAATGGCAAGTATAAATCCTTCTAATACAGATAGTTCTCAATCTGCATCCTCCAATGTTGATAATTCTTGCCGTTAAACTTCTCCATTCATAGCCTACTTTCTTCTGCCATTGCTGAACTCCCACTCAATCAGAAAACCCTATGAATGACCTGTAATCCAAAAACAATACCCTGCTTCCTACAAACCGTAGCTTTGATACCACTTGTCAGGGGATCTAGCTCTACCAATTAGAGCACATATGATTACTTCTCGTATTAGCAATTAAACACGGAATTATACCAGAATGATAAAGTAGCTAGAAACTTGAGACAACAAAGAATTTGAGAGACAATACACACTCTTGTATTAAATATTACTAGAAGAAAATACAATAAGGAAGATGCCACTTCTTCCTCCACCTCAAAGGCTTGCCACACCTCAAGACCTTCTTCCCTCTCTCTCTTTCTCAACACAACAACTCTAAAGCCTGCATTATTATCCCTCCTTGAATGCTTCAGCTGATCTCCTTGACCTTACACCTGTAGATCTCCTTGACCTTGCTAGCTTCAATGCTTTTACTTGCCTTCTTGATAATTATTACAATACATGCCTTATGGGTCTTTAAATATGATCCCATGCTTACAAAAATAGAACTCTAGTTACAATAATTAGACACGCATCTCGTGACTATAATTAGTCATTTGACATGCAAACACTCGCTTCACTTAACTGACTGTTCGTCAACAGTAGTTCTAGAAATACACAGGCAACTGACGCCAGTCCCTACTTGTCTGGTGCTACCAACATCAGCCGACTGTCTGCCATTGCCGGTCTCCTTCTCCACTTCATCTGACTGATGTCGGTCATACTGCCAACACCAGTGGCTCTGGTTCTTCAGCATCCTTCCTTGTGTCTGCAAATAGTTGAAGCTTTTAGCTCCACACCTTAACACTTAACCAATCAAAATAATGGTCAAAACCAAAATTAGAGCAATAATTAGAACCAAAATCTAAACCAAGTGCAAGCATCACAACTATCACAGGACAATAACAATGATAGGCCAAAACAATTTAACCACAACAAGAATGTTGTCAGGAATGGATTAATAGAGTCATGTCATGTCTAAATGGTACAAACACTATTTTCATAGCTAGTGCCACCTTTCCACCTTACTCCTACCCAAAAACCTCTTCAATAACTACAATATGCACAAGCACAACCTAGGCTAGTGCACAAAATGCAACAACCACAATAACCTTTGACTTTGCAAAGCCCACCTCCTCCAAGGAGAAACCCACCTACTCATCATGATTTTAGCAACCTTAGAGAATCCATCAAAGTATTATTTAGAAATGTCATAGTAGTTAACCTAATCAGATACCCTCTTATAAAAGATAAATATTGTGAGGGTATAGATATGTTAGACTAGTACAAGTGAGGGTATAGAAATGTTAGACTGGTACACACCAAAATAATTTTATTAGTTTCATAAGGTGAAATGCCATAATTTAAAACATTATATGAAAATCAAACATGTGATTCAAAATATGGTGGAGAATGGTGAGATCACATTAGATAATGGATCTTCCACATCTAATTAAAACCTTGGCATCTATCAAAACCCATTTCCTCAACATAACAATTAGCCTGTACAACAACAACAAAATCAATAATAAAGGCTAAATTAGTAGAATCAACAATAAGACCAATAAATAAAAATTAATGGATAGAACCAAGGCCAAAATAGTCACCACAACCAACAAACCTATCGTGTCATTACACATAACTACAACTTAGTTGTAGGTCATATCTTGAGAGGTAACATTAACACCATTTCCATCGATTACAGACCAAATTTCAACTAGACAAGACCATTTCTAGTCATACCAAACCAATCCAATCATTTTAGTAACCCTTCTTTGAAATGGGACTACACAAGTAAACCAACAAGTAGGGATTCATATGTTAGGACCTTATAATGATAACTCATCATTCACCTATGACCACACTCAAGTGCATCAGTGACCTAGACTTATCTTATCTAGCCCCATCCACCACCATTAATTAATAATACTAGTCTTGTATCTAATCCCAATTATGCAATCACAACTCCTTGATCTAAAATTACTATGACTTCACCCATAATGCAACCCACCATTTGGCCTCAAAATAAGCCATTTATATTCAAGAAAAGACATTTGATATAGTGGAATAATTATAAAATATGTCATCATAAATATCCATTTTAGATTTGTTGTGCATGTCAAATAATCCATAATAAAATATTAAATGAATACCTTAGCCAATCCACTATTTTGAATGACATATCCCCTGACCAATTTCAAGCTTTGGTTGGACATCTAGCTCCAACCCAATAAGTCACTTTCAACCAAAGCGATATGTCACCTCTTGTCCCACTTCATAAAAATCCATTATACATTGAAGTATATATAATGTGGCATAAAGTGAAACATGTCCTTATAAATAATAGCTCAGGTTTGAACATAGTGTCTCTCAAGTTCATCAAGTTTATTGGGTACATAACAGTGGATCTCTAAGTAGAAATTATCACCATCAAAACATACGATAATCAAGAGTGTGAATCATAGGGCACTATTAGCTTTCCAATTATCATTGGGCCCTTGACTCATGATACCCTTTTACATGTGATGGATCATGATTGTCACACAATATGCTTTTGGGTAGGCCTTGATACATGATATATATGTATTCCCATTGATATTACACCAATGTATCAAGTTCTCCCATTCGGGGATGGAGGTTAACATTTTAAGAGATTTGCATCCATATGAGCATTGTAAACATATAGAAGCTAAGTTCCAAAGTTACAAATATAATTTTAGTATGAACCCATCTAATCAGTAGGATAAAGGGAAGGAAATTCTCCTCAAATTACCAAAGGATAACTACATTGATCTTAATACCCTTGATTCTCTCAGTCACATGCCACCTCATAAAGTATTCAATCATTTTACCATCTTAGTTAATGGCCCAAGATAATACTTGACTCATAATAAATTTCATATTACAAAGCTTCCTCAAAACCCAAAAGCTTTTGGAATACCTAAATTTATACCACACATGCACTAGAAAAGAAAGGGAAAAGGCCACATTCATAATCTAGGACTAGTCATTTTTATACTAGCTTTTGGCCTAGAACAAGACCTTATCAAAGGAGACGAGTCATGGTTGTATAATGAAAATTTGGCTGATTGCTATAAGAACCCCAAGTATCCCATTCCCAATCACAACATGGAAAATCAAGATTATGAAGGAATGGGCCTGAGGCCAGATCTACAAGGAACATTGAAACCTATTTCTATGACCAAGTATGAAAGACCCTGTGGAATTCAATTTAAACTACACGGGGTGACCCCATATACCTTACTCATGTTCTATTGTCATTGACTAGTGATGTGGATGTTGGCAGTGGACTAGAGTCTGATCATAGCTTATTCAATGACTTAGCCTAGACCAACCTATTTGATAATCACACCATTTTCACCCTTTTCCCAATCACTCATAATAGTCCCCTACCATTATATTATCCCCAACTAATATATTAAGACCAATAAGAGACACCCATACCAATTAATGAGTTTCAAAATGATGAAGCATTCTATGATTTTCTAGGCCTTAGGGAAAATGTTCCATTGGGAGATCATAAATAATGATTCTCAACCAAATTATATCCTAGAGCCTATTTTGGAGAATGGTTGAAGACCCTTAGTGAAAATCAAAAAAATAAAACATTGAGATCTCAAAGTGAAAACCTATTTGAGGTGTTTTTTGACCAAGGAAATAGTAAAGATAAAGGCCATTCTAGTGGTGAAAACCTATTTTAGGTGCTACTAGATGGGGGTGTTCAACCTTCTTCATGTATAGACTAGGAGGCCACCAATGATGAACTTGTCTATAGGTCCAAATTTAGTATTGAAGAGCATCAATATTTTGATTAAATCATGTAAGAAACTAAAAATGATGAATTTCACTATGGATCTAAGTTCAACCCTTAAGATTAACAAGATATTGATCAAATCATTCAAGAGGATACTAATAAAAAACATGATAATGGGTCTAAATTCATTCTTGAAAGGTAAGAATCCTTGGATCAAGTTATACAAGAATTTATAACTATCTTTATCAGATGGCCTAATCACTCATTAGGAGATTCTGATTCATCATGTCTTGGAGAGCTTGTCAAAGAACTAATCCTAATAGATGACTCTAATGTTTCCAATCAGTTCAAATCATTACTAAATAACCTTGATAATATCTCAACTCTTATAATGGAAGATACATTAGAGGTTAACATCACATCCCCAAATGACCCAAAGTGGATCAAACTAGGTGCATCCCTTATTGAGAAGGAGCGTGAAGTCTTCACAGCCCTACTAAGAGATTTTATATATATATTTATGTGGGCATATTCTGACATGCATGGTTTGGACCCCAACTTGACTTTTCACCACCTTGTGGTCAATCCTGATGCCAAATTTATTAGAATAAAAGATGCGTAAGATCCATCCTCACATTGTTTTATTAGTGAGAAAGGGTTGGAGAAACTCTTAGAATCAAGATGTATTAGACCAATTGACTACTCTAAATGGATTTCTAACATAATACCTATTAGTAAGAAACCAAAGGAAATCAAAATTTGTATTGATTTTTGTGACATTAACAAAGCATGCCCTAAAGATGACTTTCCACTACCTAATATTGACATGATAGTCAACTCCACAATAAGTTGTGAAATGCTTTCACTAATAGACAACTTCTTAGGTTACAATCAAATTAGAATAGCACTAGAAGACCTACATAAAACAACATTCACCACTCTATGGGGAACATTCTATTATCAAGTCATGTTGTTTGGCATTGAGAATGTAAGGGTGACTTATTAAAGAGTTATGAAAGTCATATTTCATGATATGATGCATGATACTATCAACAACATACTAGGCAAATACAAAACTAGGGTTCACCATCCAAAAGTGTTAAGGAGGATATATGAGTGACTATGAGAATACAAAGTTAGGCTCAACCCTAAGAAGTGTGTGTTCAAAGTTATATTAGGAAAATTATTGGGCTTCATCATGTCTCATAGGGGTATTGATGTCAATCTAGATAAAGTAAGAGCCATAATAGAGATGTTACCACTAGCCAATCTAAAGTAGCTAAAAAGTTTATATGGCAAGATCTAGTCCATCTGATGCTTCATATCTCAATTATCAAACAAGTGTCATCCATTTACACACCTACTAAAGAAAGGTGTCACATTTCATTGGATAATTATTATCAAAAGGCTTTTCAATAGCTAAAGGACTATCTCATGAATCCCCCAATTCTATTGCCTCTGATGTTAGGGAAACCATTCTTGTTATATCTTTCTGCTACTGATAATCCTCTAGGGGCACTTCTAGCTCAACATGATGACAAGGGAAAATAACATGTAGTGTATTATCTAAGTCATACATTGGTTATGTATGATCATAACTACATGCCTATTGAAAAATCTTGTCTCATTATGGTTTTCTCAGATCAAAAACTATGCCACCACACGTTGAACAATAAGACCACAGTTATTTCCAAAGTAGATCCACTTAAGTATCTCCTATCAAAAATAGATTTGCAAGGCCATAAAGCCAAATGGATCATGCTACTTAGTGAGTTTGAGATAGAATATGTAAATTAAAAATCAATTAAGGGGCAAGTTATCATATATTAGCTTGATGAAGCACCTCTTAAAGACATATATCCATTAACATTCCAATTTATTGATGAATCCATCATGACCATAATTGAAACACCTATTAAGGAACAACCCTAGAATATATATTTTGATGGATCATTCATTGCACATGGATTAGGGGTAGGACTTTTATTCATAATGCTTCAGGGGCATCTAATCCCAAAGTTATTTAGAATTAGCTTTCTTTGTACCAATAACATGGCTGAATATGAATCACTTATTGTAGGGATTTGAAAGGTGGTAAAATGGAACATATGTCATCTAATAGTTTATGATTATTCTCAATTGATCATTGATCAAGTTATAAACTACATCCAAACTAAAGATGACAAGCTAGTTCCATACAAGGCAATGATTGACACTCTCAAGAAACAAATTAATGACATTCAATTTGAGTATATACGAAGAGTGAACAATATAATAACAAATTCCATGGATACCATTGTACCATTTATTCATCTTGTAGACACAACCAATGAGTATCAATTTCTTTTAGAAAATCTAAAAGCACCAACTCATGAACCTTCAATTGTTGTAATAATATGTGATATTGATGGTCCTAATTCTAATTGGTACTCAAACCTATATGCATATTTACATGAGCAAATCCTCCCACCATACTTATCTTGGAAACAAACCAAATATTTCATCCATAATTCCCAATGTTATACCCTACTCAAACCAACCCTATATTGCTATAGTTTTGATGGAGCTCTACTTAATTATTTACCTTTAGTAGAATCTATACTAACATTACAAGAATTTCACAAAGGAATATGCCGAACCCACACTTGTGGGGTAGTTCGATCCAAAAATCTCTTGCATATTAGTTACTATTAGGTAACAGTGGATGTAAATGAAGCTGCATATATCAAGAAATGTGACAAGTGTCAATGGCATACTAATTTGATTCATGTACCCACAAAGACCTTAAAACCAATGATGACACCATGGCCATTTTCTACATGGGTCCTTGATCTCATTCAGAAGATAAAACCCACCTCATTAGATGGCCATAAACACATTCTCACTGCCATTGAATATTTCACTAAGTGGGTCAAAGCTATAC
Organism: Torreya grandis; assembly: GCA_037957365.1. NCBI lineage: Eukaryota > Viridiplantae > Streptophyta > Pinopsida > Cupressales > Taxaceae > Torreya > Torreya grandis. The sequence continues at coordinate 3,765,037 of JARHVA010000314.1, forward strand.
CTCTCACTTATGTGTCTGGAAAGAAAATTTCCAAATACATCTTTAACCATCTCATCTATCACTATGATATCCATCCTAAAATTATATCTGATAATGGAGGATCATTTAAGAATAATTATGTAAAAAATCTATGTTGAATATAAGATCACACAACACTTTTCAATAGTGTATTAACCTCAAGGTAATTGCTAGGTTGAATCATGAAACAAAACCATTATCAACATTATAAAAAAGATTGTCAATGTTGCCAATCATGATTGTACCTTTAGATATTCTTTTCCCTTTGGGTATATTATACCAATAATCACACACCTATAGGAGCCACTCCATACTCATTTATGGCACTGAAGTCATACTCCCCATTAAGGTCAAGTTACCTTTGTTATGGATATCTTTGAAACACATTTTTTATGATAATGAATATCGAGTAGCTCACATAAAAGAGATAGATTTATTTGATGAGAAGCACATGGATGTTGTGAACAATATATAGGTCTATCAAAACTAACTTTGGGGTCAATACAATCAGTGTGTGAAACATATAACATTTGAACTTGGTGATCTTATCCTAAAAGACAACCAAAATAATGCCATGAGTAAAAAGAAACATAAAAGAAAGTTCAAAATCAATTGGGTAGGTCTTTTCATCATCACTACATACTATGGCACTGGAGCATATAGGCTCACCACACTAGACAACAATGAACTTGATGATCTGATGAACATTATTCACCTCAAGTGGTATTATGCTTGAGTAACTTGATGTATTATCTATAAGGACCATTTCAAGTTATACCATATTATCAATATTCTTATTTATACCATTATAAAAATATTTGTTCTACCATCCTCTCATTTTGAAATTCCAACAAGACCATCCAACCATTCTATTCCTACTTGACCAAACATGTTTTGAATCCTATCAACCTACCCCATTTGACCTTGGTTCATCCATGGTTTCACATTTCTAGCATACAAAATCAGATTAGTTTTAGTAGTTGTTATAACCATTTTAGATAGAGGTAGTATTTTGGAGAAGTATGATAGAATTTTTGACAGTTGCATCCTTCATTTCTTATTCCCTTATTATCAAGTTTGTTTATGTGAGCCTAATTATATTACATGTTGGGGCAAATTTGTGTTCACCAGTCTTGATACTAATTATATCATCTATTTGGTAAAATTTGTATCATTGATTTATCAGTTATATTATAGTTATAACCACAAATGGGAAAACTATGGGAAATATTTATTTATTTTGCCTTGACATATCACCTAACCATTCCTATGTTGTATTATGCCATCATACCAATTATGTTTGTTTTGTTTGAATTGGCTACTACACTAGTCAGATTCCTTCGCTATGAGGTGAATTAATTTGAACTAAAACCATTTTAGGACTATATGGGTCATGCTTGATTCACTTTGAGGTCACCTTAGTTCTCCTTTAGCCATGCTCTCACTATTTTGTGAGCATCATTTCAAGCTTTCATGATCTTGCCATTTTACAAGCACCATTTTAAGTTAAAATGCTCTCACCATTTTATGAGCTTGGATTATTTTAGTGTCTCATTATTCTTGATTAATTTGAGATGCTTCAAAAATTAAAAAAATCATTTGAAAATCATTTATAAAAACCAAAAACATTGACCACTTCTTTGTCTTAAGGATTCTAGGAACCCTCACTAAGTCACAAATAAACCACTTGTTCCTTAGTTTCCATCATTTTTGGTCTTATATCTTACACTATACCCATTTTATGAGTTCATACCTATTATTATATCACATCTATCATGTCTTCTATCAATCATCATTTTCTTCCCATTTATTGGAAGAACTACTTTTGGGGAGAAGTTTCAGTGGATCATTATAGACATGGAACTATGTAGGCAACATCCACTTACCTAGCATATATAGAGATAACTCGGCCACCCCCTTCCTTTTCTTCTATTCCTCCATCTTGTTTGTTTATTTAGTTGTTAGCTAGTTTTTAGGGGCAATGTTCATCATGTTGTTTATACTAACATAGGGACTAACACTTGTTTATTTCTTTGTTTATGTGCCTATTTTTTTGTTTTTTGCATTGTGGCCTTGATTTAGAATATGTGTATTCATTGGGTGATTTATTACACATTCTTCTTGATTCTATCCATATTCAAATGTATACATTATCATCATAGTTTTTATCATCAGTGCAATTATTTTCCATTGAGTATTAGATATCAGGAGTTAGTCCTTATGAATATTTTGGCAAGCCTCCATAGTGTTCTATCATGAGGCTTACCATCAAATGCTATAAAAAAAGATTTGAGAGGTCTACAACATCACCATCTCTTCGACACTAACATCAATAACAATCCCAATCATATCCCAAATAGATTAATTAAGTAATGAAAGTATTTTAACCTTTGTTAGTTTGGATGAAGATCTCCCTATTAGTAGATTTTCCCAAATTCATCATTATCCTCTATATCAATTTATCAATCCTTAGCCATTAATCATGTTTTTCATAATTGGGGTATAATGCATCAACATTATACACCATCCCACATGCACTCTTAATGATTATTTCACCTAGTGGGGCAAATCATTATGTTATCACCAATTTTCCTTTCTTGTTTGTCTGTCCTAACTAGGGAAGCTCCATCTTCTCAATGATTATAACCACCTTTGGGAAAATCATTGTGTTATCATACCATGTTACCACTATTAGGGTACAATGATTATAAACACCTTTAGGAAAACCATTGTCACCATCCCACTTACATTCTCAATGATTTTGACTACTTTTTCAAACTCATTATGCTTTCACCCCATAATCTTCCTTTCTTTGGTCCCTTCATTTCACTTCTTTCTTTTTAAGGGACCATTTGATGACCTCCTCTTGCCACCCACTCCCTCGAGGGGGTAGCTATAGTTCATCCATTATTATTGAAGTCATAAACATAAATAACATTTTTATTATTTGAGAAGATGTTATTGTGCTTACATATCTCAATGCCTTCCCAAATAGGGGAAAACTATAGACACCAAAAATTAGCCACCAATGGCTTCATAGTTTAATTTATAACAATTCTTACCAATCATCAAAAATTTAACCTAAGAATTTATATTAATCTCAAAATTAGCTTTATAACCTTACATTAAATCATTTTGGCCTAATAAATCAATTAAACAAGGAAAATACACACATTGAATTAATCAATATCAAACAAATGAACAAATGCCTAAAAGTAATTAATTGACTTGCACATCCTAATCAAATTCAATTAGCAAGTTAAATCAATTTCAAATCCTAATTGAGTTCACTAATGAGTTAAGAAATCAATTAAATCAATTACTAAAAAGGAAATTCAAGAGCATCTTAGAACATCCTAGAACACACTCATTATCTTTGTGAGTTTTCACTTTTGGAAAATATATAAAAGAATATTCTAGGAATATGCCAAACTGAACTAAAGTTAATAAACTCAATCATGGTCAGATTTAACCCATTTCAATGGATTTGAAAGCCTATAAAAGTAATCCTATAGCTCTTCATTTAGAGAGCTCAATCAAAGTAGAGTTATAATGCAGGAATAGATTCATGAAGTTAAAATCCTAGTGTTCTAATGTTAAAATTGAGCCAAACCATATCAATCAAGCCAGACATTTAATAAAGGTGCATACGGGAGATGATGTTATTCATATGTCATTGATGAAGACTTATTATGCATAATCCAAGCAAGCTAAATGAAGAAATCATTTAGATCTCTCAAAGAAGGTAAAGATTATTATTCTTTGCACTTTAGTTGGGTTTTCAATTATTGTTTGTTCATTAAACTCCCCCTAAGATCTAGTCTTAGAGATGTTAGTATATTAGTGTGTTGATTTCATGGGTTTATAGACTAACACTTGATCTAACCTCCTCTTTTTGTCAAATTCCTTGATCACACCCCCTTTAGGTCAGTGAAGAAGGAGAGTTGGCACCATTAATACAAGGAAAATACCCCTAAAAGAAGAGGGGAGAAACCCTAGAGGAAATATAAGAGTGCCTCCGATTGAAGATCACCTCCAATGATGAAGCTACCCTATTTGCACCAAATAATAAGTTAGTGGTCTTAATACTAGTGATTACATCACCCAAGCCAAGGGAGAAGAAAAATAAGAAGTCCAAGGGGCTAGTGGAAATGGCCATGATAACCTTGGTTGAGATGGAGGTGCAAGAGGTGAAAAAGGAAGCAAAGGAAGAAGAGAAAGAAGATGGAAGGATGAGAGTATATATCATCCATGAAGAATAAGTATAAGAGGATATAAACACTATTTTAGTTCAAGGGGATCTCTAAGGTGGAACTACCACTACACTTAGAGAAGAAAATAAGATTGTGCTCATGTCACCTGAGAAACCAACTATGTAGACTCCTTAGACTAAGGAGGAGAAGAGAAGTGTGTGGAGGAAGATGGGCCATAGTGAAATGAAAACATAAATGGCACTAGCACTAGAAAGAAAAAGAGAGGACATGAAGGCCAAGGGCATGACCCAAGAAAATATTGATAAGGCCAAGGTTGAGGAGGAAAAGATAGATGCGATAGTGAAGAAGAGAAAAGGTGGAGATAAAGAAGGCCAAAAAGGAAAGGGCTAGGAGAGAAATGGAAGAAAAGAGGGCTACCACAAGCATAAAACCCATCAAGGAGAAATTAGCAAAGGTGATTAGTACATCCACCAATGTAGTATAAGAAGTCACACCATAAGTGCACCCAAGTAGAAAAGTGGTGATTGGAGGAAGGTGATACTAGAACCTTGAAAGAGCAAACAAAGAGCATAGTGGAAACCTAGTCGACTTAGGAGGGAAAAACTAACACTGATGAAGAATAAGAGGTGAAAGAAGGGGACAAGTCTGAGGAATAATCCCTATTAGAGAAAGAGGATAGATTAGATGGAATAGTTGAATAAATTACTAGATTCAATGAAGAGGAACTAGAGTAGATAGATCTGGCCATCTAAGGAGAGGAAGTTAAGTTGAGCCTACAAGAAAAGGCACAAAAGGGGTTCACTAATAAATACTATTAAATGATTGAGTATATGCCTTACAGAACCACCATGACAAGGACATACTAGCAAATATAATTTGACTATGATAATTACATGGATGTGCCTCTTTTAGAGGTACCACAAAAGGAAATCCTAAGCATAGGATAACTAGAGGAAGGGCATGAATCCATTTTTATGAACCCCTATGTATTAAATCTAGTAAGGTTAACCAATGTCCTCATCCAAATGGCATCTAAGGTAGGATAGAAGAACATCATTAATAATGTTAGATCATTAAGTTGGAAGAATATTGTGCTAGAGGTAGAGGATAAAATCAAGGTAATGAAATTTAAGTTTTAAAATCTGGTCAAGCGCATAGAAGTCAAGCCATCCCTCCTTGATGACATTGATACCTTAATTTTTTTAGAGTTTGTTAAGGTGTGTACACTAGTGGATTAGATGATCCTAAGTTTGAAGGTGAAATCAATGATAGAATAAGAAGATGACCCTTAAACCCCCATAAATCAAGAGATTATCAAAAAACTCGAAGAGGTGGAAGACCTCTTTGTGAAGCTTGAAGAGGGCACATAAGTGGCTGATGTAAACTTTTGTAACTTCTTCACCCAAACATTAGTCATCGATGCATGCCTTAAAAGATAAGAGGAAAGAAGTATGCACTGATCGTGTAGCATATACTATGATCAGGGATGAGTGCATACAAATCATGGCATAGGTTAACACTTTGAACACCCAAATCAGGACCTAGGAGTAGGACCTATAAGAACTCTTTTGTGCCCTTCAAAAATAGTCTTGAAAATAAGGAGTGAACCTAGATGGAGGTGTAATTAAAGAAAAAAGAAAGACTATAGGAATTTATAAAGGAGTTAGATAAAATTTACATGTTCTCCCTTCATACTACCTCCATAGAAATAGATAACACCATGGAGGAAATCAAGCTTGTAATCTAGGGCTTTGAGGACTTTAAAACAAAACTAAATGAGCATGTGCTAGAGTTTATGCACCAAAAATACTAAAATATTAGTATGAGGGTAGACTAATAATTTTATATGGAGTAATTTTGGACCTCAAATCTAAGTATAGGACCCATACCAACATAATATAAACTTGGGCATGAGGCAATCACTTATTATGATTATTTTTTTATCATCTTATTTTTCTAACTAGCAGGCAAATAAATAACTCCCTCTTGGATCAATCATCATCAAGAAGTGGACACATGGGATAGCCATTTCTAATTATAATTAGGTTAATAGAGCTGATGGAATGATTACATCTATCACTAGCTTAGTAATTGGTATGCTCTATTCACCATGGTACTAAGACACCCCAAAACACTATAAAGCCAAGTTGAGTCTATTTAGTGAAAAGAAGGAAGAGATTTTTGTAGTGAAGCTATGGAGGATTGGTTTCAAATTATATGTTCACTATTAGAGCTTAGAGTTTAGTTTAGGATGCCTTTGATGCTCCTCATTGTATTGCCCAAGCTCTCTTGTGAGCTTCTACATCTTTAGCAACTTTAAGATGAGCATTTTCTTTATTTCTATTGACATACATGTTATATATTTAAAATTTGTTTAATGATGAATGAATTTTCATAGTTCTTCCAATAGTTTTAAGGTTTAACCTTATTTTATGAATTCTAAGCTCTTACAATATTTTTGAACTAACCCTTTTATGGAATTCCTATAGCTCATGATGACATTAGAAACCTATATAGGAAATGATCTAAGTATGGATAAGACCCTATGCCACATAATGATATATATTCCAAAGCATGAGCCCAAGCCTAATTCATTCATCTAAGTACCCCCTTTAAAACCTCTAAACACCTAAATGATGCTAAATTAAAGGAACCAAAGGTTTGTGCCCATGAAGCTATAAACCCACATCATATTGACCTACACCTGATAAATAGTTAGTTCCACCTAGGATTACTTGCACCCATAAAATTCCCACTGATGTTTCACTAACCAAAGTCTTTGGAAGATAGTGTTGTGGCATAACACAATTAGCCCAACATAGGCCCTAGCCCTTTCTCTACTATGCTTTGGGTGAGTGCATAAGGCTTGTGCATTATGTGAAGTGATGCCAATGTGGTCAAGTCATAAATGTTGAGTGCTATAAGATTAATTAAGGATTACACCGCATTTTAAAAATTCTAGATTGGACTTAGATAGATAGATAATCACATGACTTAGATCTTGAATTTCCTATAATAGTAGATGAATTGGTAAATGTCATCAACGGTCTAGGAGAGAAGTTAGAAGAATAAATAGTAGTACAAAAGGTAATAAGATCTATAATTTCTAAGTTTTATTCAAAAGTGTCTACAATAGGGGAGATCAAATATTTCAATACATTACATATGGATGAGCTTCATACCGTCTTGACTGCCTATGAAATGAGAATAAGTGATGAAAGACCTTCCAAGAAGGAATTTGCATTCAAAGGTAAGAATAAGTCACAAAGTAAGAAGGCCAAGGATGATGACACAAACATTGATGATGACAATTATTGGGTGAATATTTTGTCACCAGCTGACTGACGGAAAAATAGGTATTTCAACCTCAGCATAAGTTGATTTATATGGCAAGATGGGTGTGGTGACCACAACTAGAATGAGATAAATCTCTCCTCTCATCAAGGGGAGGTTCCCTAATATATATATATATATATATATATATATATATATATATATATATATATATATATATATATATATATATATATATATATATATATATAAGCTTAAAATACACACAGGGGTGAAATCATACCATCCATCTCTCTTTTTTTAGAGATGATGTTCACATAATAGAGGGGAATTCTAGTGTAATTATAGAAGGTGCTTCTCTTCTTTTAGAAGTGATATTCAACAAACTAGAGGATGACTTCTTAGTAGTAACTGGTAACCACAAGAAACCCATGAAATCATATAGTCTTTCATTACTTCTCACACTGATCAGGATGCAGGAACATAGTAAGATGAAGTGTAGCACAAAGTCTCCACCTCAACTACAATGGAGTGAAAGGTTATGAAGGGTAATGGGAGCTCAAATTCTGACCAATATCCTTTACACTAAAACATAAAACAAACATACTAAAGATAATTATGGCAGCACAAAGTCACCCACAGTTGGCTTCAAGACACCTTCTAGATTACTTCCACTAATTCTACTTATTTTATTAAATGGAAAAGATTGTATTTATGAAACAAACATAAGAATAATTTCCTAGATAACACAAGCTATTTCAACACAAATTCTGAAAGGTCACTTGCTTTCTTATTCAAATAACAAAATATGATTAATAGTCTGAGCTCAAAGTCTCAGGAATATCTTTCAATTTGGGTAGAGTTTTGCTTTTGATAATAGAGAAATATCCCTTCTACAAAATGAGAGATTACAATATATAACACTCCAAGAAAGACTTGGTGCTTTGTTCCATAAAATGGCCCATATTGCATTCAATGTATTGGATAGAGGAAATTATATGAAGGGGCCATGCTGGAGCTGATCACCAACCTAAACTTTGGTGTTCTAATTATGTCAAGTGTCTCCTTCCAAGCATGGGTTGCCTGGTCTTCTTTATGATGCTTGCATGGTTATCCATTCACCTTTACTTAATGCAAAAAATAAGCTGTGCCTTTGAATGTTTTCCCTCTCTGATGTCCACCTGGTGGACTGCTCCACCTACTGGAAATAACTCTCCTATAGATATTTCTAGATTTCCTATAGTTTTTCTCTCTTTCCTTGCCATGTTTTGTCCTTTCTTGGAAATTTGAGCTCTCACGGCTATCTTCTCACTTTTTTTTGGCTCTTTCAACTCCTTCTTTGGCTGGTCGCTGAGTTTATTCCTAGGGTCCACACCATATTTGAAAATCAATGGATATTTTATTACCCTAAATTTGAAAATCAATGGATATTAGTCACTTAGTCACTTGAATCCTTTTGAACCTTAAACCATTGAACATTAGAGGGCACTGGTTCAATGGTTCAATAGTTCAGGTGGTTCAATCGGCTCATCGGTTTAGTCAGCTCTTCAATTCAATGTTTTGTGAAGGACCACATTCACTTTCTTTTTCTTCTTCGGTTGAACCATCTTGTTGAACTTCTTTCTGGAATCTTCTACTTCTTTGATTCACTCAAAGCTTCCTTTAAAACTTTAAACTCTTTGAACCCTTTGAACCTTTGAATCTTGAACCATTTTGGTTCAAAGTTCAACAGTTCATTCTCTTTCTTTAAATCCTTTCATTTTCTAAGTCCATCAAACTTATTGAACTCATTGAACCCTTGAACTCTTTTTGGTTCAACGTTCAATGGTTCAATAGTTCAATCTTCACTCTTCGAAGCCTTCTTTTCTTTAGGTTTGCTGAAGTCGTTGAACCTTTGAACTCATTGAACCTTTGAACCTTTTGAAGGCGGGGTTCAATGGTTCATTGGTTTAATGGTTAATTCCATTTGTTTGAAGCCCACTGTTAAGTCTTTTGATTGAACCTCAACATTAAACCAGCCTTAAAACACTAAGGAAAAGCCTCAAGTGTTTTGAACTTCCTTTGGAGAAAACCTGACTGTTGAACCTATTGAACATGTGAGTTCCTTAGCTGAAAATGCTTGAATAATTGAAGAACTTGGCTGCTCAGAACATTTTTTGAGAAAGAAAAGAGAGAGTTTTGGTCTATAGGACCAAAATGGTTGGTATGTTGTCCACAAAAGCAAGTGATGGATTTTGGGAACAACAACAATATATAAGCTACATTTTTTATAAAAATAGCAAGAGGTTCAAAGAAGTATAAGGGAAAGTTGTATTTCAAATTATAATTGTGGTAAGATTGGTCACTTTATATTTAAGTGTCTTCACAAGGATAATAATGAGCATGATTAATAACATGATGAACATCATGGTGATGATAAGAAGGTCTATAATCCAAAAAGATAAATAAATATTTCAATAAGTATGAAGACAAGAAAAGATCATTCAAGAACAAGAGAAGGATTTATACCAAAGAAGATAGTAGTTCATCTGATGTAAGTGACACTAGTACATCTAATAGTGATGATGACTATAATGATCATGATAACAATGAAAGCTTATTCATGGATATAGAAATAGAAAATGAGGGTTGATCTAAAGGTAAAGGTGTTATAGATGATGAATAATCAAATGGAGAACAGGTTAAAGTGAACCTTGAGGTAGAATTGATGAGTGCTCTATAGGAGTTGAAGTTCCAAAGAAGGAAGAATAAAAGACTAAGATCATTAGTTAAGATTTAAGAGGATTAAATCAATATATTTGAAAAGAGAATAAGATAAAACACCAATGAACATGAGCAGATCATCAAATAGTTGTAAAATCATATTGAAATTATCATTACAAGTCTTAAGACCAAGGAGGAAGAATGCATCAAGTTTGGAATAGAAATGGTGTCTTTGAAGGTAGAATTGGATCAGGTAACAACCAAGTTAAAGACACATCAGATATTTATAAAGAATAATTAATTTATTGGTGATATTTTTGAGTATTCAAAGACCTCCACATGATAAAATAGGTCTCAAGTTCAAGGAAGACCAAAAGGAGAAACAAGAAGAGTCAGACCTCAATAATCTATGTAGAAACTCTCAAATCTAAGACTCATAGTAATCATCAACAAGTCAAGAATACCCATATAAAAGTCAACATGAAGAGACCAATTAGGAATCCCAATGCAATAAGGTATTTAAATTAATTCAATGGTTATTGTTTTTCTTGTCATAAATTTGGTCATATAGCAAGTGATTGTAAAACAGTCTCAAGGAATGGGTTATCATGGGAACATGGGAGAAGAAGCGATGAATCAAGAGGTATGAATAGAAGTGTTGTTTTCTAGAGTTGTCATAATATGTGACATATTGTAATATTCTATCCTAATGGAGTTAGTAGGACATCAAAATTTAACAAGGTAAATGGAGCTCCTAGAGTGCATGAGAAGGGTCAAACATTGGTATGGAAGACAAAGAAAGTCAAGAGTGATGATATTGAGCCTAATAGTCAAGATGGATTATTTTGTAAGATATATCAAGGATTATAAGTGAAGTAATGTTAATAACACTTGTTATCTACATCTATCAATAAGGCAGTAAAAGAGAAGAAGAAGGATGACAAGGTGGATGATTCAAATGCTTTAGTCAAACCTAAGTGGATTATAAGGATGAACTATCAGTCTCTTGTTTGTAAGATAACTAATTAGAGTGGTTTGGAGATCTAGGAATCTCTTGATTTCATGAAGTTTTGAGAGTGATATGAAAAAGGATGACTTCATTAGGATTAATGGAGACAATCCTATATCAGTACAAGTATGAGGTTATAGTAAAAGAAGGATTCAACTTGAAAGGACTCTAGGTTATCTATGTTATAAGGTACGAGTTTTTTTCTTTGTAGCTTGCATGTATATGACAAGGTGATATAAGTTTTGGTTAGTGTGAGCATTGATTCTATATATAATTTCATAATGAGTCATGATATATAATTTAAGTCTAAGTATAGGACTATGTAGAGAGACATATGGAACATGGACTGATCTACAATACCAATATGGTCATAGAGACAAGATGGATGTTGTTGACAGATCTAGAAGTGTGATGCAAGCTTATGTAGTTGATTGGTATATGTGGGGTAAGCAAAAAAATTTTATGTGTTTATACCAATTGATATCTTGATTTATGTTGAGAAGTATTGGTATCAATATGCTTGAATGATGTTGAGAAAGGTTTGTGAGCCCTGATGATTCATATGATGAGCACAAGAAATGAGGACAAAGGGGGAGTTAATTAAATGATTCATTAGATTTAAGCTTAGATAAGTAATGTTATATGTGAAATATGGTATATAGAAAGCATGAATATAGGTTGAAGAATGTGGTGAAGATTGAGAGCGTGATGAATGTTTGTGAAGGCCTAGTGATTGATAAAGAGTTTGATCTATATCAATCATATTAAAGATAAGGTGAGTTTTCCTATGTATCTATATTTATTTGAAAAAGGTAAGCATGGAGTTAGGGGGAACATGTTTGTGTGATTATTCATAGATTATATTATCCTATTACCAAAAGGGAGAGAGAGCTAATAAATGGAGAAAGTTCAGAATGCTTTATAAACTCAATAAATGTTGAAGATCTTATTTGTTGCAAGAGGTGTGATCTAAGAAGTTACATCATGAGGGAGAAAGTTGAAGGTGTCTCTTTATCATTAATCTCAAAAGGGGAAGAATGAGTATATGGTAAAAGTACCATTTTAAATTTATATTAGATTGTAGTGTGTTTACCATCAATGTGTTTTCCATCAATGAAAAAAGGGAGAGTTTATTGGCATGTTGTCATTGATATCAAAAGGGTACATCATGTAAAGGCATAATCATCACTGATGTGAAAGGTCCATTTGGTCAAGTGCTTGATAATGGTAGTGGAATTAAAAGAGTGTTTATATGAGAGAGAAAAATGTGGTCATGAAATTTGTCATGAATGTTGTGAGCATGGAAGATTCAGGATATTTAAGAGTGCTTGAAGATAAATAATGTATGCATAGCAAGCATAGTGTATGAAGAGGTCTATATAAGTCATTGATGTCATACCATGAATATTATTAGGGTGAACCATGTGGAAATAGATAATTTTAGGGAAACTAATGTGTTATGGTTCCATGAAAGTAAAGGTTTATTTCAAAGATGATGTCAAAGGTGTTCAGGTGCATGGAAGATACATGTCTAGTCATATGAAGTGTGGTCATGTGGTTTTAGATCTGTATGAGGCTATGGAAGTTTGTTGTCATCTAAAAGAGAATGGTACCATGATATGAGTGTATTATGATGTCTTATCGCTACTTGTTTTATGCTTTTTTGAAGTCATAACATGGAAGGAACAAGTCAAGGTGTTAAGTGCATTGGAAGCTTGAGCCTAGTCATTACATGGTGAAGGTATGTGCTGGTGGCATGATGCAGTGAGTAAACTCAAGCCTTTAAGAGATGATATGGAATTTTTTGAGCATGTTATTAATGTGTAGAAGCATCCATGAGAGTCTCTGGGTGAGTCTACAAGGGTAGGACCTTTAGATCAAGTCTGCACCTAGACCAATCCTAGACCTTGCTTGGCTAAATGATGTATGAAGACCAATTTCAAGGAAATTTTACATATGCGAGAATGGAAATAGGTATGATATATTTTTTAAAATTATGTTCACAAAGTATGAGGCCATGGTTTGAAGGTAATTAAAAGAAACACTGTTTTAGGATTTCGTAAGTTCATAAAATAAGGTTTCAAGACCTGAGAATCACTTTCAAGTGTTCACACACATGTGTAACCTCTGAATGGGAACTTGAGCTATTAAGAAGAGATGGGTAAGGGTACTATATAATATATATAAGCATTGGTTTTGGATTTAAGGTTTAGTCCTTTATGAAAAATTGTTAACACCAAAACATATGTTAAACCTCCCTAAAACCCTAAGAAGGACCGATATGGAATATCTTTTTTAAAATAGCTTAGAATGGTGTAAAATGACTATAAAAAGTATTAGATGATGTATTAAACTCTCCTATTTACCTCTAGGTGGTGGTGGTTAGTTAGATGAGAGAGAAAATATGTAGATATAGGCTTGTTTATGAAGAATTTGTTATAGCAGTCAAAATTTGCATTGGTCAAGAAACGAAAATGGATGGAAGGAGTTATAGACTCATACTACATTCCCATGAAGGTTTATAGATAGGTTCCACCCTTATAATGTGCTAAAATAGTGTGATGAAATAAGTTACATCATGAGGGAAAACATTACAGGTGTCTCTTTTTCATTAATGTCAAAAGGGAGAGAATGAGTAGATGGGCAAAGTACCATTTTAAAGTGATTTCAGATTATAGTGTGTTTTCCATAAATGTGTTTACCATAAATGATAGAGGGGAAGTTTTTTGACATGTTTTTTTCATTGATGTAAAAAGGGTGAATCATGTAAAGGTACAATGGTCATTGATGTCAAAGGTCCATTTGGTCAAGTGTTTGATAATGGTAGTGGCATTTTCTATTAGTGTTTCCATGAGAGAGACAAGTGTGGTCATGAAATTTTTCATGAATGTTGTGAGCATGGAAGGTATAGGTCATGAAAGAGTGTTTGAAAATAACTAATGTCTACATAGGAATAGTGTATGAAGAGGTCTGTACAAGTCATTGATGTCATGCCATGAAGATTTTTAGGGTGAGCCATGTAGAAAGAGAGAATTTGAAGGCAAGAGACAATTTAAATGAAACTAATGTGGTATGGTTCCATTAAAGTCAAGGTTAATGTCAAAGGTGTTCAATGCATGGAAGAGAGATGTATAGTCATATGATGATTTCTCATGTGGTTTTAGGTTTGTATGAGGCTATGGAAGTTTATTGTCATCATAAAGAGAATGGTATAGTGATATGAGTGTATTGTGATGTCTTATGTCTTCTTGTTTGATGATTTGTTGAAGTCATGATATGGAAGGAACAAGTCAAGGTGTCAAATGTGCTAGAAGCTTGAGCCTAGTTATGGCATGGTGAAGGTATGAGCTAGTGGCATGATGAGGTGAGTAAACTTAGGCATGTGAGAGATTGTATGGAATTTTTTGAGAATGTAAGGTGTAAAATCATCCATGAGAATCTTAGGGTGAGCCTACAGGAGTAGGACCTTCATATGAAGTTTTCACCTAGACCAGGCATGGAGATTAGTTTTCAAGGAAAGTTTTCATATGTAAGCAAAGACAGAGGTATGATATATTTTTTTAATCATGGTCACAAATTTTGAGGCCATGTTTTGAATGGAATTACACAAAACACTATTTTAAGCCTTCTCAAGTTTACAGAATGAGGTATCAAGACCTGAAAAGTACTTTCAAGTGTATTTTGGTGCATGTAACCTCTACACGAGAACTTGATATGTTAAGGAGAGATGGGTAAGGGTCCTAAATAAGATATAAAAGCATTATTTTTGGATTTAAGGGGTATTCATTTATGAACCATAGTTTACACCAAAACCTATGTTAAACCTCCCTAAAACCCTAATAAGGACCTCATATGGAAGATATTATTCAAATCAGACTATAATGGTCTCAAATGACTATAAAAACTATTGGATCATGTATTCAACTCTCCCAGATACCTCTAAGTGGTGGTGGTTAGTCAAATGAGAGAGAAAATGTGTAGATACAAGCTTGTTTGTGAAGAATTTATTGTAGCAGTCAAAAGTTGCATTGGTAAAGAAAATAAAATGGATGGAATAAGGATATTGATAATCATAATACATTACAATAAAGGTTTATGGATATTTTTCACCCCTATAATGTTATAAACTAGTCTTCTAAGTTAGCTAGTCACTAACAAGTCTAATGAAACAAACAATGAAAAACCCAGGCAGTAGTGAGAAGATGAATTAGAATGTGTTTTCATGATATATTGATGAAAATAAATGCATGGAGTTTTTTTTAAATAATTTTAATACATTTTCATGTTTGGAATAATATTTGGAGATTATGTGTGGTAAAAATGTTACTCAAAAAATGACTAGTCTGGTTCAAATAAGACTGTGAAACATGAGGCCAAGAGATTGGTCTGAAAGACCCATATTTTGCTATTAGACCATATGATTTTTGTGTTTGGGTATGTTATAAATATTATAGATAATATTTTTAATGAATAAATAGTCTTTTAAAGTTTCTACATAGTTTTTGGAAGTTTAAGTCACTATGACTATGTTTTGAGGTAAATTGGTAGTTTTAAGTGAGTTACAATGATGTTCTTGAGCCTTTATGCTCTGAGTAAAAATGTCCAATGAATTTGGTAATGACCCTAAGGTTATTTGGAATTTGTATATATACTTTTTTGATCATATTTGAGTGAATTAAGTGTATTTTATCTTCAGTATTGAAATTCAAACGTTTTGGTGTATACAGGCCTACCAGGACTAAGTACTATTGAGGAGTTTCATGAAGTGGTTAGACCTAAAAGCTTTTATGGATCTTAGAGGATGTTGTATAAGGTATATTTGAGTTGTGTTTAAAATTATATTGACATATATATACATGTAATTCTTTTAAAGAGATAAAATTGCAACGTGTTGATAAGAAAGCCTAATGCAATTAGGTCTCCATAAGACCTAAAAGTAAAATGAGGTCTAATAGAGTTATGACAGACCAAAAGGAACTTAAAGTTCATTTTAATCATGTTTATGATATTTTCTAAGACTTATTATATGGACGACCTCAAAGGTTAATAGTGTGTGGCCAACTACGTGGTATATGAATAAGGAATGGTGTATATACAAGGTAATTTTAGGCTTATTGTGAAAGTAAAGAGTAAGTGAATGAATTGATAAGTAAATGAGCCTAAGGAGGTTGGGTAAAATGCTATAAACCCTAAGTGGAAAGTAGAGAATCATTTGAAAAAAATTAAAGTTCATTTTATTCATGTTTATAATATGTCCTAAGACCTATTCTATAGCTGACATAATAGGTTAAGGGTGTGTGTCCAACTAAGTGGTATATGAATAAGGAATGGTATATATAAGCCAATTTTAAGCATATTTAAGAAATCTAAGATTAATCAAATGAATTGATAAGTATATGTAATTAAGGAGGTTGGGTAACATGTTTTAAAACCTAAGGAAAGAGAATATAATAATTTCATGATGATAATATAGGTGTTTTATAGTTGAAGATGAAGGTCACATTACTTATTTGTCTTGGTGAGGGATAATTGAGCAAAGAAGCCTAGAGGTAGTCTTGAGAGAGATAAAGTGGAGAAAAGATGAAGAAGTGATCATTTTATTTTGATATCTATCATAAATACATTAGAGATGTGTTTATTATGTATGATAGTGGATAGATCAAAATGAGAGCTGAGTGGAAGATTGGATGAAGGAAGGTTGACTAGCTAATTTGGTTCTTGGTCAAAGAGGGAGTTGAAGCTTCCTTGCAGGTTGGTGCTTGTAGAATTGGTCTTAGCTGAGTTGGTGCTTGGTCAATAAGGATTTGGAGATCACTTGAAAGATTTTTATTATATTAGTGTCATTTGACTAAGTTGGTAATTATTCATAGGGGGTTGTATCCTCTTATCAAGAGGGTGCTTGCTAAAGTCAACTGGGTGCTTGATAAATCTGGAGTTGGTGCTCCATGTTGGGTTGGTACTCAACTACATTGATACATTATATTATAGGATAGTTTTTCAAAGATTTTTTTAGTGGGTTTTATCCCCCATAATGGTTTACCACATATGTAAATTGATATCTTGTTTCATGCTCATGTGATTGATTCTTAATGCATTACTAGACCATTGTGTAAGTTTCATAGTTCATACATAAGTGGATGTAATTGATTAAAAGTTTTTGAAGATTGATTCACCCCCCTTATCATTATTTTTTCTTCCAAAATAATTGTATCTTATTTTTTATAATTTTTTTGAGTACCCTAGTTTTCTATTTCTCCAAAGGATGGAACCTTAGAATCAGAAGGGGTAGAGTTATATTCTTAAAAATTGCTAGTAGTTACACCTTATTCCTCTTTGATCTCTTTATCCTTCTTAGGGTATAATTGAATTTATATTTAGATAATAATATGGGATACCAAGGTATGTTATTTTTCTATCTGCATATAATCTTCTACTATTATCTTCTAAGAGCATGTGAAGGTGGAACATTTTGCTTCTTTATAGGTATTGATGTAGAGGGGATGTTTTTATTCCTTATTTTTATTATTCATTTATATTATGATAAATATGGTGTTAATATTAATTTAATTATTATTATCCTCTTAAGCCTCTCTATATTTTCTCTTTTCTCTTTAACAACTTTGTTTATTACTCAATAACTAGCTCATTTTGCTTAATAGCTGCTTCTTGTTGGTATTCACCTAGTTGTTGTTGTATTCTTAAGAAATCATCCCAAGATAGGTTAGGACTCTTTTTCCTTGATCATATAAGCATAATTAATTGAATCAAATAATTATGGGATAAATATTTTGGATTTCCTTTCTAATACTCGTCAACCAACTTTCTTAGGATATTCAACTAGAAATGGGTGCATTCACCCTTCTTCTATGCCTAAGGTAATTAAATATTTTGAAGTTATTTGCATATAGAATTGAATTTATACCCTAAAAATTTAATTAATTGAAAATATATATGGAAATTTATCAACAAATTAAGGGTAATGAGGGGTAAATTGTACTTTAATTTGAGAATTTTAACTATTTTCCTTTGTGCAAAATAGGTCTCTTATTGTAATAACACTATCTTTCCTCCACCATAATTCACATATGCATGTTAATTTATTAAATTGATATATAAATTATTTATCCAACTCAACCATATCCCTCTTATAGTAGCTACATTATCCACAAATGTCTCTACAAATTATTTAGCAATTGTACCATCATACCATGTTAGTTATTTAAACTAGTTAATCCATCCTACATTTGGGAAGATGTATACAATTTATCTTCTCCCCCTAAGTGGTGTGATATATCAGGTTCACATTTGAGTATATCACCTCCCATTTGTATTTTAATTATTCTATTTTATAACAAGATAGGTAGTTTTGGCTATTTAGTCACAATTGAGCACTAAATTTTGGTGATGTTTGATGTTTATCTCCTCATCATATTAGTTCTCAATTCACAAATATCATTATCAATAATTACCTTACCCTAAATTTCACACTTGATTTATTATTTCATACATTAATAATATATTCCATGTGCCCATAACATTTACTTGGATCATGTATATCTCCATTAAATTCTCCCCCCCAAATGATGCGGCATTCATCCTCAAGCGACTGACTTAGTTATGGAAAATCATGTGGAATGGAATGTAATAATTAGATGTGATATAATGTTTGGTAGAAAATGTTTATGTGACAAGTGTTCTTAAAAGGAAATATTTAGTCTCATGTTGAGCCTATAATATTGTGACTAGCACTTGAATATGCATGAACATAATTGTAAATGTTTAAATGAAAAAAAAAATTATTTATAGAAAAATATTTCATCATTGCCTTTATATGCACTAGTTTAATAATTATTTAAGAATTTTTTTTGTGTTTTATGAATGGATTGTGACAACCTATAGAGTAGCCATGTAGGATATAATATGAATAATGTGTTGTATTTTAGAATGAAGACTGAAACATGATGATTAGATTAGTTGGTCTTATTTAATTATAAGTGGATATCGTTAGCTAAATTCCACTTTATATGGTAATAGTGACATTATTATTGAATAAAAACTTAAAAATTCATGTATTAGGTTTTTTTCTTCAAAATTACTAGTGGAAGGTGAATATTTGAAAGATGACACTGATTGTTTATGTCAATCACCTATAAGTACTATTTTTAGTTTTCTTTCATAATTATCAAGAGTATTTGAAAGTTTCTACACACATGTAATTATTAGGATTCAATAAAATTGAATGCATAAATATTATTTGAAGGTTTTAACACATGTTTTAGAGGTCTAAGTCACCATGATTGTGTTTTGGGGTAAACTGGTAGTTCTAAGTGAGTTGTAGAGGTGTTCTTGAGCCTTTATGCTCTGATTAAAAGTGTCAAATGAATTTGGTAATGACCCTTAATTGACTTAGAATTTTTTATTTAATTTTTTGATCATATTTGAGTGAATTAAGTGTATTTTAATTCTAGTTTTGAAAGGCAAACTTTTTGGTGAACATGGGCCTAATAGGACTGAGTACTATTTAGAGGTTTCATGAAGTGGTTAGACCTAAAAGGTGTTATGTATCTTAGATTATTTTGGATAAGGTATATTTTTGTTGTGTTTGAAATTATTTTTATGTATATGGAGGTGTAATTATTTCTAATAGATAAAATGGTAATGTGTTGATAAGAAGGCATAATGCAATTAGGTCTCCATAAGACCTAAAAGTGAAATGAGGTCTAATAGAGTTATGACAGACCAAAAAGAAATTAAAGTTCATTTTAATCATGTTTATACTATTTAATAAGACCAATTATATGGCTGACCTAATAGGCTAAGGTTTTATTTCTGAAAAAGTGGTACATGAATAAGGAATGGTATATATAAGGTAGTTTTAGGCCTATTTATGAAAGATAAGAGTAAGTGAATGAATTGATAAGTAAATGAGCCTAAGAAGGTAGGGTAACATGTTTTAAACCTTAAGGAGAGATAATATAATAATTTCATGATGATAATATAGGTTTTATGTAGTTGAATATCAAGGTCACATGACCTATTCAATCTTGATGAGGGCTAGTTGAGCAAAGAAGCCTAGAAGCAATATTGAGAGAGATCAAGTGGAGCAAAGCTGAAGAAGTGATCATTGTATATTGAGAGGATATCATAGTTAAATAAAATATGTGTTCAATATTTATTATATTATATATATTAGATATATATCTAAGTGGAATATTATAAGAAAGAAGGTTGATTAGCTAAGTTGCTGCTTGGTCAAAGAGGGAGTTGAAGCTTCTTTGTAGGTTGGTGCTTGAAAAACTGGTTGGTAGAGTTGGTTCTTGGTCAAGAAGGGGTTTGATATGTCTTTTAGGTTTGTTCTTACATAAGTGTCCTTTGACTAAGTGGGTAATTAGTCATACGGGGTTGAATCCTCTTATCAAGAGGGTGCTTGTTAAAGTCAAGTGGGTGCTTGATAAATATGGAGTTGGTGTTCCATGTTGGGTTGGTGATCAACTAAATTTGATACATTATATGATATGATAGTTTATCTAAGATTTATTTTAGTGGGTTTAATGCCCCATGAGGTTTTCCCACATATGTGATGTGTTATCTTGTTTTATGCTCATGTGATTGATTCTTAATGCATTGTTAGATCGTTATGTTACTTTCATAATTCATATATGAGTGGATTTTTTATAATTTGGTGGAGTACCATAGTCTTCCATTTCTCCAAAGGATGGAACCTTAAAATTGGAAAGGGTATAGTTATATTCTTAAAAATTTCTAGTAGTTACACCTTATTCTTTGAGATCTTTCTACTTCTTATTGTATTATTAAATTTATAATTGGATAATAATATGGGATACAATGGTATGCTATTTTTATATTCTACATATAATCCTCTAATATTATCTTTTACAATCATGTGAAGGTAGAACATTTTACTTCTTTCTAGGCATTGATATAGATGGGGTGTGTTTATTCCTTATTTTTACTATTCCTTTATATTATGATGAGTAATGTGTTAATATTAATTTAATTATTCTTATCCTCTTAGGCCTCTCCATATTTTTTCTTTGCTCTTCAATAACTTTGTTTATTACTCAATAACTAGCCCATTTTACTCAATAGCTACTTCTTATTGTTATTCCCCTGGTATTTGTTGTATTCCTAAGAAATCATCCCAAGCTAGGTTTGGCCTCTTGTTCCTTTATAATATCATCATAATTAATTGAATCAAATAATTATGGGACAAATATTTTGTCTTTCCTTTCTGATACTCCTCAACCATCTTTCTTAGCATATTCAACTAGAATTGGGTATATTCACCCTTCTTTTATGCCTAATATAATTAAATAATTTGAAGTGATTTGCATATAAAATTAAATGTGTACCCTTACAAGTTAATTAATTGATAATATAGATGAAAATTTATTAAAAAATCAAGGGTAATGAGGAGCAAAGTGTACCTTAATTTGAGAATTTTAACTATTCTCCTTTTGTGCAAAATAGATCTCTTGTTATAATATCACTATCTTTCCTCACTATAATTCCCATATGCATGGTAATATAGTGAATTGATCTATAAATTATTTAGCCACCTCAACCATATCCCTATTATAGTAGCTACTATTAGACATAGTCATTGATGTATGAAGGATTTCCATTGATGTCAAATGCTATTATGTATTAATGACAAAGGTGTTGAGTTTAACAAACTTGTTACATAGCCCCATCGAGTTGTGTGTACACTTTTAATGACTATCATTTGAAAGTATCTATTTTTGGTCTAAGTTATAAGTCATAAGGATACATAGAGTAAATGTTACAAATTCATAAGGTTAATTGTACAAATGTTTCCATACTTAGTCAATTTTACTACTTTGTATTTGTCTGAGGTATTCTTTCAGAGAAAGTGACCTAGGCAATTCCTTTGGGAAAATAGTTTAGACTTTGTTGAATAAATTTTATACAAAAAAGTTTCTAAAGGAAATGACTATAATTTATAATTCTTTAAGAGAAAGTGACTCAAGCAATTCTTTCAGGAAAATGGTTTTAACCTTGTCGGACAAAATGTTTGTAACAAAGTTTTTGAAGGAAATGAGTGCCTTTTGGAATTATTTCAGAGAAAGTGGTTCGATGATTTCTTTCAAAAAAATTGTCTAAGTCTTTGTTTGAAAAATATAAAGGGTAAGTGGACCATTCAAAGGTTTTAAAGGGATCCTTGAAAAAATCCTGAAGGGTGCTTTACAAAAAGTCTAAAGGGTAAGTGGACCATTCAAAATTTTTGAAGGGATCTTTTCAAAAATTATAAAAGGCAAGTGGACAGTTCAAAATTTACAAAGGGATATTTTCAAAAATGTTGAAAGGCGAGTGGATCATTCAAAATTTTTAAAGGGATAATTATAAAAATATTGAAGGGAAAGTGGACCGTTCAAAATTTTTGAAGGGATCTTTTCAAAAATACCGAAGGGCAAGTGGACCATTCAAAAGTTTTAAAGGGATCATTACAAAAATGTCGAAGGGTAAGTGGACCATTCAAATCTTTTGAAGGGATCTTTTCAAAAATCTAAAGGGTACTTTAAAAAAGTTTTGAAGGGCATGTGACCCAAACAAAGTTTTTGAAAGGACATTTTGTGAAGCCTTGAAAGGTACATTACAAAATGCTGAAAGCAAAAGACACTTGGTATTTTGACAAGGAAATTGTCCCAAAGCCCCTTATATGAAAAGGACCTAAATAAAAATCTTAAAGGATAATTTTCTAAGGCTCTAAAGGGCATGTGAACCAAACAAAAGAATAGGTCACTTACAAAAGATCTGAAGGAAACTTTTGGAAGAAGGCCATAGATGAATTCTTTTAAAGAATTTGTCTTGGGCAAGTGGACAATTACAAAATTATTGAAGGATACTTTTGGATGGAATGGTCTCTTACAAAGTTTCCAAAGGATGTTTCATAAGAAGAATAGGTCACTTGTAACATAACCAAAGGATAATTTTGGAGTCTTTTATGGAATTTTAAAAATGCCAAAGGGTTAAGGCATGTTAAAGATCGATCAAGTCTAAAGAGATCAAAGGAGCAAAAATAATACATGAATGATGAAAACAATAAGATGAAGTCAAATGCCAAAGTTTAACGACCAAAACAATATAAATATCATGCATCTTTGTAGATCAAATGACATGAAAAATTCTAGATGAGAAAAATCCAATGGAGCAAAAGGACACAATGGGACAAGGTGATCGATGGTTACCAATTCAATAAGAGATTATGGATCAAGCATGTTCAAATAAAATAAAAGGAGCAAAAGTGATCTAATTATATAGGAAATAACAAGAAGAAAAAAGGAGCTCAATGGTTAGAGATGGCATGAAGAAATAAATCAAAGGCCTACATTTAATTTGTTCTAATGGTCAAGTGGAGAAATAGACAAGAACTAGTGATGAACTCATTATGGCTACATGGAGCTCAAGATTGATTGATCTAATCAGTAGATGATTAAGGAGGCTATGCATTTATGAGATTAATCTAATAATTTCCATATATAGTAAAGAGACCTGAACATTATAGCATAAATCATGAATTGAGATGCAAGAAATTGAAAGGTCAGGTTATTATTGAGAAGAGTCTAAAATGAGTGCAATTAAAGTGTGAATGTAATTGGAGACATGAAACCTTAAGATTTATTATATTGACACATCTTAAACATTATAGGGTTGATGTTGTTATTTCAATTGAAAAAAGTGCTATCAGAGTGACTCAAAGTGTCTCAATTCAAGATGTATGCAGACATAGAGTGAAAGTTAGAGGGATAGAGAGTGAGGCAAAGAGGAAGAAAGGGCACATAAAGAATGTGTAGAGATTGATCAAAGAGGAAGAAAGGGTACATAAATAATGTGTAAATATTGAGTAGAGAGGAAGAAAGGGTGCATAGATAACAAGCAGAGAGTGAGTATTTATAGACTAGACTTGTAACAAAGAAACTAAACTAGATTCATTTGTGAATCTATCTTGTTTACTAGAGTTGTAGCTTCATAGTTTTGATTTGTTGGTGCCATCAAAAAAACTAAGTTGGTGCTTAGTTAGGGGATTGGTGTCTCCTTAGGATGGGTGTCCTTAAATTTAACCTATGAGGTTTTATCAATGAGGTGTTTTATTGATAGGTTGGATTAGAATAGTAGATTCTAGCAGCTATTCTCACCATAGTTTTTTCCTTTCGGTTTTCCACATATAAATCTAGTGTAATGTGTTTCTATGTGATCTTTACATCTATTCTTGATTTGCATATGAAATTTATCTCCTCTAAAAATATTAAATCAACTAGTTTTAGCTTATCTACAGATTCACCCCCCTCTCAATAAATAGTTGTGTTTAATAATTGGTATCAGAGCCTAGGGTTCCTTAGGAAAATCTTAATCATCTTAGGTAGATCTTGGTCAGTGAACACAATGACTTGTCAAGAATGATCCTCCTCCAACAAAAGACCTCTATTTTATGGATCCAACTATGCTTTCTAGAGCATACAAATAGAAACATATTTTTCCTCATTAGGGTTTGATGTTTGGATGTCTAATAGTAAATGGATATACAAATCCTACTATATATCCTACTGATCAGGCTACCAAGAAGGCATATGAAAATAATGCCAAGGAAAATATTGTTATTCTTTATGGACTATCAAATTTGGAGCTCATTAAAGTTATGCATTGTCAAAGTGAAAAAGACATTTGGAACAAGTTAAAGATCATCTATGAAGGAGATGACAAGGTGAAGCAATCCAAGATACAAACATATAAAGGGAAGTTTGAGAGTCTTAAGATGAATGAAGAGTAAAATATTGCTGATAGATGAAATAGTGAATGTAATAAGAGGTCTTGGAGAATAAATGGAAGAGTTAACCATAGTAAAGGTCTTAAGATCTTTACCATCAAGATATGCTTTAAAAAAAATTTCAATAGAAGAATCAAGAGACTTGGATAAACTCATTGTTGATGTGTTGCATGGAAGATTCATAGCCTATGAGATGAGAATGGGAGGAACTGATACCTTCAAAAGAGAAGCTACATTCTAAGTAGCAAAGTACATAGAAGAAGAAACATCTATGTTTGAATCTAAGGAGACTAGTTGAGAAGAAGCTAACTTTATCAAAAAATTGAAGAGAGGATCAAGAAAATATAAAGGCAAATTACCATTCAAGTGTTTTAACTATGGTAAGGTAGGACACTTTATTGTCAAATGTCATAATAAAAAGGATAGTAAGAAAGGTTTATATACAAAAGAATATAGTGACTCAGTGAAAGATAGTGATAATGATAGTTTAGATGATGATCATGACTATGCTTTTGTAGTAAAGGGAAAAGAATTCCTATTCATGGTAGAAGAATCCACTTCCATAAATCAATAACAAGATGAATATGAAGATTAGGATGAAGAAGAAGAAAGTGAAATTGATCTAGAAGGTGAACTAGTTTGTGCTCTAAAAGAGATTGAGAAACTAAGAAAAGAGAACTCAAAATAGAAGAAACTTGGGCAAAGGGAGCTTAAGAAATCTGATCATATGAAAGTGACTCTAAAAACTCAACTTAAGGAGGCTAAAAGAATAGAAGTAGTTAAAATAGAACTATAGAAAAGATCTAAATAATGCATGAATCTTGAGGCATAAATAATAGCTTTGAGGAAAGAACTTGAGAAGGCAAAAAGTCAACTAGACAAAAGTTTAAAATTGACAAAATGATTAGAAATTCTTAATGAATTAATCAATGGTCAGAAGCCCTCAAATGAAAATTCTGGTCTTAAATATGAGAAAGGAAAAGGTTCATCAACTAGTATGTTGACTAACCTATATGTTAATTTCAAGATAGGAGGAGGAGTAGAAGCAAAGAAATAGAAGGTTAGTAAAGACACTAAGAATGATCCAAACAAAGTTAAAATAAGGAGAATAAATTCTAAAAAAAAGTCTAAAATCAAAGATGCATAAGGATATACTAAAGTGGTAGACTTGAAGAAACAAAAGCATATGAAATTTGATATACTGCACCAAGAAATGTTATGACTAGGTATTGTTCATCCTTTTATGGTTATTTTTAAAATTGTAATTAGTTTGGTCATAGAGTTATTGAATGTAGAGTTCTACCTACTAGGAAAACTAATATTGTAAGTAGAAACTCATTTGTTCCTCTATTAGATTCATGTACAATATGCTACAATTGTAATAATTTTGGTCACATAGCCAAGCATTGTAGGACTAACTTTGCAATGTAAAAAATAAATAATGTAAATAAAGGCAAGTCTCCTAATGACAACAAAGGTCCACAAGTCATTATGAAAGAAAAGAAAAAGACATATGAGAGACCTAAGGAAATGTGGAGAGTGAAAAATCAATCCTTAATTTCTCAAACAACACTCCATGATAAAGAGTAAAATCTGTGGGTAATAGATAGTGGATACTCTAAGCATATTACTGGTGAAAAGAGTAAGTTTATCAAGTTGAGAAAATGCAAGGAAAAATAAGTTTGGGAGACAATATAATAATAAAAATCAAAGGGAAAGGAACCTTACACATAGATGGTAAGCCTCCTACACATGATGTTCTTTATGTTGAAGGACTTAAGAATAATTTATTGAGTGTCAACAAAATGTGTGACAATAGATACAAGGTCACATTTGATGTTAAAGGCTACAAGCTAAAGAGATCTGGTAAAATAGTTACAGAAGGGAGAAGGACTGAGAATAATATCTACCATTTTTTTTATGTAAACAATAATAGTTGCCTCATAGGAAAGGTTAATGAAAGCTAGTTATAGCATAGGAGAATTGGTCATGTCATTTTTGACAATTTAGTCAAAGTAAGTTCTAACAAGTGTCTAAGACATATGCCCAAGATAACTAAACTTGTAGATACTACATGTAGAGAATTTCAATTATGAAAGAAAACAAGGGTCAAGTTTTAAACAAAAGAATATGTGATTATAAAGCCTCTATAATTAGTTCATATTGATCTGTGTGGTCCTACCAAGATAGGAGGATCTAAAGGAGCTCATTACTTTATGTTATTTATATATGATTACTCAAGAATGACATGGGTAAACTTTTTGAAGGAAAAATCTCAAGCCTTTGAGAGATTTAAGATCTTTAGAGCCATGGTTGAAAATGAAATGGGAAGAAAGATCAAATGCTTGAGATCTAATAAAGGTGGAAAATTCACCTCTAATGAGTTTATATAATATGGTGAGAAGCATGGGATTAAAAGGCACTAATCTGTTATAAGAAATCCACAACAAAATGGAGTTATTGAGAGAAAGAATAAGACTGTTAAGGAGATTTATAGAACAATGTTGAAATAGGCCAAACTATCTAATGGATATTGGAGAGAAGCAGTCCAAATAGTAGTATACATCTTGAACATAGTTTAACTAAGGGTGAAAAGTGATAAAACCCCATATGAACTATGGTATGGAAATTCTACATCAATTAAGTAATTCAAAGTGTTTCGAATCAAATGTTACATCAGGATAAAGGAAAACAAACTAGGAAGCTTTGAGTCAAGATATGATGAGGGAATTTTTCTTGGTTACTCTACTCAGAGTAAAGCCTATGTATGTTACAATAAGAGGTTGTATAAAATAGTTGAAAGCATCAATGTCAAGGTTAAAGAAGGATTTATACATATTGAACTTGATTAGGAGATTAGAATTGAATAATTAAAAGGAGCAAAAAATGAAGAAGAAGATAATGAAGAGGAGGAATAAAATACTAAAAAGGCACCTCCAAGATTTGTCCCAAGAAGTAGATAATTGGCAACAAAAATGAAGGAGTTTAGACTAAGAGAAGAGATAGAATGAACAAGGAGTGAGTAAGTTTTGATTGATTTTTAGAAATTGATCCTAAGACCTTCAGTGAAGCCAACAAGGATGAAAACTAGTTAAAAGCCATTGAAGAAGAACTGAGTCAAATAAAAAAGAACAAAACCTAGGAATTAGTTCCTAGACCCTCAAACGAGAATGTGTTAGGAACAAAATGGGTCTAAAAAAACAAAATCAATGAAGATGGAGGTGTTATAAGAAATAAAGGAAGATTGGTGTGTAAGGGATATGCACAAGTAGAAGGCATAGACTTTGAAGAGACATTTGCTCTAGTGGCTAGACTAGAAGGTATAAGAATGTTTTTGAAAATTTTTATTCATAAGAAGTTCAAAGTATATCAAATGGATGTAAAGCTATGCTTCTTGAATGGAAACTTAGAAAATGAATTCTACATTGAACAAGTAGAAGGTTTTCAACTAGCAGATGAAAAAGATTATATGTGTAGACTGAAGAAGGCCCTATATGGTCTGAAACATGCACCTAGAGTATGGTATTCAAGATTGGATCAATACCTATAACAAAAAAGTCTCAAAAAATGATGTGTAGACAATAATTTTTACTTTAAATCAAAAGTTGAGCATATGTTGATTATTTTTTTCTATGTAGATGATATCATCTTTAGAGGTGGCAATAGTAATATGTGCAAAGAGTTTGCCACACAAATGCAAAGTGAATTTGAAATGTCTATGCTAGGAGAACTTTCTTTCTTGGTATACAAATTACATAAACCAATGAATGGTATTCATATCTCAAACCAAGTATGCAAAGGAGATGCTCAAGAAATTTAGAATGGAAGACAACAAACCAGTTAGTAGATATGCACAAGTAAAGGGCATAGACTTTGAAGAGACATTTGCTCCAATGACTAGACTGGAAGGTATAAGAATGATTTTTGGCATTTTTTCCATAATAAGTTCAAATTATATCAAATGGATATAAAGTTAGCCTTCTTGAATGGAAACTTAGAAGAGGAAGTCTATATTAAATAATCAGAAGGTTTTCAGCTAGCAGATGAAGAAGATTATGTCTGCAGATTGAAGAAGGCACAATATGGTCTAAAACCTGCACTTAGAGCATGGTATTAAATATTAGATCAATACCTATGAAAAAAATGTTTCATCAAAGGATGTGCAGACAATAATTCACACTTTAAATTAGAAGTTGAGCATATGTTGATTATTGTTGTCTATGTAGATGATATCATCTTTAGAGGTGGTAATAATAATATGTACAAGGAATTTTCCACACAAATGCAAAGTGAATTTGAAATATATATTTTAGGAGAAATTTATTTCTTTCTTGGTCTACAAATTACACAAACCAATAAAGGGATATTCATATCTCGAACCAAGCATGTAAAGGAGATGCTTAAGAAATTTAGAATGGAAGACAAAAAACTAGTTAGTAATCCCATGATAGCTAAATGCAAGTTGAGGAAAGAAGATGATTCCCCTAATGTGAATAATAATATGTATATATCAATTATAGGTAGCCTATTGTACCTAACTACATCAAGACTAGACATCATGCAAGCTGTATACATGGTTGTAAGATTTCAAGCTACTCCCAAGTAATCACATGTCAATGCTGTGAAAAGAATCTTCAGATACATCAAGAGAACAATCGACTATGGTCTATGGTACCCTACAAGTGAATATATCACTTTTATTACATATACAAATATTAATTAGGTAGGAAGTGTGGATAATAGGAGAAATACTAGTGGTGGTGCATTCTTCCTTAGAAATAGACTTGTGTCATGGCTGAGTAAAAAGCAAGAGTTAGTTATGCTTTCTATAGCACAAGTAGAGTATGTAGTAGCAATAACATATTTCACCCAAGTCTTTTAGATGAATAAAAATATTAGAGACATCAAGGTATAATACCAAGAACCTATTTGTATCTTTTATGAATAACTTAAGTGCCATTAACATATCTAAGAATCTAGTGATGCATTCCAGAACCAGGCATATATCCATAAAATATCATTTTTTGAAAGAAAAGGTTGCAGACCAAGAGGTCAAAATTAAGTATGTGAAAATAAAGGACCAAATTATAGATATATTTACCAAGCCTCTTCCCAAGGAGAAATTTGAGTATCTAAGAGAGAATTTGGGAGTAGTGGCTCCCACATCACATCACTAACTTTTAGTGATAGGGCATGAATCTAGGGGGAGTATTGAAGGAACATTATTATCTCTTAGATTAAGAGAAAATGTATTCTAGTGAGAAAGTTTTATTCCCTTTGCTATTTGATGACAAAGGAGGTGATAAAGGTGTGTTGGCTCTAGATCATTATACCTATCTATATGGAGATATGTAGATTATTGATTGGTCTTTTAGACTAATTCTATATAAAAGATCATTTGTAGAATATTGGAGCCAAAGGAGCTATATTTGAATGTGTTTACGTAGAGTTTAGGAAATGTGTCATTTCCTAAGGGGGAGTTCCTTACAAAGTGTTATAGACTATTAGGTACAAGGATTAGAATAACTAAGATGTCATAAAAATAGCAGATTGTTGACATATTATGGCAAAGACTCTTTGTCATTAATGTTATAAGGGGAGAAAGTAGAATGGAGACATAGAAGTAAAGTCATTCTGATGAGGTGATTTCCATCAATGACAAAGGGGGAGATTGTTTTACATAGTCATTGATGTCAAATGCTATTATGTATTAATGACAAAGGTGTTGATCTGAACAAACTTGTTGTAGAGCCCCATGGAGTTTTGTGTGCACTTTGAATGACTATCTTTTGCAAGTGTCTCTTTGTGGTCTAAGTTCTAATTCATAAGGATATGTAAAAAAATTGTTACAAATGCATAAATTTGTGTGCACAAATGTTTCCATAGTTGATTTTTCATCCTTGTATTTATCTGAGGAATTATTTCGAATAAAGTGACTTGGGTAATTCCTTCAGGAAAATGGTTTAGACTCTATCGAAAAAATTGTTTGCAACAAAGTTTTTGAAGGAAATGAATGCAAGTTGGAATTCTTTTATAGAAAGTGACTCAAGTAATTATTTTGGGAAAATGGTTTTGACCTTGTCGGACAAAATGTATGCAACAAAGTTTTCAAAGGAAATGAGTGCATTTTAGAATTATTTATGAGAAAGTGGTTTGGTGGTTTATTTTGGGATAATTGGCTAAGTTTTTGTTTGAAAAATTTGAAGGGTAAGTGGGCCATTCAAATGTTCTGAAGGGATCCTTGAAAAAATCCTAAAGGGTACTTTGCAAAAAGTCTGAAGGGCAAGTGGACCATTCAAAATTTTTGAAGGGATCTTTTCAAAAAATCTGAAAGGCAAATGGACCATTCAAAATTTTCAAAGGGATATTTTCAAAAATGTTGAAGGAAAAGTGGACCATTCAAAATTTATGAAGGGATCATTGCAAAAATGCCGAAGGGCAAGTGGACCATTCAAAAGTTTCAAAGGTATCTTTTCAAAAATGTCGAAGGGTAAGTGGACCATTCAAAGCTTCCAAAGGGATCTTTTCAAAAATATTAAGGGTAGTTTGCAAAAGTTCTAAAGGGCATGTGACCCAAAAAAAATTTCCAAAAGGACATTTTGAGAAGCCTTGAAAGGTACATTACAAAATGCCAAAAAAAACACTTGGTATTTTGACAGGGAAATTGTCCCAAAGCCCCTTAGATGAAAAAGACCCAAACAAAAATATTGAAAGATACTTTGTTAAGGATTTGAAGGGAATGTGGCCCAAACAAAAGAATAGGTCACTTAAATAATATTTGAAATACACTTTAAAAATAAGGGCATAAATGAATTCTTTCAGAGAATTTATCTTGGGCAAGTGGACAATTACAAAATTCTCAAAGTATACTTTTAGATGGAATAGTCTCTTACAAAGTTTCTAAAGAATATTTTAAAAATAAGAATAGGCCACTTACAAAATTACGAAAGGATAAGTGTGGATTCTTTTAGGTAATTTTCAAAATTCTAAAGGGTCAAGTTGTGTTAAAGATCAAGCAAGTATGAAGAGATCAAAGGAGTAAAATCAATACATAAATGTTAAAGAAAATAAGATGAAGTCAACATGCCAAAGTTTAATGATCAGGATAATATAAAGATGATGAATCTTCATAGATCAAATGGCACATAGAAATCTAGATGAGGAAAATCCAATGGAGAAAAAGGACATAGTGGGAGAAGGTGATTGATGGTTACCAATTCACTGAGAGATTATGGATCAAGCATGTTCAAATAAATCAAAAAAAGTGAAAGTGATCTGATTATATAGGAAATAGTGAGATGTAAAAAGGAGATAGATGGTTGAAGATGGAATGAAGAAAAAAATCAATGGCCTAAATTTAATTTGTTCTAATGGTCAAGTGGAAAAATAGATAAAAATTGGTGATGAACTTGTTATGGCTACATGGAGCTCTAGATTGATCAATCTAATCAATCAATGATTAAGGAGGCTATGTATTTATGATTTGAATCCAAAAATTTCCATAGATAGTAAGGAGACTTGAACATTATAGAGTGAAGTATGAATCAAGATGTGTGAAATGGATAGGTCAAGTCATTATTGAGAAGATTCCAAAATGAGTGTAGTTGAAGTGTGAATGCAATGTGAGACATGAAACCCTAAGATTAATTATATATACATGACATCTTAAACATTTTAGGGTGGTTTTTGTTGTTGTAATTGAAAAATGTGTTATTAGAGTGACTCAAAGTGTGTCAATTCGAGATATATGCAGACACAAAGTGAAAGTTAGAGGGATAGAGAGTGAGGCAGAGAGGAAGAAAGGGCACACAAAGAATGTGTAGAGATTGAGTTGAGAGGAAGAAAATGCACATAAAGAATGTGTAGAGATTGAGAAGAGAGGAAGAAAGGGCACATAGATAATAAGTATAGAGTGATAAGTTATAGACTAGACTTGTCACAAAAAAATTAAACTGGATTCATTTTTAAATCTATATTGTATGTTGGAGTTGTAGCTTCATAATTTTGATTAGTTGGTGCCATAAAAAAATTGAGTTGGTGCTCAGTTATGGGATTTGTGTCTCTTTAGAATGGGTGTCCTTAATTTTAACCTATGATGTTTTTCTAGTGAGGTGTTTAACTATGAGGTTAGATTAGAATAGTAGATTCTAGAAGCTATTCTCATCATGGTTTTTCCCTTTGGGTTTTCCACATATAAATCTGGTGTAATGTGTTTCTGTGTGTGTGGTCTCTGCATCTATTATTTGATTTGTATATGAAATTTTTATCTCCTCTAAAAATATTAAATCAACTAGTTTTAGCTTATCTACTGATTCACTCCCCTCTCAGTAGATAGTCATATTCAACAGCTACATCATCGATAAATTATTTAGCAATTGTACCATCATACCATGTTAGTTATTTAAAGTAGTTAATCCATCCTACATTTTAGAAGATGTATATAATTTTCTTCTCCCCCTAATTATTGTGATATATTAGGTTCAAATTTGAGTACATGACCTCCCATTTTTATTCAAATTATTCTATTTTATAAAAAGATAGGTTGTTTTATCTATTTAGTCATAATTGAGCAGTGAATTTTGGTGATGTTTGATGTTTACATCCTCATCATATTAGTTATCAATTCCTAACCTATAATTATTAATCATTACCTTACCCTATATTTCACTCTTGATTTCTTGTGCCATACATTAATATGATATTCTATGTGCTCATAACATTTATTTGGATCATGTATATTTCCATGGAATTCTCCCCCTAAATTATTTGGCATTCATCCTCAAGTGACTGACTTATGGAAAATTATGTTAAATAGAATGTAATAATTAGATGTAATGTAATGTTTCACAGAAAAGGTTTATGTGACAAGTGTTCTTAAAAGGAAAGATTTGGTCTCAAGTTGAGGCCGTAAGATTATGACTAGTACTTTAATATGCATGAACATAAATATAAATGTTTAAATGAAAAAATATGATTATTTATAGAAAAATATTTCATCATTACCATTATGTGCAGTTGTTTAATAATTATCTAAGATGTTTTTGTTGTTGTTGATGAATGGAGTATGCCATCCTATTGAGTATCCACATAGGATATAATATGAATAATGTGTTACTTTTTAGAATTAAGACTGAAACATGATGATTAAACTAGTTGGTATTGTTGAATTATAAGTGGATATCATTAGCTAAATTCCACTTTCTATGGTAATAGTGACATGATTCTTTAATAAAAACTTACAACTTCATGTAGTAGGTTTTTTAATTCAAAATTACTGGTGAAAGTTGAATATTTGAAAGATGGCACTAATTGTTGATGTCAGTCATCTATATGTACTATTTTTGGTTTTGTTTCATAATTATTAGGAGTTTGTGAAATTTTCTACACATATGTAATTATCAAGAGTTAATCATGTTGAATGCATTAGGAGTATTTGAAAGTTTCTACATAGGTTTTGGAGGTCCAAGTCATCATGATTGTGTTTTGGGAAAAATAACAATTCTAAGTGAGTGAGTTGTAGATGTGTTCTTGAGCCTTTATGCTCTAATTAAAAGTGTCCAATGAATTTGGTAATTCCCCTTAATTAATGTAGACTATGTTTATTTACTTGGTTGATCATATTTGAGTGACTTAAGTGTATTTGAGCTTCAATATAACTTTTTGGTTTACACAACCTAATAGGACTAAGTACTATTGAGGGGTTTCATGAAGTGGTTAGACCTAAAAGGTGTTATGTGTGAAACAAATTTGAGATTCAAACAAATATTACCAAAATGATAAAAAAAACCCAAAATTAATGTCATCAATAGAAATGGATAGAAAAGGTAGATTAGAATGATTATAACACTCTTACCATCATCTTTACCTTCTCATAGCTCCATTCTAAGACTTGAAATTCAAAAGCCTGAGCTTGTAGATTTGAGATTTTGGATTGCTTATGATGGATTGATAATGGCTTCCTTGAGACAAAATGGATGTTGATGTTTCTTGGAGTGGCTCTAGTATGATAATAGATTTCTTGTGTACTTGATTTATTTTTCATTAGTCTCAAGCCATGGGAGGTGGTTTGGTTTTATAGATCCAAATGAAGAAGATCTATGGTCCAAATTTGAATTTAGGCCATTAAGATTTAGGGTGGAGAATTTTCCATGGAGTTTTTAATTCCATGGAATATTCTAGATTATGGAGAATTCTAGAGGGCAGGTATTAATAAGAGAGATTTATAGAATTCTCTAATTCTAGAGATCTCTCTATAGGTTTTAGGGTTGTAGGAAAGCCTAGTGTAGGGTGGTGGGTGGGTAGTTAGAATATTTTTGAATATAAAATTAAATAGTGGGATTATGGGGTAGGTTAATAGGTAAAGGGAGTTATTATGGGTTTAATAGTGTGATTAATTGGTTTTACGATAATTTAAAGGTTTCATGGGATATAGGAATGGGTATGGGGATTAGGCTAAAAGGTTAGATAGGGATAGGGATATGGTAATTGGGATAGACTAGTAGAAATTAATAAAGTTAGTAAGGTGATCGTATTTAAATGTATACATTTTACCCCTCTTTGAAAGGGTAATGCGAGCAAAGTGAAGTAATGATCTTTCAAATAAAAACTGTAATGTGGGATGATGTTGATGCCCTCTCGACGGAGAATGCGGGAAGACCAATTGACTTGGATGGTCACTCGATTAAAGATCTTAGGGTGGGATTAGATGTTGATATTGATGGAGGGAGAAAGGCCCTGAAGTGGATTAAAAATATGCCCTAAGGTTGATTAATGACTCAAGTGATGGGCCTAGGTAATAGATGCTCCTACCTAGAAAATAATGTGATTGAATAAGATTGGATGTGTTCAATCAAATGGTAGGTCTGGTAGTAAGGACACATGCACAAGAGGCTCAAAAAAGAGGATAAAGGTTATAACTAACATTTAATGAGAAAGAGCCATTTTTCATAAAATTTGGGGCTTTTAAAAATAAGGGATCTAAATCCATTTTTAGGATGATAATGATATATTAAAATGATTGTAGGATATTGATAACAGGGCTAAGGATGTTACTAGGGGTTAAAAAGGGATTTGGGTCTGTAGATAGGAAAACTAAGAAATTTGATGGGTGTGGGCATAACATGCCCCAAGATATTGGTAGCATGGATGGGATTAGTTGTACTAAAATTCTTTTGGCATGGGTGGGGGGTCAGGGGGTGATATAGGCCAAAGGGGAAATGGGGAGGCGCATTTGTAAATTTAGCCATTCATAGATTTAGAGCTCCTATTAGAGAACATTAACCATCATTCATGAGCATCACACCATGGAAAGAGGGTATGAGCTCATCAAAGGGCATCAAAGGCTAGATCACTGATAAGTTAACATTGTATTTTGTAAATTTTGTCATTTTTTAACAACTTTGGTAGGATTTTAGGGGTTGCTAGGGAAAAATAACTTACCCATTATGGTTCTGTAATCCTATGACTAGGTTTGGGCCCATAGTCATGGGGTTATAGATGCAAGTTGTGGGATTGACTAAAAATTCTTAGGGTTATAACGAGATAGGGGTGAGATTGTAATCTTGCTAGGGGTGGTTATAGGATTGCAATCTCATGACTATAAAATGGTGTTATTGCAATCCCATAACTAGGGGAATAGTGGGATTATAATCTTGCTAGTAAAGAAATAGAAGGATTGTAATCCTGTGATTAGAAGTTGTGGGGTTATAATCCCATTGATTATAATCATGGTATTACAATCCCATGACTAGGTACCATTACAAGGGAATGACATTATTGCCAAAAGAGTGGCAGGATTGTGGGATGGGATAGATTGGGTTATGTTGAGGTTAGGTGTTGGAAAAAAATGGGACATTAGGTAGGATTAGGATATTGTTAGGGGATAGGGGGAGGGGTTTAGAGAGTTAACTAGGGGGTATAGTCGGTATATGGGGCTTAGGGTAATGAAATATGCTAAGAGGGTATCACTGGGGGGATAGTAGGAGGGATAAGGCTATGATGATTATATGGGTAATGGTTCAAGGAGGAGTTGATAATAGTTTATTGATGTTGTGTGTTATGTGTTTCATGGGCATTTTGGGATTCTAACATCTCTTTCACATCATTTAGAGATCTTGCATGAGATGTGGAGGGTGATACCTATTGAGTATGGCATCTTGGATCTAGTGGGGATACATGGCATGTTGATTATGCCCTCTGCTTGTGTTGATTGGGCACTTATCATATCATTAGTAGAGCGATGGCACTAAAAGATGAGTAGCTTTCGCTTTATAATTAGGGAGATGACAATAACTCTTGAGGATGTGTATAGGATTTTACACCTACCTATGAGGGGGATGAGGATATATTATAGATTATGAATGTTGATGTGGACATTAAAACATCTCAGTGGTAGCCTACATATTGGAGTTAACTATGGGAATATCAACCTAGAATAATGCAAATGAGAAGGGACCCTTAATAGATTGACTTTAGTGATGATGGATCTTGTGTCTAACATCTTGTTTCCAAATAAGATAGTTATATGGTTTCACCTAGGATTATAAGATGTTGTAGCTAATATGGTCCATGATCACAAATTTTTTGCTTAGTGTCTAGTTGTTTTGGCCCACTTGTATAGAGAACTCTATCTTGGGGTATATAGAGGGGCACATATTTTTGGCCCATTAGTGTTGTTACAGATATGGAATTAGAAGCATATTGCTATCCAATGGCCTCTATGTACTCTTAAGGATTTGTAGCTTGGCCAACACCTAGTTTTTAAATGGAAAGTAATTGTGGGAGTTACCTTGGGCCATGCAAGTGACATGCTATACTATCAAGAGGATTTTGACATACTATTCCTAGATTATATTACTTGGATGCTATATCATGTTATTGTATTTAGATGGGATTATGTGGACTATATGTAGTACATCCTAATTATATGTTACATCATAGGGAGATGAGACTATATTATTAAGAGATATAGACTAGACTGGGTGTAGCATCAGTTTGTTTTTATTTTGGATGTGCCACCTCTAGAGTATATATTCACATGTAATGAGTGGGAGTGATCCCACTAGAGTAGGCCAATGGTGAGGCTTGATGCAATTTTTTATTGTGATAAGATGGCTTCATAGTAGTGGGATTTATTCATAATTATTCTAGATCATAGGGTGACTATTGTGTATAGAGTGTGGTGGCATACTCAGGTGCCTAGATGATTGGCGTAGCCTTACGTGATAGTTGGTGAGGTATTGGGATGAGTACTGGTAGCCTAGGCTAGATTCATTGATGTATAAGGTAGAGGAGACAAGTGGTAGTGTAGGAGGAAAATGATGGGAAGGTGGAGAGGATGCCATGGATATTGATGTGGATGATGAGTAGGGGTAAGGATAGGTAGCAGTACAGGTAGTGTCTCAAGTGGCAACACCCTCAGTACCAACACAACTAGCCATAACAAGAGCATTTTAGGGTCTAAAAGTATAAACACGTGGAGGAGAAAGGCCCTCACATCTTCTTAGATCCATAAAGGATGAGCTCCTAGTGGCTAGTTTGTAGGTAGAGATCTAGGCCTATTTTACATAGATTATAGGTTTATCAGGGGAGAGGGACCCACTTCATGATCATCTTCAGGCCTTGAAGATGTAGGAGGGTGGGAGGCTCACATAGGCATGGGGGGAGATGTAGGTATTATAGTCCCATATTAAATAAAGGGATGGAGATCTAGCCTAACTATAGATGTAGGTGGGGTTATTACATGGGCAAATGTTATAGAGGGATGGTTAGATAACATATTTTTAGGCACAAGTGAGCCAAAGTGATGCTTAGATTTCCTCCTCATAGGCCTAGGTTATCTAGAGAGATAGTCATTTGAGGTAGGCCCAGGTGTAGATTGCTAAATTATAAAGGTAGGTGGATGGGATCCCTAGGTAGACAACCCTCTTATAGTCATAGATTTAAGAGTTGGCCATTTCGGAGAGGGCTCAAAATGTAGTAGATGAGGGATTATAGGGATAGGTAATGGTAGGTGTTATGGGCCAGATCATGTTGATCACTCGAGAGGCTCAGTATTATAAGATGCTATATAAGGTGGCCATTCCATTCAAGAGGTGAGAAGGATCCTTTTGGGCTAGTTAGTCATTGATGAGATAACCATCTAGGAGTTGAGGATCAAGGCCACCACCCTCACCCCATCCATGACATTTTTTGGACATTATTTTTATGTATATGTATCAAGGATCTATTATAGCTCATTATTTATCCATGGGCTCACATAACTTGTATATATATTTTTGGCATGAATCCCATGTGGATGTTGTATTTTATTCATTATATATGATGATTTACCTTTGTTATTTCATGTTGATGTATGACATTATGATGAGATGGTATATGTACTATTATGATGTGATGATGTTATATACATGATGATGATGTTTATTGTTTTGATTCATGCATTATGGCAGTATGATTATGTGATGTACCTAATTTTATTTATGTGATATGATGATGATTTTTATTAGTCATTTTCATGGGCTATAGGTATTATGATTATGCGATGTTTGTGATGCACTATGAGTTGATTCTTCTATGATGTTAGTTGATGTGATGTGTTGTTATTCGATGTTAGTGGCATATGTGATTATATGTTATAATTCATGCGGTGATGTTATTTGATATGATGAGATGTGATATGATGCCATGTTAGTTGATATTAGTGGTTGATTAATGCATATGTGATGTTTTAGGATGCTAGATGATATGGATTATGGATGTTTGAGTATGTTATGGTAGATGCTTATGTGAGATGGTTTTAATTATGGATGGGATGAATGTTATGCTTAGCATTAGATGGATCTAATGATGGATGAATACCGATGTGATATGGTTGTATTTTTATTTTTTATATTGTTATGGATGGATGATGCATGTGATTTATGGTCTTTGATGGATTTGATTTTATTGTTATGCTTATGTTAAATGAATTTTATAATAGACTCATGATAATATGATATGGTTAGATTTTTATGTTGTTATTAATGGGTGATGCATATAACTTATGGGATGTGATGGATTTATTATGGATGTATGTGAGATGTGATGGCTATTTTGTGATTATTTTATCTTTTTTGTTGATAGAGGTTTCATAACCTTGTAGCGAGTAGTGTTGTAGTCCAAATAGGAATGCTCCTGCACCATGTAGGTATAGTGGGTAGATGGAAGGGATTAAATTTTTAGCTTGGGGTAAGATGTGGAAATAGGTGGTTAGATGTTAGTTAAAGGGTAAGATATGGGTGGGGTTAGGATTAGGGTTGCATCTCTTAGAAGGTTGTCAAGCCATCAGTTTATGTAATCCTATTTGTTGTTGCATCTTTGTGAAACATGTCAATGGTCATGGAAAGGCCATGGCATTAGAATAGTGATGCATGAAAGGGACTCTATTTTATGGGATGAACCATTTGGAGATGAATTCCTAATGGTCATCCAAGACATCCTTGTCCCTAGTAATAGATACAAAAATTATGATAATTAATTAAATATTTGTAAAAAAAACCAGTACACTCATGTTCACAATCATACATATCCATACATAAAACAAACATGCATTTAAAACATGTAGTTATGAGGATGATAGTAGATGGATAAGAGATATAATGGATATTTATAAGGAGGATGAGGGGGTAAGATGATGAAGATAGTGGCTGAGCTATCCTTTGTCATGGAAAATATTGCCAAGTGCTACCTACGTAGTCTGAAAAGACCTCAAGCTAGTGTAGTTCTGGATAGTGGATAGATGATGATGATGATGATGATGAGGTATTTAGACTGTAAAGTATAAAGATAGTGATGATAGGATGCGATATATGTGATAGGATTGAGGATGATGAGGAGGTAGAATATGAGTGATATGGTGACATTATGTAGTGAAAAGGATATAAAAACTATTTACAAGGTGTATGATTCTTGAGGATTTGGGCTTATGATAAGACTCAAATCATAAATTAGAATAATAGGTATCCAAATGACCCTTCAATAAGTAGGACCATAAATATTTTCTTAGGATCCTTAGGTAGAGAATGATTATATTATAGTATGACCATCCATAATGATAGTGGGAAGGGATGGATTGTAGGCATATGGATTGGATGGATTTGACAAAATATTTTTATGTATTAGTTGAGGATAAAAGGAAACATATCTATCAAAGAAGACTTGTAAAGGGATGATAGGGATAGTGTGGATTAGAGATGGGACCTAGGGAAAGGAGATATGGTTTCCCAAGTATAGAGAGATGACTTTTAGGAGGATCCCTCTAACAAGAAGTCCTTGGATAGCTCTTTCTTCACCATCCACCAAAATGATGATATTTCC
Organism: Torreya grandis; assembly: GCA_037957365.1. Lineage (NCBI taxonomy): Eukaryota > Viridiplantae > Streptophyta > Pinopsida > Cupressales > Taxaceae > Torreya > Torreya grandis. The sequence continues at coordinate 3,806,438 of JARHVA010000314.1, forward strand.
TTGTTTTTTATTTGATTAATAGGTTCCAACTATTGAGACTAGGGTCATGGTATCCTTACTATGGCACCAAAAGATAGTTTTCACCATAATATTTACCTAAGGTGCCAACAAGATGGTTTTCACCATTGGATGGTATTTTTTTTATTTTTTTATATATAAGGATGGAAATGGATGGAGAAGGCACCCTATAAATGGAGGATATGGATGTGAGAACTAGGAATAAAAGTGCTTGAGGTGCATGGAATTCATGGGATCATCCAATTCATCTCCTTCTATCATGGCCAATTTGTAAGCTCTTGATCCAAAATTAGCAATGATAACATAAGGGCCAATCCAATTAGCTTCAAACTTTCCCTTCTTATCCATATTTGCATTAGTATTATTTTGATTTTCTTTAAGAACCAAGTCACCTACTTTACATTATTGGGCCTAAACATTTTTACATTATTGATTCCTAAGATTATTTTGATAGGCCAGTAAATGATTTAGAGCTTATTTTCATTTCTCATCCAAGATTTCAAATTCTTGCAAACATTCCTATTGGATATTTTGATCAGTGATTATGCCTTATAGTGAGATATGAAGAGCAGGGAGTTCTACTTCCATGGGGAGTATAGCTTTGGTTCCATAGACCAAGACATAGGGAGTCATTCCTATAACTGTACAAACACTAGTGCAATAGGACCATAGAGTGAGATAAAGCTGGGTATGGTAGTTATGCCCAACTTGATTGATAGTCTTCTTTAAGATTTTGATTAGTATCTTATTTGTTTCTTCTTCCTAACCATTGCCTTAGGGGTAATATGGGGTAGAGAAATGTTGTGTGATGTGATATTTTTGACATAAGGCTTCCACATCTTGATTTTTATAGGATTTACCATTATCTAATATTATATTGGCAGGAATATCAAAGTGGAAAATGATTTGATTAAGGATAAAATTTGAGATTTGGAGGCTAATTGTATGTGTCAATGGAATTTCCTCTACCTATTTAGTGAAGTATTCTATAGCCATGATAATGAACTTATTTCCATTTAAGGAAGTGGGATTGATTTTGATGATCAGATCTAAGCACCATATAGAGAAAGGCCATGTGCTCATGATAGGTTATAGTTCTTATGCCAATACATGAATGATATTCCCATGATTTTGATAATCAATGGACTTTTGAACATACTCATAGGCATCTTTCTCCATGGTTGGCCAATAATATCTGATGTAGAGGAAATTTTTAGCTAGGGCCATCCCACTGATGTGCCCTTCACAAATACCATTATGGACATCCTTGATAGCCTAAGTTGCCTCATTTAATGTTAGACACCTTAATAGGGTTCCATCATAACTATGTCAATAGAGTGAGCTTCCAAGAATGGTATAACAAGCAGTACTATGGATGAAGGATTTTCATTGATGGTGGTTAAGGTTAGGTGGGAGGATATTATCATGAAGGTACTGATAGATGTCATGGTATTATGTTAGATTGGTATTGATAGCACACATTTGAAAGGTTCCAATGATTGATGAGCTAGAATGAGTAAATCTTCAATCAAAAAATTGCCTTCCAAAACATCTTCAAGAAGGTCGATCAATGAGCTGAGAGTTGCCATAGAATTCACTACCTTATTGCTTCCTCATGATAATTGCTCAAATGTGATGGATTGGAAACTTGTTTTTAGTTGATCCACAAATTTTTTGTATGGAATAAATTTATCATCTTTTATTTTTAACTCTTCATTGAACTATTTTATGATTAATTATGAGTCCCTAAATACTTGTAAGTATTGGATATTCCATTGGATAGAAACATGTACTCCTAATATGACGGCCTCATACTCAAAGACATTATTAATTTAGGGGAAATCAAGATGAAATAATTTTGGAATAAGGTCACCTTGTGAAGTGACCAAGAGGATACCTACCCTAGATCCATGAGCAGTGAATGACTCACCAAAATATAGTTTCTAGCCTTCTTGTGATGTATGCATAATGGACTCATCCAAGAATGTCACTACAATCAGCTCAATTGATTCCAATAGTGCTACCACAAGTTGATCTATGATGACTTGTCCCTTGACAGACTTTTGATTAACATATTTGATGTCAAATTCATTAAGTATCATGATCCATTTTGTTACTTGTCCTATTAGTGATACTTTGGATTGTAGGTATTTAAGAGGATCAACTTTGGCTATTAGCTTTACTTGGTTTTTGAACATATAATGCTAAAGCTTTTGTGATGCAAAGATGACAACTAAACAAGACTTTTATATTGGTGTATAATTTAATTCATATGATATAAACATGTGACTGAGATAATAAATTGTTTGTTCTTTACCTTTATCATTATGTTGAGCCAATAACATGCTGGTGACACATGATGTAGTAGATAAGCATAAGAGTAAAGGTTTTCTAAGAACTGGAGATGATAAAATAGGTGGATTTTCCAAATATTTTTTAATACTTTCAAAAGCTTTTTGACATTCTTCATTCCAATCGAAGTTGGCCCCTTTCTTAAGTAGATGGGTAAAGGGGTGGCATTTGTTAGCGAGCTAAGAAATAAATCACTTGATATCTTAGAGCTTACCTTGGAGGTCCCGTAGTTGCTTGAGTGTGCATAGAGGTGGAATTTTAGTGATGGATTGGACCTTTTATAGATCCACTTCAATTCCTCTTTATGAGATAATGAACCCTAACAGTTTTTTAGATGTTATGCCAAAGATGTACTTGTTAGGGTTTATCCACACCTTATATTCTTGTAGTATTATAAATATTCTCCTAAAGACAACAAGGTGTTTAGATTATAATTGTGACTTTCCCAAGAAATCATCCACATAATATTTAACTATATCATGCATCATGTCATGGAAAATGATAGTCATTGCTCATTAATAGGTGGCCCTGGCATTTTTGAGGCCAAATGGCATGAATTGATAGCAAAATTTACCCCATGGCATGATGAAGTTTGTTTTATGCTAGTCCTCAGGTGCAATCTTGATTTGGTTATAGACCAAAAAACCATTCATGAGGGACAACATTTCATAGCCTATTTTTGAGTCCACAATCATATTGATGTTAAGTATTAGGAAGTCATATTTTAGACATGCCTTATTGATGTCTCAGAAATCTCTACATATCTAAATGTTACCCTATGGTTTAGTAATAGGAACAATGTTTCATATCCAATTGGATTAATCTATTGGGTAGATGAAACTTGCTTCCAAAAACTTTTTAACTTCTTCCTTAACCAATAGTGCTGCCTTTGGATGTATTTTACATATTTTTTGCTTAACAGGTTTGGCATTAAGATGAACATCAAGGTGATAGACCACTAATGAAGGATCCAATCCTGGCATATCTACATAGGTCCAAACAAAAATGTCAATGAAATCTTTTAATAATGTGATGATAATTTCATGCTTTGAGTGAATAATAGATGCCCCCAATTTGACTATCTTAGGATTTTATTTGGTTCCATTGTTGATTTATATCACTTCCTTGATGAGTGAGGGTGACTATTCTTGGAGATAAGGGGGATATTTGACTTTTATCATGTCAAAAGTGAAAATTATAGGAAACTCAAAATCAATATCTAAGTAATATTATGATTGAACAAGATTTCATATATCTCCATGGGAGGATCTTCTTCATCTTTAGAACATTATTCTTCTCAGATATGCAATGATTCTTGTTTTCCAAAATAAACTGATTCACATAAATTGATAGAGAAGCTTTTCTTATGATTTTTAGATGTAATAAAACTTATTTCCCCCATGTATTCAAGGATGGCCTCATCAGTTTGGAATATATCAAAGGTAGGATCTTGTTTGGAGTCCCAATCTATGAGGGAGGGGTAACAAAGGGAGACACTGATAGTGGATATGGTGGTATCAATAAAAAGGTTCATGGTATCTAACTCTTCAAAATGACTACAAATAGATCCTATTTTGATATCTTCATTAGGGAGAGACTACTCATTAGTCAAGATAGAATCCATGATAATATTGATCAGGTCACTACCATATGTTTTGTAGCCTAGACCATAATAGGATGAATTTCATTAAACATTAATTGGCTCCAATCATCCTTGTTCTTCCTTTCGTAGTACTTTGCCTTTATAGTTCATATTTTCTATCATACAGTGGACTTTGGGGTAATGTTTCTTGAATGAAATGATAATTTCATCATCAAATAGAATCTAGGAATCATCACCATTTTTGATATATTCACTAGATAAAAATATTACACTTTCAAAAGTAACATGCTCAAAATGATAACAAATGGGTCTATTTTCCTTCTTATTAGGGGACCTATAGCTATGGGGTGATAACAAAAGATGGCCAGTGCATAAATTTTTATATTCATATTCTTCATAGCTAGTGGATGTGATTTTTAATTTGATAAGCCTTGGTGTTGGAGTAGATGTAGATGTTATTTGATTAGGAGAAATATATTTTGTAGCCATTAGACTCAAGATATTATTTTTAGTGTGATATAATGTGGGGATATATTGATCCATCTAATAGATATGATGGTTAATAACTCATAGAATATTTACCTCTATGCCTAAATGAGGAAACTTGAGACATTGATGTAGGATAGATAGGATAGCTTGCATTTCATAGATCTAAGGTCTCCTAAGAAGCATATTATATATATGGTAAATCCACATTAACTACATGTACTGAAGTCTGATGCATCATGAGTCCTACAATGATAGGACATATATAGACCCTATTGATGGTCTTTAATTATCATCATAGGCCTTTATCATAATCAAGGTGGGTCCAAGTGATGATTCAAAGTACTAAGCTTCTTGAAGAAGTCCACATTATATATATTAAGTGTAGATACTCTATCTATAAGGATAGGAGAGACATGGTGATGTGTGATGGTGACTTCGATGTATAGTAGGTAATTATGATGGGGGCTAGTTGGTAGTAAATCTTGAGCACTAAAGTTGAGCTATGGGGAAGGGGATAGATGTGACACAAGTGCTTGGAATTGATTTGTATCTAGGTCACTTGGCACTTTTAAATCATTGAGAACTTGGTTTAATATTTCCTTTTGCAAAGTGGATGTCTTAAGGAGTTCCATAAGGGAAATTTAAGTGGGGGTATTTTCCAACTATTAAATGATATCATATGATTTTTTTGACCCATTGGTAGTTTTATTATAAGTATTCCCCTTAGGCATAATAGATGATGTGGAAGGATATTTTAGAGGTGCTATGGGAATGACTATTTTATTGTGTTGGGTGGTGATATTGCAATCAATGATGGGCTGGTTAGTTTTAAAATTGGGAGAAGTAGATGGGGTGGATTTAAAAATTTATCAAATTTTTATGGTATTAATGTAATTATATGGGATGACATGATACTAGTATAATAGAGGATGATGCCTGACCTTAGTCTCATTATGGTCTCTAATTTCTTTACTCATGATCTGGGAGAGGATCTTTATAGATTCTAAGTTATCCATTTCTTAACTAATTTGGAACAGGTTCTCCTTCAAGTTGTATGTCTCATTTATCAATTAAGTCTTAGATATAATACTCAATTGAATGCAATTTTTAGTGTCATTCCCCTTTACCCTATTGAATTTTAAATATTCATCCTCATGGTACCAATCAGGTTTAGGTTGTCAGTTATCCATAGGTCAAATTTCTAGTAGAGTGATCATATTTTCTAAAATTATTCATTTCAAGATGGTTTTTAATGATACCCCCAAATTGGTTAGGAATCTTTTTCCTATATGAGGTTTAGACTTTCTTCATGGAACCTTGATGATGGAAACATTAGGTGATTGTGTGAATCCTTTTCTTTGGATTGTCTACACATGTTGTGCTTTGAAATTAGTCACTCCATCACCCACAACATTCCTATTTTTATTCAAGACCTTGGGCTTATTAGAGAAGGAGTTTCTATATTTTTTTCTCATTACGATAAAACAAATTGATAGTTCATTTTTTAATAAGGGACTTTTTGATCTGCATTCCCTTCTCTATGATTTCATCAAAGGTCTTTGTGTATTGTAATTTTAGTTGATAATTTAGTTCTATGTTGAGGTTGTTGACAAAGATTTTAGATAATTCCTTCTTGAGCACACTACATCTTAAGTGACTTTCCAATCCCTACCATCATTATAGGAAGTAAACATGGCTTTCCCCATTTCTCTATTTTGTGTTATAAAGGTTGATAATGGATATGTCATGCTTTATGTTAAAGGAGAAATGCCTAAAAAATTTCTTGGTTAGTTCTCCAAAGCTTGAGATTAACCCTTTAGGTAGATGCATGAACCATTCTAATATTGGTCTAGTTAAACTCTTGGGGAATAACCTTAATAAGTAAACATCTTCATATGTGACCTCATGGTAGACAACATATATTTCTTGTACATGGTCCCTTGGATCACCCTTTCCTTGATACTTCTCAAATTTTGGGACTTCAAAATGTGGTGGGAAAGGGATCTATAAAATGTTGATGTCTAGAAGTGATGAGCAAAAATCCTCATATTTATATTTAAGGGATTGGGACAGAGGATCCACCTATTGTAGTGTTTCTTTCATCATCTTCCATGCTTGGGCAAAGGTAGGATCCCCAAGTTGATTGATGGGTTGATTGTGGCTTCCTTGTGGAATATGGGTAGGGGGGTTGTTAGTGGTAGTGTGGTTGGTATGGTTGAGTGTATTGGGATTGTAATTAGCATCATTAGGGTTATGGACATTGTTATAGGTGTTGGTATTGTGTTGTGGTGATGGTGGTTTTTGGTTATGAAGGAGGAGATTAATTTTTTGTGTAAATTGGTCTAGGTGGTCTTCAATGGTGGCATGTCTCTTATTAGATTCAATATGTCAATTAACAAGGGGTGGTTTTTCTTTTCTTTCTTCTAAGATCCCATGATCTTCCTCTTGATGAACATGATGGTATGGTGACTCAGATGGGTGGATGATGTTATTTATATAAGTGTGATCATAATTTAGAGGTAAGGCGCTCCCAATCTCTATGGTTTAGGCTAATACTTCATCTTGGTTTTCATATAAGTAACGTTCAATGAGGTGATGAATGCCATCATAATGGAGGAGATTATTTCTATCATTCTATGCCCAAGGTGAGGGGATATAATTATGAAAATCCTCATATTCTTGAGTTGGGTCTTGTACCCTAGTATTTTCATCCTAATTTAAGCCTTGTCCTAGGTAGATTTGAGCTTAGGTTTGGATGGCCATGATAAAAGAGTGAGAAGATGAAATGTGATGAAACATGATATAGTTGTTTTGAATATTAGTCTTAATCAAAAGATCAGACTATTAGTGGTCAAAGATTGAGAATGTTGATGGATGGGACAACTAGAAATTATTAAGAAAAAAAAGTATTTTAAGAAATTAATATATTAATAATATGAGGAGATGATGGGATAAAATATCTTTGTCACCTAGAAAGTTGAAAAGTGGATGGGTGCTAGGAAACAAAGATGCTTGATAGAGACAAAAGGATAGGGATGAGTTCTAGATGGAGACCTTATAAGGCTATGTTTAATAATAATTTCAAGCTATGATAGTAAGATGACCAATGATATGTGAAGCATGGGTGACGACCAATATATTTTTCTTGCATTAACAATTAATATCCAAAATGGGGATGAGATAGGAATAAGTGGATGGGTGATATTTATAAAAGGTGTAGAATATTTGGTCAAGGTCTACTTTTCAAGATAGGTGGATGGGAGAGAGGATGGATGGGTGGTATGTATAGTATCAAAATGGGAAAAACTAAGGATATGTACACTATTTTACTTATGTAATATTAAGGGTAGGTACAAGAATGAGATAAAATGGATATGGGTGAGAAAATATGATATATGGATAAATAAGATGGATGGATTATGTATATGAAAGATGGTTTATGAGTGATGTGAATTTAAATAGGGATATGGTAGGATGAGTGAGGTGATTATTGATGTTAAAAATAAGGATTATGTGGACTATTTATGGTGATTATGCAAAATATGGATTATAGGGGAATGGGAAGAAGTAAAAATATGGACTATATAGATGGGTTATTTAATAGGATGATTTAAAGAGTGGAATGAGGAAGGATATATATATGTATATGTATATTAAGTGGGGCATGATATATGGACAAATAAGATGGATTATATATTTATGAATTTAATTTGACAAGGTGGAAGGGAAATGAGCAAGTAAGGATAAAATGCTAAGTGGGAGATATGATTACAAGATATGGACTATATGGGTGGACTATGCATCAACCAATAAAGAGGGATGGGATATGGATGACTTGAAGATGATATGGATGGGGAAAGGATATATAATGTCTCAAAATTTTGTAACAATGATGTGGGTGGGATAGCTATCTAATTGCAAAAAAGATAAGGTGGATAGGTCGGTACTATAGCAGTGATGGGGTGGGGTAATGTGGAATGGATATTTTAGGATGAAAAAGGGGGATGGATCAAAATGGAATGTAGATGATATATTGTCCTATAATATAGGTAAAATGATAAATTTGTGATGTGGATAAGTTATGGTATGCATATATTAGTGGAGGGGAAGGGTAGATGTAATGAAAGCTAAGGTAAGAATAAATAGAAGATGGGTGAATTGATATGGTTAAAATATGGATAATAAAGGATGTGAGGTGGATACTATGTATCAAAATATGGGATTAGAAAGATATAGGTAATGTGGGAAATGATATGGTAAATAAAGATGTGAAATGGATTTATGACTATGGGATGGATATAATATAGATATAGGGATGATCCAAATGTGAACAAGGTGTGGGACCTAAATGTTATGGGATGGATGTGATGTGATACTCAAAATAAATATGGATAGATAGGGACCTTATAGGAAATATGACCTATGAGGGTGGATAAAATGGGTAATAATTAAAGGGATATGGAATGATGATGGAAGGATAGATACTAAGTGGGGAGACACAAAAAATTGGTGATGGAACGATACTAGGTATGGGATGACGATTTTGTGACATGGAGAGAAGTGAATCCTATATGGTTTTCTAAAGTTATGTACACAAAATGCTTAAAGGTGTCGCTGACTTAGCTTATCAAACAAAATGGGTCTTTTCACAACACCCAAATAATCATGCACAAGTATAACCCTTTTTAGTAAACCATATAGGAGTGTAACATCATATCCAAACCATCTAAAGGATACAAAAGTGAGGTTGTAGGCTGGTGACCCATTACAAAATCAATGGGACCCTCTCAACCTTATTTGCACTTGATGGTCACTTGGGTGTGAATATTGACACTAAATTGGAACACTTGTTATAGTTAAAGTCCCCTATTCTAAGGTATAAAAAAGGCTCTAAAGGAGTCCCCAATATATCAAATGGTATGTTGGGGCCCAAGTCTATATAGGAGGCTATCTGATTACCCTAGGTATATGGAATTAATCATCCCTCACTCCATAGAACCCTTTATGGGGAATTCTGCCTAGGCCATAATGACAAGCTCTCATGATTGTTATACTCCATCAGAACACAAAGTGTGTTTAGAGTGTGGTGATGAAATCCATAAAACTAACCCCTAAAGACTAAGCTATATGTGTGGTGATGAAATCCACATCACGTTCTCTCTTAAGGGAGGGCTCAAAAATCAAGCAAGTAGATGATATAATTAAATAACCTTGTTAATTACCTATGTGAGTTTCACATGATATGAAAAATTATTTACAAACACAAGATACACTCACATAAAAAGAAAACAAGAAATATTCAAAAATATAAATGATCTATGATAATGACAAGATTTAGAGAAAATTAATCAAAATTCTACCCTTCCCTGTAAGCACAAAGGATAGAGAGCTATTTGGGGTGCCTCGAAAATTATCCATATCTTCCTAAAAAGGGTTAGTCAACTCAAATCTATAACCTCATGAGTACACATGACAATCCCATAACCAAAATGTACAATACCGCTAGTGGGACTCAATACCACAAGTCTAAATTAATGGGATTGTCAACTAATGGTGATAGTTACTGTAGTGGTTAGATAATATCATGAGTTGGACTAACAACCCCATGACTAGGAAATAAATTCTAATAGCGGTATTGTAAGTCTTAGCTTAATTACTTAAGTTTATCTTAAAGATGATCATGACCTAAAATTTCCTATATAACTATAAAATAATTATAGGGATTTATGATTAATACAATTAATAATGATCAAACTATTAAAAGAACCTAGAATTATCCCTAGACACACTAAACTGTAATACTACAACTCAGGGTGATAATCCTATTAGTTGCAAGACAATATTGTGACTAAGAAAGTAGTGGTATTGATAAAGATATCCAAACCCAAGATATGAGATGGGACTTCAACAATTATCCTTGCCTTCAGATCAAAATCATGCAAAATAGAATAACCTCTATGAGTAAATCTGTAAATGTCAAAGCAGTTCTAATAAGACTATAGGAATGTATGCTTGCAAGGAAAATTTGACCAAGATAGGGGATGTTTTAAAAAAGAACTTATAGCTACTTTTACCCTAATATACCTATGAAACAAAAGTCTTTATTCAATAATTAATAATAAATCAAAGATGAAAATAGAGGAAATTTACCATTGTTATGTGACTAGATAATATCATGACTACAAATGACAATGCCACTAATAGCAGGGCAATACCACTACTGACAGAGTGGTGGGATTGTCAAAGATAAGTAAAACCTTACCTCAAGATAATTTTCCCCTTTAACCTATTCAAAAAACCTCAAAATCAAGAAGCAAATAACCTATAGAAGCATAAATTAGACCAATAAAAGGGATAGTAAAAACCCTCTTATCAAATCTAACAAAACTACTACTAGAAGCTACAATACTAATAATAGTAGGGGATACCACTACTTATAGAGTGGAAATATTTTGAAAATGTTTGAATAACCTTTTATTCAACAAAATACAACCCTAACTTGTACACAGTAAACACACCTGCTAGCAAGCACATAGTTTTAAATGGTAAAAAATGCAAGATTCTTAACAAGGGATACAATACCACCACTGGAATCGACAATACCATAAGTAGCAAGGAAATATTGTGAATAGTAGATACATTGTATTGTCAAACCTAAAACCCTTTTAAATCCCCTAACTGATAATGGTCTATCCAATGATACCATAACTTGGGATGACAATACGACTACTCGGCCTGACAAAATCACTACTCATAGAGCAATACTACAACTTTCCTAAAATGCATGAAAATAAAAAATTAGGATTTGATTCCATGTCCATCTGGTCCTATCATCACTTAAAAATATTCCAACAAGTATATTGGACTAAATAAGGGAGGTTGGTCCCACAGTGGCCACCAAAATATGCACCAAATTTGGGATTTAAACAAATATTACTAAAATGATAATAAAACCCAAATTAATGTCACCAATAAAAATGGATATAAAAGGCACATACCAATGATTCTAACACTCTTACCATCATCTTTACCTTCTCATAACTCCATTCCAAGACTTGAAATTCAAAAGCCTGAGATTGTAGACTTGAGATGTTAGATTGCTCTTGATGGATTGATAATGGCTTCCTTGAGACAAAATGGATGTTGATGTTGCTTGGAGTGGATTTTCTATGTTAATGACTTGATTGTGAAATTTTTTATTTATTTTCTCATTACTCTCAAGCCATGGGAGGTGGTTTGGTTTTATAGATCCGAAGGAGGAATATCTATGGTTCACATTTGAATTAGGGCCATTAAGATCTAGGGTGGAGGATTTTCCATGGAATATTCTATATTAGGGAGAATTATAGAGGGAAGGACTTAATTAGAGAGATATATATAATTATCTAGTTCTATATATTTCTCTATATGTTTTATGGGTGTAGGAAAGCCTAGTGTAGGGTGGTGGGTGGGTAGTTGGAATATTTTTGAATTTAAAATTAGTTAATGGGATTAGGGGGTAGGTTAGTAGGTAATGGGAGATATTAGGGGTTTAATAGTGTGATTAATTGGTTTTAGGATAATTTAAAGGTTTAATGCGATATATGAATGGGTATGGGTATCAGGCTAAAAGGTTAGATAGGTCTAGGGATATGGTAATTGGGCTAAATTAGCAAAAATTAATAAAGTTAGCGGGGAAAGCATATTTAAATGCATACATTATATATCTCAAAGGATGTTGGATAAGATCTATTTGATTTTTGTTTAAAATAATCTTTATGTATATATATAGGTGTAATTATTTCCAAGAGATCAAATGGTAACATGTTGATAAGAAGGCATAATGCAATTAGGTCTCCATAAGACCTAAAAGTGAAATGATGTCTAATAGAGTTATGATAGACCAAAAGGAAATTAAAGTTGATTTTAATCATGTTTATAATATTTCCTAAGACCTATTATATTTTTACCTAATAGGTTATATGTGTGTGGCCTACTAAGTGGTATATGAATAAGAAATGGTATATATATATATAAGGCAATTTTAGGCCTATTTATGAAAAATAAGAGTAAGCAAATACATTTATAAGTAAATGATCCTAATGAGGTTGGGTAACATGTTTTAAAACCTAAATAGATAGAATATAATCATTTCATTATGATAATATAGGTTTTCTATACTTTAATATCAAGGTCACATGACATATTTAGTTTGATGAGGTTTAGTTAAGCAAAGAAGCCTAGATGCAGTCTTGAGAAAGATAAAGTGGAGCAAAGTGAAGAAGTGATCATTTTATATTAAGAGGCTATCATATTTGCATCATAGATGTGTTCATGGTGTATAATAGTGGATATATCATATATATATGAGTGGGAGATTGGAATAAATAAAGTTGACTAGCTAAGTTGGTGCTTAGTCAAAGAGGGAGTTAAAGCTTCCTTGTAGGTTGGTATTTGTAGAATTGGTCTTGGCTGAGTTATTGCCTAGTCAATAAGGAATTATAGATGCATTGAAGTTTGGTTATTACATAAGTGTGATTTTACTAAGTTCACATTTATTCATAGGCTATTGTATCCTCTTAGCAAGTAGGTGCTTACTAAATTCAAATGGGTGTTTGATAAAATATGGAGTTGGTGCTCCATGTTGGGTTAGTACTCAACTAAATTTGATAAATTTTATTATAGGATAGTTTATCCAAGATTTATTTTAATGGTTTTTATCCCAAATGAGGGTTTCCCATATATGTGATGTGTTATCTCATTTTATGCTCATGTGATTTATTCTTAATGCATTGCTAGATCACTGTGTTACTTTCATAGTTCATAAATGAGTCGATGTAATTGATTGAAATTTTTTGAAGATTGATTCACCCACTTCTCAATAATTCTTAAAATAATTGGTATAAAATCTTGGTAATTTGAATCAATACTAATAGCTTGAAGGAGATCCTTGAAGCATAAGAATGACTAATCAACAAGTACAAGGAGGTTTCTCAACCAATAAGGCTCCTCTCTTCTATAGGACTAATTATTAATTTTGGAGAACGAACATGAATACCTATATAATTTATTTGGGTTATGACATATGGTGATTTTTTGTTGATGGATTCATTTCACCCTCTACACCACTAACTAATGCAACAGGCAAGAAGGCAAGTGAGAATAACCCCAAGGCAATGAATTGCATCATGTGTGGTCTTTTAAAAGTAGAATTTGTTAAGTTTATGTATTTTGATACAACCAAGGGATTTAGGAAAATTTTCATACCATATATGAAGGAGATGCCAAATTTAAGTTGGAAAAGTTACATACTCACTATAGGTAATTTTAATGTCTGAGAATGAAAGAGGATAAAAACACTACATATTATCTATTGAGAGTAGATGAAGTGGTAAATGTCATCAGAGGTCTAGGAGAGAAGTTAAAAAAATCAATGGTAGTACAAAATTTACTAATATCTCTAAATTATGAGTATGATCTAAAAGTGTCTATACAAGAGGAGATCAAAGATCTTAACACACTACATATGGATGAGCTTCATGACATCTTGACTACCTATGAAATGAGAACAAGTGATGTAAGTCCTTCCAAGAAGGAAGTTACATATAAAATTGAGAATAAGTCACAAGGTAATAAGGTGAAGAATGATGACATAGACATTGATGATGACAATATATAATCCATGTTTGTCACAAAACTAGGGAAAGGTTATGGAAAGTTTAAGGGAAAGTTACTATTATCACTCTGGAGTGCACTCTACTTAAAGATGTGGAAAGCCCACCCTCACTCCAACTAATGGATTACACTCTACTTGAGGGAAGCTACATGTCTTTATTTTTTTCATGTTTATGCTCCACTTAGATGCATCTAATCGAGCTTGGTTCACTTTGCATGATATTCATTTAGGCTATAGACCACATCATCAAAGTTGAAAGTAAAATTCCTCATTTTGTTTGCTTATTAGCTATCAAAATCCACTAGGACCCTTTGAAAACTTGACCAAATGCAAATAGATACTTGTAGGGGCTCAAACTTGACATTTGTACGACCGTCATTGGATATTTAAATCCCAATGGCTATTTGTTAAGGAGGAAGTTGACATTTATGAAACTGTTATCAATTATTTCTATTCATTTCCTTTATATTTTTCTCTCCAGCCATTTTCCCATAGGATCAACCCTTCAAAAATCTATTTTACCCTTTTGCTTTTAGTATTTTTCTTCAATCTTTTTTCCTACAGACAATTCCTTCGGACTTTTCTCCTGAAAGAATTCATTTAAAATTTTTGGACTTGAACAATTTTCATGGACAAAATGTTTGAAAGAAATAATGTCTTTGGGAGCTTTATTTCAGGCCACTTTCCCAAAAATAACCCTTAGGATTTTTGAAAATGGACCTTCATATTTTTTGAGATGGACTGTCAAATTTTTGAAAAGTGTGCTTCAACTTTTTTTTTAAATGGATTATTTTACTGAGAATAACCCTTTAGATATTTTGAGATAGACCATTTGGATTTTTTGAAAATGATCATTCAAAAACTTTTAAATGTACCATTTATCAAAAATAACCCTTTGGCTATCTTGAAAAGTACCTTCAAATTTTGAAAAATGAACCATTCAAAGAATTTCTTTAGACTTTTTCCCTAAAGACAATTTTTCTTGGACTTTTTCCAAGTGTCCTTTCAAAAGGGAAAGTACCCTTATAATTTTTTGAAATGAACTATGAAAAATTTGTTTGGTCCACTTCATATTTTTAAAATGCCTTTTTCAAAGGGAAGGGACCCTTTGGGTTCTTTAAAGTGGCCTTTTTTGCTGAGAAAAGTGCCCTTTGGCTTTCTTTAAAAGGACCTTTGGATTTTTTGAAAATGATCTTCCTGAAAGGAAAGTAACCTTTGGAGTTTTGAAAATAAGCTTCTAGCTTTAGAATGGTCTTTCAAAAAAATGTCATGGATCCTTTAAAAAGGATGCTTTTCATGAAAAGTGCCCTTTAGAACCTTTGAATTGGCTCATTTTGCTTACAAGATGTCCTTTGGGATTTTCATCGAGAAAAGTACCTTTGGGAAAATTGAAAAGTACCTTTCAGAAATTTATTTTAGAAAAAATGTCTAAAATAATTCTTGACACTTTGAAAAAACACTTATTTAAATGAAGTAACTTACCCTGAAAACCCTGACCCAAAAATATCCTTGTCCATCAGGTTTTCTACTCTTTACTTCAAGATTATTTGGTGAAGTAACTGATATGAAAAAACTTGAATTATATCTTCTGTGAAAGCTCAAAGTCTTCTGATTGTCCCTTTTGAGCTACTTTGAGCAACATAAATACCTTCTTGCAAAGAACAAGACAAGTGAAAGAAAAAGACCCTAAATCACCTAAACAAAGGACCTGTTAAACATGGGGTTTTTAATGAATCTTTAGGGATAAATTACTAACTCATAAAGCAAATTGGTATGATTTATTGACTTTTTAAAACACTTTTGATGATTTTATCCCCATTTTTGGCATTTTTTGACCCAAATTTGCACTTTTAAACTATAATTGACCAGCTATAAGGGGAAATTGACCATTCTAGAGAAAGTTTCAAATAATAAGGGTAGTAATTTGGCCTTGATAGGCTAAATTACTAACAGTTTTGGTGATTTTTAGGGGTTAACCAGCTTGTTGGTCATAATAACTCAAAATTTTGGTAAGGATATACCAAGACAAACACTAAATTTGGGAAAGATTATAGACAAACACATAATATGGAAAACTAACACAACAACAACAACATATGCACATGTGCACTTAGAGGAAAGGAAAACAATAATTACTAAAAAATAAAATAACTACTACTAGAATGTGATAAAAATCACTTAGAGGAATGAAATTATGACTATGTATAAAGGAGTGACTCTCCTAATAGTAGTATTTAAGAAACATCCCATTCATAGGAATGGGGATTTCTTCTCCACTCAGTCTGGATAATTAAAAAACATTGTTCTTCTTGAAATCAATGATAATATAAGTTCCACTCCAAAGGTTATCAAATTTAGAGTGCTTACTTGGCTTTGCAAGGTACTCATCCCATTTGAGCACTATATCTCCTTGCTAAAATGTTTTTGATGAAGCTCTATTATCGAATGTATTTTTGACTTGATGCTCATTTGGCCACATGGTATGAATATAATCATCTCTTATCTCTTCCATTTCTCTCAGTTCATTCATTCTTACCTCCATTGCATCACATTCTAGAATTTCTAGTTGGTGTGCAAGCTCCAAAGTTGAATGCTCCAATGAGATAGGCAGTCTTGATTCTCTTCCTTAATATAGGAGATAAGGTGAATTACCAATGTATTTCTTAGGGGTAATTCTATCATCCCATAAATTAGTCTTTAACTTTGTATGCCAAGATCTCTGATTATCCTCCATTGTTCTTTTAATGATCTAAATCAGGTTCTTGTTAGTGGACTCAGCTAGTCCATTACACTATGGATAGTAATTGGATGAATATATCAAATAAATACTTTATTAAAGATCACATTAACATACATTTCTAATATTGAATGCCAAATAATTATCTGATATGATAGTATAAGTTGCTCCAAAATGAGTGACTAGGCTCTCATAAAACTCAAGCATAGAGTTCTCATTTGCCTCTTTTAAAGGCAGTAATTCCAACCACCTAGTGAAATAGTATATAGCTATAAAAACACACTTATGACCAGAAATAGATAGGGGATGAATCATGGAAATGAAGTCTAAACCCCATTTCATGAAAGGTTGCTCAACCTGAATTGGCTTTAGTGGCATAGTAGCTAGTCTCTATTTTCCTACAAACATTGCACACTTTGTACATTTCCTAACCCATGCATGTGCATCTCTAAATAAATTAGGCCAAAAATAACCAGCTCTAATGATTTTTTTAGCTGTGGTCTTGGCTAAAAAATGACCTCCAGAAGGACTATCATGAAATTGCTCGAAAATCTTGTCAAATTGGCTAGTTTCAACACACCTTAAAAGAATACCTCCAATATCCTTTTTGAAAATAACCCCATAAATCAGAATGTATGGTACTAATTTCAACCTAAAGCATCTTATTTGTGATGCTTTCAAACCCCTTGGACATTCTCCATTTTGAATAAATCTAGCAATGTTCTATGTCTAGCTTGTAAGAGGTGTATTTTCAGCTTCTTACTGAGTGTCCTAAATTAACAAAGTTGCTTCTTTTTCTTATTTTACATATTTTACAAGATGTTCACATAATCCTTTACCTTAAATCATATTTTTAAATTTGACTTCAATGTCATATTCCATGTATTTAGTGACCCATCCAAATCTCTTTTTGCTCAAGTCTCTTCTTAGAATGAAATCCTTCACACTTGGATGAGCAACCATTAGTATAATCTTATTATTTGAAACCAAATGTCTAAATTTTTTCTGACCTATTATTAAAAAAATAACATGATTTTATAAAAAATAATATCTCTCCTCATAACCTTCTAAATATTGACTAAATAAATCAATGGGCTATTCCAGACCTTCATCATTCTGCTGCATAAGCATGGCTAAAATAATACTAGAAGTACAGAAAGCATATAAGAAGAAATACTTATTGTAATCTAGATTAAGTAAAGTAGGAGATTAGATTATTAATCCTTTTATATCTTCAAAACTTCTTTTACCTTCTTTAGTCTAAGTTAACTCTTGATATTTCTTAAGCATTTGAGTAAGTGGCTTTACTAGTTTTGCAAAACCAGGTATGAATGTTTTGATAAAGTTAATCTTACGCAAAAATCTCTAGAATCCTTACTTGTCTTTAGGTAATGATAAAGTAAGGATGGGCTCTATTCTTTTTGGATCAATGGGAAGACTAGCTTTAGACACCACAAGCCTAAGAAGTCTCCCCTCATGCACTAAAAAAATGAATTTCTTTGGATTCAAAGAAACTCCAAATTCTCTACATCTATAAAAAACAATATTCAAATATGTTAGATGATTAGTAGAATTATTTGAAAAGACTGTAATGTCATCAAGATAGACTAAAACCATTTCACTCAAAAGACCATGAAAAGCAACATCTATTACCCTTTGAAAGGTATCTCTAGCATTGGAGAGTCTAAAGGCATTTTGTTGTAAGAAAAAGTACCCCATTTGGTGGTGAAAGCTATTTTATACTAATCTTGCTCTTTTACTAGTATCTAGTTGTATCATGAGTACCCATCCAATTCAAGAAAGTTATGTGAGCCTAAAACTCTCTATAAGATTTGATCCATGGAAGGAAGTGGATAGTGATCTTTCAATGATACTCTATTCAAATATCTATAATCAACACAAAGTCTTATCTCTCCATTTTTTTCTTACTATAATAAGGTCTAAAACCCATATTAAATGCTTACTATAAAAAATAATCCCTAATTCAATCAGCTTCGCAAGCTCCTTTCTCATGAGAATCTCAACCTTGGGGTTGATTGGCCTTTGCTTTTGTCTTATCAGTTTTGTATCTTGTTCTAATTAAATAGTATGTTGTGCTAATCTAGGATAAAAACCTCTCAAATCATGGTATTCCCAATAAAAAGCATCCATGAACTCTTGACATAATTAAATAATATCTATTCTCTCAAAATCAATATTCACTTTACCCAATTTGAGTTACTTACCTTCAGCTATGCTAGTTGACTCATGATATTATTTCTTAGAAGAAATACTCACTTTGTCTTTCCTTAGCCAATAATATTCAATTAAAATTCTATCTAAATTCACTAAACCTTTAGGCATATTGTTTGATTTTAATTGCATAATTTGATTTCCATATTGATCCTATAATTTATCATGTTTTCTTTGGCAAAACTCTACCTCATTCTATAGAAAATATGCTATTTGTTTGTCAGAGTAATTTTAAAAAAAAAATTAAATCGTTATTTATAACTAAAGGCTTGCATACCACCTTGATCTGGTTCTAATTTTTATTGTCCTTAATCTGATCTAAAATATCATATTGTGCTCTTATGGCAACACGTGTCTCTGCATGTTGATTTACTCCTCTAGGAATAGAGTGAATGTCAAATGCAAGTAAATATTCCATGAGATCCCAAAATATATGTTTTTAGGCCTTAAAAATAAGATTATTTTCTTCACTTAAACTTATAACTTTATGGACTAACAATTCACTATCACCTTTCACTTGCAAGAGCTTAATATCTCTCTTTTTAGCCCACTGAAGACCATAAATAAGAGCTTCATATTATACAGTATTAGAAGTATAATTGAACTTTTTGACCAATTTTTGCTCCACACCAAAATCATTCACCTTCTTTCTTCACTATTTGAAGACAGTTGTTTCTAGGTTACACAAGTTTAATGCCATTGGTTCTCTGCTTGGTTCAGCACAATTGTTTCAGTCATTTGGTTCAACTGGTTGGTTTATCAAAATTTGTTTTATCTCCTTCAAAATCCAATGGCCTTGTTCCATTTTGGTTCAGCGGCCTTTGGTTCAACAATTTTTGGTTCAATCTCTTAGTTCAAAGGCTCATCGGCATTCAATGTTTGAACCATTGAACCATTGAACCATTTTGGTTCAACAGTTTTGGTTAAAAGGAAAAGGTTCATCAGTTTCGGTTCGACAGTCATTGGCACGCAATGGTTAAACCATTGAACCATTTTGGTTTAACGGTTTCAGTTCAATAGAAAAGTATGTGGAAACATTCAAAGACCCGATAGCAGTCTGAAGAGCCAAGTGACCCATTGAAGTACACAAGGAAAAGGTACCTAGGAGAGTGCTAGCAGAAAAGCGAAGCCACAAAATAGATCATATGAAGGCCCGATAGTGTTATAATGAGGATGGTTACACCTTGGAGAATGTCAAGTTTAGCAGAATAGTTTATCCGTTGGTTTTCAAACATGATGGCCATACGAATGTCGACTTTCAAAAAAGAGAAATGGTCATTTATCTTCAAAAGCAAAGAAGTGCAATCCATGTAAAAGAGCTCAAAATGTAGTGACCTGCCAATATGTTCACCCCAAGCGCCGAATAAGCCAAATAAGACCAAATGGAGGAAAACCAAAATGACAAGTAAGGGATGAGTAAATAGTTAGTCCAAGTGGCACCAACTAGAAAAGTGACTCTGGTAGGTGAAATAGTGCCAGCGAATTGATCATTTGGGATGCAAGTAGCTAGCAGTGAAACTGGTTCCTTTGTTTCACATTAATGAGTAGACAAACTGTGTAAGTCATCTAAAAGAGAAGGGCAGATCTCAAGCAGACAAAGTAGACGGCTCATTAATGTTTTGAGCTACTTGTTTCTTTTCATGAATAGGAAATAGGCCACTTTTAAACAAGGAGTGCCAAATGAGCCTCCTTGCCTTTCCATATATATTGCAAACTTGGTCATTTTGTTATCATCTTTTCACAATTTAACAAGGTGCAGCCCTGCTAAAATTTCTACTTGAATCTATAAACACAAATTTTTACCTCTTCTTGGATAGATATTTTGTGTATGTCCTGAGTGTTGATTTGTGTTTATTCATTGTCTTTTGATGCTCTCATAGGTCCAACACCAACACACCAATCATCTACAAGACACCATCTATAGCTAATAGGAGAAGAGTTCTATTTTAAGGTGCAAAAAGCAGAAGGGATTATCTATAGAGTGCCTCTTATAACACCTTTGGTGAACCTCCTTTTTTTTGTATTTTTCATTTAAACCTCCCTCTCAAGTTTTGCAGACTGTTTCTTCTGCCAAGGGTGGAGCGTCTAAATATGTTTATCTAATTTTGAGAGTGGATGTGAGAAGGTCATCTTGTTTTGGTGTATCACCTCCTTAGAGTAGTTTGTTTTCCTACATCTCTCTCCCTTTTCATCCCCCCCTTTTTATTATATCTATATATATGTGTTTTGCACTCACTGGAAACAACATGATGCATCAAAGGGAGCTAGCCCTTATCTAGAGACTCTCTCCTCTAGCTTCACCGGTCCCACAGGCGAGAGGAGAGTTTCTATGTTGCAAGGAAGGCCTCCTTGCCTCAGGTGCAATTTCCTGTGTCAATAGTTTTGGCATGCCTGGTGGGACACATATTTTTTATAACTCAGTAAGGTTACAAGATTGATGCTGGTCCTGTCATAGCAATTTCAAGTTTTCCAGCATTCAGTGACTCCACTGGTAAGAGCTTCTTTTCTCTAATTAAGACTATTTGCTTAACTTTCTATGCCTAAAGTCACCACAAGGTCTGCTTCAAGAGGGGTTCCTTTTGAATTCATTGAGTTACCTTTAAACTATGCTAAAAGACTACGATTTGAGAAAACCCATCCTTATCCAGAAATCAATCCTCCTAGGACTATTATAAGAGACACAATCATAGCAAAACCCCAGTTACAGCTAATCCCAAACATGGCATTACATTTTGTAGCTTTTCATGGCGAGAGCCCCTTGAACCTCCCACACTATGATCCAATTTTGGGAACAACTCTCAAGAATGTGCCTTCTTTTGATGGAGTGGGGCCTATTATAGCCATCGAGCATATCAAGAATATTTCCAACCTTTGCAATATTCACAATGTAACAGAAGAAAATATTGCCATCAGACTGCTAGCATTGTCTCTGAAAGGCAAAGCTCTTGACTAGTACGAGACCTTGCCTATGAATTCAATACATTCCTAGAATGAGTTAGGGACTTAGTTGATAGATCATTTGGGGAAAAAAGTGATGACCTCTCACTTGCTGAGCAGCTGATGACCATAAAGAGAGATCCACATGAGTATATGCAGGACTTCAACACACACTTTCAAAAGACTTGGGATAGAATTCCCATCCTGGTAAGACCGACTCTCAGCTATGCTTTCTTATACTATTTAAAGGCATTAAATAGTGATATTGCTGTGATGATCCAATCTATAGGAGGGCATATACTACCTGATGCTTACAACATAGCCATAGCAGTGGAAAATTGCTTGGTTCAGGCTGGGAAAATAGCCCCTAGGCCCCACATGCCAATTTTCCTAGAAATGCCACCTCTAATTTAGGCCCCTAATCCCACATTAGCCCCTTTGCCTAGCATAGAGAAACCAACTGCTAATCCATCTAATGAGCTTCATGACGTTAAGATCCTATTGTAGAATATGTAAAATGAACTTATAGCTATTAAAAGGCAATAAGATCAAAATAGCAGACCGAATCAGGGATACTAGTATTATGGCCAAGCCCCTAGACCCCCTTTCCAAAACTATAATCAAGGACAGGGTCAACTCACTCAAACCAGACCATTTCAAAACTATAACCCAGGCCCCCCTTCATCATCTAAGGCCATGGTGCCCATTCAGAACAATCTAGTACAATAACAACCAAGCTATTTGACCATGGGATATGGTCAAGAACAAGCTATTTACACAAACGAGATGATGAATTATTTTTAGAATGTAGACAACCAAATAGATTCTCAATCTCAGATCCTTGAGCCTTCAATGCAACCCAACACGAGTAGCAATCAGGCCCAGCCTGATTCCACCCTGATGAATCACCTAGAAGGGGAATTTTATTCAATGAATTATGTGGGCACTGCAGACAATTAGGCTGATTATGTTGCAGCCAACATGAGGTTCAAAAGAAGAGTAGTGACAGAGGCCCAAGCTACTACTCAGATGGTAACAGTGCTTCCTCCATCACATTCTAGTTTAAAAGCCCCAAATTTTAGGCAGCCGTCTATACCTTTAGCCCCTTAGCCTACACTCCAGCTTAGAATCAACCCTAAAGAAAACTTGAAGGGAGGCAGTCCTCAAATCAACATAGTGGAACAGATGAAGAAGCTACACATGAACATTTCCTTGTGGGATTCATTGTATCTTCCAGGCCAGAAGGATGTATTAAAGAAGGAATTGCATGAGCTAGATCGACAAGCTATCCCAACAAGCACTGATAACGTCTTAATGACAAACAGATAGCCTTCCACTTCAGGTCAGGTAAAGAAGGAATAAAAAACTCCCCCTTTCTATGTATCCTTGGTCATAGGGGATTTCTTGGTACACAATTGCATAATTGACAGTGGGGCTAACACCTCAGTGATGCCCAAGTGTATTGCTGACAAGATGGGACTGAAATATGAAGAGATGAATAAGGGAGTCCTGTAGTTAGATGGGACACCTACAAAAATAGTTGGAATTTTTAAGGGTTTAAGCTTGACATTACATGCTTTCCCAACCTTCTCAATTCCCCATAATATAGTGGCAGCAGATGTTCCTCCTTATTTCAAAATTTTCTTGTCCAGGGACTTCACATCAAAGATAGGTGGCTATCTAGTAGTGAATTGGTCATATCTAGTTTTCAGAACCAAATATGGGACCAAGGTAAAAATTAAATTTGAGCCACTCTACAAAGACCATCTAGAGCCATATTCACCCAAGGTATCAAATATTAGCTACACCATTATTGACCCAGAAGAGTCCCAGATAGCCAAATCTCCATCTTCTGTTCTTGAAGGAGTCATAGACTTACTCTTGGATGAGTGGGGAAATGATAATTTCAAACATGGTCCTTTCAAGTTTATAGAGGAGATATACCTTGGAGTCTATTGCATGCATGAAGAAGGTGCCTTCATGCCAAATTTAATGAAAGCAAGCAAAGAAGACCTTGTCCTATGGCAGCTGTATTTTGACGGTTCCAGAAGTAAGCTAGGCACTGGAGGTGGGGTGATGCTGGTCTCCCCTTCAAAGGAAAGGTACTTTTTAGCTTTCCATCTCCAATTCTCTTGCACAAGTAATGTTATAGAATATTAGTCTCTTATACATGGCCTGGAATGGGCAAGAAAAAGAGGGATTAAGGAGTTGCAAGTGTTGGGAGATAGCAAGCTAATTGTAAATCAGGTGAGAGGCCTCAATCTGACCAAGAATTCCTTGCTAAAGTCTTACAAGCATAGAGTCTAGGATTTTCTAGAGGATTTCCTTGCTTTTAATATCATTTCCATTCCTAGAGAGAAAAACAAACAAGCGGATAGGTTGGCAGCAATTGGCACCCAGTTTGATGTTTCAAAGGAAATAAGCTAAGACTGTGGTTCACGCCACTTGAAAGTGGTGGTTCGGCCTTCTATCCCAGATAACATTGCAAATTGGTAGGTTTTCGAAAGTGACCAGCAAAAAGATTTTTTCTTACAGGAAGAAGCTAAATTTGCAACACAAAATCAAGCCAAATTGTAGCAGCAATACATCAACTAGATTGTTCAGTTGAAGAACAATAAACTCCCTAAAGGGCTGGTCATGCTTGAAAGCATCTTCAATAGAGATGACCAATTAAGAAATGACAAGGCATGCATCATAGCCAAAGCAGAGAATTATGAAAGGGTTGAAACTTCAAGGACAAGCTGCTTGCACTTGGAAAAGTCTACATATTTCAAGAGAGGCAGGCTTTCATTTTGTTGTGTCAAGATTTCTCTGATGTCTTTACTTGGGATTACAGTGACTTGAAGGGTTTCGACCCAAGGCTTGCCCAGCACACCATTGAATTAGAAGAAGGTGCCAAACCAGTCACACAAAAGCAAAGACCTATCAATCTAAAAATTGAGCCCCTCATGTAGAAGGAATTGGCCAAATTGATTGAGTCTAGAATTATTTTTCCAATCAAGCATTCCTCCTGGCTGGCCAACCTTGTTCCTGTTAGAAATAAGAATGGGGAGATTAGACTATGTGTCGACTTTAGAGACATTAATAAAGTCTCTTTAAAATATCATTATCCCCTTTTGAGCATGGAGCAGATCCTTTAGAAGGTAATAGGTAGTGTGCGTTACTCCCTCCTAGATGGTTATTCAGGGTATAATCAGATCCTAGTGCAAGGTTGTGATCAGCACAAGACAACCTTCACTACTAAATGGGGAACATTTTCCTACAAGAAGATGCCTTTTGGGCTATCTAATGCTGGTGCTACCTTTCAGTGAGCCATGAACATGGATTTTGGAGGCTTAATAAACAACAATGTGCTGGTCTACCTTGATGATTTGGCGATATTCTCCAAGAAAGTGAGCCAACACATAGAACACCTCAGGCAGATTTTTGAAAGATGTAGGGAGTTTGGCATCTCTCTTAATCCAAAGAAGTGCATGTTCACTATTCATGAGGGGAAAATCCTTGGCCACATTGTGTCCAAGGAGGGCTTATCTATTAACCCTGAGAGAGATTGCTCTATCCTGGAGATGTACCTACCAAAACAAAAGAAAAGCTTGCAGAGTTTCTTTGATAGAATTAATTTCGTTCGAAGATTCATTCTAAATTTTGCAGAGATAGTCAAGCCACTCACCCCTATGCTGAGGAAGGGTGAAGAGTTCAAGTGGATAGCTCAAAGGAAAGACAAATTTGAGGCCATCAAGTAGGCCATAACTTGGGCTCCCAATTTGATCAGCCCAAACTTCAGCAAAGACTTCAACCTCTATACTTTCAGAAATGAAGAGGTGATATCTGCCATGCTTACCCAAGCTAATGGTGATGACCTTGAATAACCACTTACTTTTTTTAGCCAAGGATTAGAGGATTTTGAAGTTAGGTACACGTATGTAGAGAAGCGAGTCCTAGCAGTAGTGCAGAGCCTAAAGAAATTTACGCATATGTTGTCTAACAACAAGATTCACCTTAAGGTCCCACATCCTGGAGTCAAGGATTTCTTGACCAATCGAGACCTGAATGAGAAGAGGGTAGGGTGGATTACCAAAGTGATGGAGTATGATGTAGACATTATGATCACCAAGCTAGTAAGGGGAAGAGGCCTATGCGAGCATCTTGCTGTAGACTTAAAGCAAGAAAAGGAAGGCAGCTTGTTAATTCACAATGTGGCCACTGTAGAGGAACCAACTGTTATAAAGGATTAGACGTTGGACCTAAGGCATTTCCTTACTACTGGTGAGTGCCCACAGGGTCTTGATAAGACCAGAAGAAGGTATTTTAAACTCCAGTCTCTCCCTTATGTCTTGGTTGATGAAGTATTGTTTAGGAGGGACTTCTCTAAGGTCCTCTTAAGGTGCATTGACCCAAACTAGGCTGATAAGGTATTGGTTGAGTTCCATGATGGGCCAACAGGTGGTCACTTCACTCCTAGAGCTATGACAATAAGGATAATGAGAGATAGCTATTTTTGGCCTACTCTTTTTAAGGACACCCATGCCTAGGTAAGAAAGTGCCAGAAGTGTGCACTTTTTGATGGAAAGTAGTGATTGGCTGCCATGCCTCTACAACCCATTCAAGTTGAGCAACCATTCATGCAGTGGGGCCTGGATTTCATAGGGATGATCAATCCTCACTCCAGTGTTGGGCACAAATGGGTCCTAATTGCTACATATTATTTCACCAGGTGGGTGGAGGCCATCACTCTGAAAGAGGTGAATGAAAGCGTAGTCCTAGAGTTTTATGAGGACCTGGTAACAAGATTTGGGGTCCCAGCCACCATAATCTTAGATAACACCTTGGCTTTTTTGGAAACCAAAACTAGTGAATGGGCACTAAGGTATGGCATATACCTCAGCACTTCATCAAACTATTATCTATAGGGGAATGTTCTAGCTGAGTCCACCAACAAAAATTTGATCAGAATCATAAAGAGGACCATGGAAGAAAATTAGAGGACTTGGCATGCCAAGCTAAAGACATCTCTATGGACCGACCGAATTACTCTGAAAAGAGCAATCAAAAATTCTCCATATACACTCGTATATAGAAGGGAAGCTAGGCTTCCCATCTCACTTGAATTACCAGCATTGGATCTCACCCACCAGCTACAATTTGAAGAAGGAACCAGCATGGAGGTTAGGATATGTGAGCTAATGGAGCTCCAAGAGGTGAGGGACTGGGCTATGGCTTCTATGACAAGTCGCCAACAGCAAGTAAAAAGGCACTTCGACAAGAAATCTTTGTCAAGAGATTTCTCTGAAGGAGACATTGTCTTGAAATGGGATGAAGATCAAGCTAAGCCCAGAAAACATGCAAAATTTGATGCCTTATGGAGCGGCCCTTACATAATTACTCAGTGTAAGTAGCATAATGTGTTCTAACATTCCAGGTTGGATGGCAAAGAACTGCGTATCCTAGTTAATGGGATACATCTGAAGTGTTGCCACTAATTTTTGGGTTTGCTTGTACATATTTTCCCTTATTTTCTTTCCTATTTTCCCTAAGTGTTGTTGCACAAGTAGTAGTTTTCTTAGTCTTGTGTATGCTTTCTTTTTCTCGAAGGTAGATCTACGTGACTGGTTCTAAGTTTTGACAGAGCTGTTGCTAGTTTTCAAAGTTATTATTTGACTCCATGCCCAATGGATTTTCAAGGCAGCTAGTCTTTAAGCGTAGTAAGCATGTTTCCCCTATGAGTCACCAATCTGTTGACAAATTTTTACTCTAGGCCAAAATCATTCACCTTCTTTCTTCACTATTTGAAGTTAGTTGTTTCCAAGTTGCACAAGTTTAATGCTAGTGGTTCTCTGCTTGGTTCAACATGATTGTTTTAGTCATTTGGTTCAATTGGTTAGTTTATCAGCATTTATTTTATCTCCTTCAAAATCCAACAACCTTGTTCCATTTTGGTTCAGCAGCCTTTAGTTCAGTGGCTTTTGGTTCGATCTCTTAGTTCAAAGGCTCGTCGACGTTCAATGGTTGAACCATTGAACCATTAAACCATTTTGGTTCAATGGTTTTGGTTAAAAGGAAAAGGTTCATCGGGTTTCAGTTCAACAGTCGTTGGTGCATAATGGTTGAACCGTTGAACCATTTTAGTTTAATGGGTTCAGTTCAATAGAAAAGTCCATGAAATCATTCAAAGACCCAGCAGTAGTCTGAAGAGCCAAGCAACCCACCAAAGTATACAAGGAAAGGTGCTCGAGAGAGTGCTAGCAGAAAAGTGAAGCCACATAAGAGATCATATGAAAGCCCGATAGTGTTGTGATGAGGATGGTGACATCCTGGAGAATGTCAAGTTTAGAAGAACAGTTTAGCCGTTGGTTTTCAAACACGATGGCCATACGAATGTCAACTTTCAAAAAAGAGAAATGGATGTTTGTCTTCAAAAGCAAAGAAGTGCAAACTATGGAAAAGAGCTCAAAACGTAGTGACCCGCCAAGATGTTCGCCCTAGGGGCCGAATAAGCCAAATAAGACAAAATGGAGGAAAACCAAAGCGACAAGCAAGGGATAAGTAAATAGTTAGTCCAAGTGGCGCCAACTAGAAAAATGACTCTGGCAGGTGAAATAGTGCCAACAAATTGATCATTTGGGATGCAAGTAGCTAGCAGTGCAATCGGTTCTTC
This sequence comes from Torreya grandis, assembly GCA_037957365.1. Classification (NCBI taxonomy): domain Eukaryota; kingdom Viridiplantae; phylum Streptophyta; class Pinopsida; order Cupressales; family Taxaceae; genus Torreya; species Torreya grandis. The sequence goes on from JARHVA010000314.1 coordinate 3,835,116, forward strand.
TGTTTCACATTAATGAGTAGACAAACTGTGTAGGTCATCTAAAAGAGAAGGGTAAATTTCAAGTAGACAAAGCAGACAACTCATTAATGTTTTGAGCTACTTGTTTCTTTTCATGAATAAGAAATAGGCCACTTGTAAACAAGGAGTGCCAAATGAGCCTCCTTGCCTTTCCATATATATTACAAACTTGGTCATTTTGTGATCATCTTTTCACAATTTAACAAGGCACAACCCTGCTAAAATTTCTACCTAAATCTATAAACACAGATTTTTACCTCTTCTTGGATAGATATTCTATGTATGTCCTGAGTGTTGATTTGTGTTTAGTCATTGTCTTTTGATGCTCTCACAGGTCCAACACCAACACACCAGTCATCTACAAGATGCCACTTGCAGCTAACAGGAGAAGAGTTCTATTTTGGGGTGCAAAAAACAAAAGGGATTATCTATAGAGTGCCTCTTACAGCACCTTTGGTGAACCTCCTTTTTTTTATATTTTTCATTTAAACCTCCTTGTCAAGTTTTGCAAACTATTTCTTCTACCAAGGGTGAAGCGTATAAATGTGTTTGTCTGATTTTGAGAGTGGACGTGAGAAGGTCATCTTGTTTTGGTGTATCACCTCCTTAGAGTAGTTTGTTTTCCTGCATGTCTCTCCCTTTTCATTCCCCCTTTTTATTATATCTATATATATGTGTTTTGCACTTGCTAGAAACAATACAATGCATCAAAGGGAGCTAGCCCTTATCTAGAGACTCTCTCCTCTAGCTTCGCCAGTCCCACAGGTGAGAGGAGAGTTTCCATGTTGCAAGGAGAAGGCAAGAGCTAGGCCTCCTTGCCTCGGGTGCAATTTCCTGCATCAATAGAACTAAAATATAAAAAAAGAATAGTAACTTTGATTTTTAGGTGAAACCAATATAACACCAGCCCCACTACCATTTTTTTTTCTAGATCCATCAAAAAAAAGATTCCAAACTCCTTGATCCTATAATGAACTAGTGAGACTAGGCAATAAGTCACCTTCTTTATGCATATAGTAAACTCTAAAACCAACATATTCAATACTTTTGTATGGGTTATTTCCATGATTATCATTAGCCCAATCATCTAGGAGAAGATATGAAATGCCTTCAAGAGGCTTAGAAGGCTCTTGATTAGTGGTGTTATCATCTTCTTCTGAAATACTACAATTCACATTTGACATATTTGGCATGCATGGCTCAAGATGGAATCTATAAATAAGATTTGATATAATAGTTAATTTGGTTCCATATTTGGTTCTAAAAACCATGTATGACCAATTTTAAGAAAGGTATCATCCTATTTTAGTAGTGAAATCTATAGATAAGCATAGTGCAAAATATGGAGGTAGATCAACAACAATAACATCCTATAAAATGGTGAAATCTGGACAAGGAGAAAGTATAATTTTTAGATCTTTCAACACACCTAAAGTATTGGTAGGAGACACATCTAATTCTAAGACACATTTCTCATGTGGTTCACTCTTTAACACTAACTTATCATCTATTGATTTGGGCATGATAGAAGTACTAGTTCCACTATCAATCATACAATTATGAACTAAATAATCTCCAATGATAACAAAAAGGTAAAATGGTGGAGGTTTAATCATATTAAAAGGTTGAGACTCAATATATAGATTATAATTAGTTAGGAAAACACTTATTCTTTCTTTTTTATGTGACTTCTTAGAGATAGTGAACTTTGAAAGTTCGTCTTGCAAGTACTCTTTTTGTCTAGGACTTAGTAGAGTATCTCACATTGAAATTGATATTGTAGTCTTCTTCATATGATCCATAATATTGAGTGGAGAAGTGGTTATATTTGATTATAATTTAGGAGTAGAAGGATCTCCCAAATGTTTTGTAAATTGAGGAATAGAAGGTCCTTTCAGATTATTTTCTTTTAGATAATGAACTTATTTATTTAAACTTTTTTGAGGTAGCTCATGTGTAGTTGTTTTTTGTTGTGGCTGAGAAGAAGAAGGGGATTCCATTTCAAGACATGAACCTTCTCCAATTTCTCTTTTCTTGAATCTATTATGAGATATAATTGAATTATCAACATTAGGTAAATCTTGACTTTGATTTGTAGACAAGTTCGCAAAAGAATTTTCACCTTCCTAGAAATTGACAAAGGTAGTTTCAGTAGGTGCCTTACCACTACCTTCTCCTTGTTTATTTGGAACTTATACTCTAGTGAATGAATTATGTCTCCATAGGGTAGAGATGATTCCTTATTTTGAGAAGGCAACTAGTTTTCAAATGAAGGAAGAACTAAAACTTGTTGCATGAAAGATTGATGAGAACTCTCACTAGTTGGAGCCATTGCCATGTTGTTTGATTGATCTCATTGATTATTTCATTGTCCTTATTGAGCATAATTTATATGAGTTGGAATAATCACTCTTGAAGTAATTAAAGCATTTGGGTTATATTTCCTTAATTGAGAATTCTACCCTTGACCTTGCTGATTGGATTGACAGGATGGCTTATTGCACTGATAATTCTGATTAGTATTCTAATAAGGCCTATATGGTGGAGCTTGTTGCCTCTCTATTACAACCAAATTATTAGTTTGAGCCTTAAGAAGACTTTCGATCTTCCCCAATCTACCAGTTTGATAATCTTATATGTGATGGAACTCTGATGACTTTGGTATTGGAGTAATAGTTGGAGCAGGAGGATGGATCTCTAAAAAAAGAGGCATTGGAGGCCTTGGAGATAACTTGCCTATTTGTATAATGCAATTTTATCCTTTATTTCTATTTCAAAATATTTATGTAAGGTATTACCTCCTAGGGATTAGATCATTACAGTCACATCTAAATTAAGATCCTTTAGATAATATAAAAAATCATAGTTTGGTGTAGGCTTGATCACTGTTGGAATTATGTCCCAAGTCTTTTGGAATTTGTATTTAAAATCCACCATGAATTCATGGTTAAATATCTTAATTATTTTAAGGTATTCCATAAGTGAAAGATGATCACTTTTATTTTCAAAATGTTTGCAAAAAAGTTTTCCAAATTCATCCTAGTTATTGATTGATGCAAAAGTCAAACCTCTATACCATTAAAGTGCCTTCCCTTTGAAAGAAATTACCAACAAACTTCATTACTAAATTTTCCTATGTCACATGATGCACTAAACAAACCTTAGAAATATCTACAATATATTTTATAAGAGTTTTTGGATTTTATCTTGCAAAATAAGGAAGAGCCTTCAGAGCTAAAACTAGAATATCATCCCATTGATTGAGATTTAGAGGAATTCTACCATTGAATGCAAAAGAAATCAATCTTATGGGAACAACCATACGAGGAATAGGATTTATAAAAATATTTGGATAAATAATATTGGATTGAACATGATGATTTTATGCAATAACATGGGAAATAAAAGATGTAAGATTTGGATTTGGCTGAGAAGGTCTCCTTTTATTTGGTTGGTAAGACAACTCAGAGAAATATATATCTTTCCATTTTGTAGATGATCTTGTGACAACTCTTGATGGCTTAAAAAATATATAGATTTGAAAATAAAATATGGAAATGAATATAATACACAGATACATAGATAATAATAAAAAAATGTGAATAAGTTGACCCATTAGGCATGCTAGAAACTATTATCACTCTAGAGTGCACCCTGCTTGAAAATGTGAAAAGCACACCATCACTCCAATTGATACGATGGGTACTTCTTAGAGTATGGGTGACTATGTGATGAGAATAATCTCAAGAGAGGGTTGGTTCCCTTTAGATTTGTCAATTATATTTAAACTACTGTGGTTTATTTTTTTTAATTTTGAGGTAAAAATTGGAAGAAGAAACTTAAAATAAATTCTAATTAAAAGGGGGTGATACACTTGAATTATCCAAATCCTCTGAAGTTACTGAAATCAATACACACATATAATAAATGAAATTTATATTTCTTTCCTTAAGTAAAAATGTTTCAGATGAAGGGTTGAAAAACCTCTTTAAATGACATACAAAAGGGTGAGATATAGAGAGATAGGTGAGGAAGAGACCTAAAAAAAGGAGATAAATCTCACTTATACATTGATGCACAATCAAATACACATTATTATTTTTTCAAAACTCAGATACAAAATAAAAAATCCTTTATTGATAAATGGTCCAACTTATAATTTCTTTCTTAAAATTTTTAGGATCCCCAAATAATGGCTTGATTAAGTCAATATATAAGTTTCAAACCCTAAAACAACCCTAAGTAGAGTTCAAAATGGGGAGGGTTAGTCTTGGTTGACTCAAATCAAGATTCACACCTTTTACAATGTTTATTAATAAAACCTTTTCCTTTCAAAAAACTTGCATACTTTTCCTAATATTGGTGTAGGAATTTAGTGGTGGGGCCAAGTTTGAGTCAAAAATTTCATCATGCATGATGCTACACCAATCTCTAAACATAAAATACATTTGAAGCTAAGTTGGAAGTGTTTGAAAAGGATTTGATTAATAATATAAACAAGAGTGCATGAATGACTTGTCAACTAGTCAACCAAATTTCAAGACTAACCAACTCCAACTCACTCTATCTTGCATTAAAAGGGGATTTGAAAATTGAAGAATTCATGAAATTCAATGTTAAGATTAGATATGTAGAATTGAAACTCCATGTTTTTCTCAAGATCTTTTTGAATTAAAAGCATGTAATTGATCATGAGATCTAATATTTTAATGCAAATCATCAAAGATCACTACAAAACTCCTTGAGCTCCTCATGTATTTGATTCTCCCTTTTGGAACTGAGAGAGCCATGCTTGAGGGCAGTTGCATGTCTTAATTTTTTTCATGTTCATGCTCCACATAGATGCATCTAATCAAGCTTGGTTCACTTTGCATGTTCTACATGTAGGCCATAGACCACGTCATCAAATTTGAAAGTATAAGTCCTCATTGTTTTTGCTTATTGGCTATCAAAATCCACTAGGACCCTTTTAAAACTTGATCAAATGCAAATAACTACTTATAGGGGCTCAAACTTGATGTTTTTGAGACTATCATTAGATATTTGAATCGTAATGGCTATTTACTGAGGTTCAAGTTGATGTCTACAAAACTGTCATCAATTCTTTTGGGTCATTTCCTTTAAATTTTTCTCTTTGGCCATTTTATTATAGGATCTATAAACACCTAAATCTTGCCACTGATAATCTGTATCAAGGATTTGGCCAATTTCCACTTAAAATGCATAATTTTGCCTAAAAACACTAAAACATGCTAAATGATGTAAAACTAAAATATTAAAGTGCCAATTTTGGCCAGGGTATCCCTAAATGGGGTAATGAAATTTATAGGCCAACTAACTTTGATCACATCATTTCAAGTCAAAATACAAAATTTTGCACTTGGGTGCTTTGGATTGTTCTTTCCTATCAAATCTCTTACATAAGATATGTGCCTTTGTTATTTTCTATTGGTAACATCCTAAATGGAATAATGGATCCAACGCATCTAACATTGCCTTCTAATTCCAATCCAATTGAATTTTGGACCAATAACAAGGCATTTTGATCAATTTGAGTAATTTGTGCACAAAGTGCTTAAACATACTTAAGAGATAATTAACCCAAATCAAGGCATAATTAATAATTTCATGGAAACTTATTAAATTCTTGTTTTTAGAAATGAATATTGAATATCTGCATCATCAAGTGACCTCATTTCTTGGGAAGACATCCCTACACCATAAATGTCACAAATATTAGGATTCATACCCTTCATGCCTTCCATAATGCCCTTCATGCCTCTTAATTTCCCTTTATTTCAATGTCATGATGAGGATAATTATAAAATTAATTCCAAAAATTTAATTAATCCTCAACCACACATCTCAATCTCAAGATGGAAGGTTCAAGTTGAATTTAGACATTCTCAAAAACATACAAATAGAGAGGCCATGAACATCATTTCTAAGACATGATTATGAAAAGTTATAATGCAAAATTGATTACAAAGCTTTAAACAAATAGTGTTACCATGTCAAATTGATTCCAAGCCAAACTAAGCCACAAGCTGAAGGTGCCAAGGAGAGATGGAGGTAGATAAACTTCCATTTCCAAGGACTTCATGAGTACAAGCCGAGAAAGCCACTCCAACAAGCATTTTGGAGCATCCAAGGAAGGTAAAAGAGGGTTTATTTTGCATTTTAGTTGTGTATTTTATTCATGTTTATTAACTAAGATCTCCTTAGTGTCTAGGCCTAGAGATGTTATGCTAGTTAGTGTGTTCCTTTCATTTTATTTTCATTTTGAAACTAACACTATACTAACCATCTTCTCTTGAGTCAAATTCCTAGATCACATAATGGTATGCCTGGTGGGACTAGATGCATCCCACACATGAATAAGATCATTTTATAGCTTTAAAATTTTCATTTGGATCATTAAAACTCTTGTAAATTGATTTTATAACTTTGTTTTGCCATTTTTTGTTTGCTACAAGTTTACATAGTAACTAACATCAGTTAGTAAGACTAACATTAGTTGGATAACTTAATCAACATTCGTTAGTAAACCCAACATTGGTTGGATAATTATCATTGGTCATATTGCTATAACTGATGTTAGTTAGATAACTATCATCAGTTATAAAATGTAATAGTCATCAGTTATATAACCGATGTCGGTCACTGTGTTTTTCTTAAAACATAGACCTAAGAGATCATTTTTTTAAAGTTCATTGTTTCAAACCTAAAAGAGCTTCAAGGTTAAAGGACATGCTAACATTTTTTTTGTAGGACCAAGCTTGACATTTTCTAAAAACATGTTTAATCACCTTTTGCATGTTAAAAAACAATTAATAACCTTGTTTTGGTATTTAACAAAAAAAATTAGATATTTAAGGTGAATGTTTTCAAAGTTTCCAACTAAGACTAAGGGGTCAAATGAACACCACCTCATTTTCCATTTGGGCTTAAAAATAAACTAACCTTTTCAAATCTTTTTGTGTTTACTTATTTCTTTAGATTAAATTTTTGTTTGGCAAAAAGAGGGATGTTGCATATATGTTCTTCCATTTGTCCCATTTAGGGAACCCTTAGAATCAAAAGTGTCATTCCTATTACAAGTAGCATAAACCAAGGCTTAGAAAGAAATTCATCTAAATCACTCCCCAAAAACTCATCAAAGTTTGGGTGAGCTTGAAAATGACCCTAAAGTCTTTCTACTTTCATGCTTTCTTCATTTTTATGTAAACATGGCTTGCAAGGGGGACTTCATCACCTCTAAAAAGTTCTTTATGGAAGATTTGACCTTGGGTTTCACCTCTTGGAATTGAATTCATTTAGTTCCTAATTGGAGTTGCACACGAGATGTAGTGGCACTTTGGACATTGTACTACACTCAGTGAACAACAAGATGTAGTGGTTGCAAAAAGGACTAGACATTTTTACAATAAGCCAAGTGATACATACCCAAAATCGATGATTTTAATTTTGAATTGTTTGGCATGAAATTCATTATGCAATTAATTCCCCTAAAATGTTTAGAATCTTGTTATATCTTAGTCAAATCCCCACTTGCCACAGAAGTATTGTTGGTACAAGGTGCAACTCAACGTCCATGTCATAGTACTATCATTTTAGAGAATGGGAGTGGTGTAAAAAACCTACTATATAATGCACATTTACTTTTGGATGAACACATAAAATCCTCTCAAATGACGTATATTGATGGATTCCAACAATACCAAGTAACCTTGTCAGTTTATGAATAAGAGCAATTAATTAGTTGGTCTTGTCCTAGATTAAAGTCTTGTTTAAAGTTAAAATTTGGTGTAAACAAACAATTCAAACCAAAAACATAGTCCTAATTTTACTTTGAACAAAGAGATGTTATGCTTCCCACATGAGATCATCAATTTACTTTGTTCAAAGTTCATCAAAATATTGAGAGTCATATCATCCACTTTGGCACAATTATGCTACCCAATTGAGTCTAGACCTTTACCAAAGTTGTTTAAGTCCTTCACTTATAATATAAATTCAAAATTGCACATTTATAAGTTTATAAGATTGATGTGTTAAATGGGTTCACCATTTTCACTAAACTTGAGGGAACTTAGGTTTAATTTCTAATTTGGTTTGAAGGCCGTTTAAGACTCATAATCATTATCATCACTTGATAGACTTAAGCCATTTTGTGCTAAACGCTTACACTTTGAGTCTATGCACCACAACATTTTGAGTCAATAAAAGTAGTGTTATGATGTCAAAATTGTGGGAAAATGTCTTTGCCTTAGATATTTTTTGAAACAAACTTTTTTGCTACACCTTTTGGGTAGTGTAGCGCTACCCAAAACATTTAAAATATTGTTTCATAGACCCTCTTACATAGAGTTTAAATTTTTTCCTATATTTTTAGACCAATTTGAGTGTACTTTTGTGATTGTTTGTCTAGCATAATTATACTATTCACTTTTATTTATCTTTTGTTTCAAAGGAACTAAGTTTTATACCATTATTTATGAGAAAATAAACTATCTCTAAAAGTGCCTTTTGTTTCATACCTTATACCTATTCGATCAAGTTTATGTCCAATAATTAAATTCCTAGTGTTTGTTAGAAGTGTTTTAAATCCATTAGATTAAACCTTTCATCTATTTTCAAAGTCTAGCTTTTGATGGTGTTTGGCCAAGAGTCCTAGCACATGCCTTGTTTGAGCCTAGATTTTGACGTCATGTTTGGCCAAAAGACTTAACAACTTTTAAATTCCTAGATTAGACTGATTTAAAACACTTCAACCTTAGAGTTTGGAATTTTGATTTTCAGTCCATTTACTTTCTTATCTTTGTGTGAGTAGTGAGACATTAGATACTTCATGCTATCATGTTTCCTCAAAAATCTTTGCATAAACCTTTTAATCCTTTTTATGAATCTAGACCATGTTGGAACATCAGCTATTTTAGATTCTATCCTTTTTAGATTTTGTATAGCTCTTTAACCTTTTATTGCAAAGCACTGACTATGGATCCCAACATGTATTCGTACACTTGTAGTGGACTCATGTACAATCCAGGGATTAGTAATGTAGTTATGCAAGAAGAAATGGTGCAATACCTCTATGTAGATAATATTGTTTATGAGATGGATTCTTATCCCTCTTATAATACGCAATCAAGGGTACAAAGCCAAGATCCATTGGCTAACTATCTGGTTAACATACCACTTTATTCAAAATAAGATCAAGAACAAACCACACAATACCTAGCTATAATATCCATAATGTATGAGCTAGTTCTTCAATAGTCATATTCTACTAACACAGCTTCCATGTATGATCCATTTTGGTTTGAGAGACATTTTTTAGAGAACAAAGATGAGATTTTGGTTAGATCCATAAATGTAGGGACCAAGTTTCCAGCAGACTTTCCCCATGAAAATTTCCCCAGTCTAGAAAGAGTGCCCCACAATATCATTTACAATCAACAAACTTCTTCTACCAATCCTATGGATCTAGTCCAAACAATGTATCAAGAGCCTAATATATCTAATCAAGACAAAAACATGATGGAATATCACTTTAACCAAATACAAACAACATAACAAACTTACTTGAATCTAGCACATGATTTCAATTAGATGAACATGGTGAGTAAGCCTCTTATTGACCTAGTTCCTTCAGTAGGAGTGTTGATAGAGTTAAATAGATAAGAAAATCTAAGTTCCAACCCATTCATACAAATCACTTTGATAGATAACTTGATGCATATCCCTATCATTGAAGAAGTGTCTTTATCCTCTACACTAAATAGTGAGCCAAACATAGTAGACAATGTGTAAACAATGTCCAATCTTGATCAAAGTGGTACTAACATGCAAACAACTAGCCAACAACATATGCTTGTAATTAATCCCATGACTAGATCATCATACCAGTCACTAGGAGTTTTTATATCCCAACTTCAACTGGCTACTTCCTCAAGTGTATAACCTATAGGATTAGGTAATCAAATAATGGCTAATGTCACACCCAAATGATAGAATGTGATGAACCCTACTCTTCCTCAAAAGTAATGAGTAGTATTCCTCAATATTAGACACAATGTAGTGTATAAACATAATAGAAGACAAATACATTACCACATCAATCAGGGGAAACAAATATTGTACCTCGCTAGGTAATGATGAACATACCTTTTTAGTCACAGACTAATATGCCAATTCAAAACCAAGCAATGACCAGTCAATAATGTGCAAATATTGGTTAGTGATAGATGTCGAATCTATAAACTATTTTCAATTCCTCATAGGGATTCATGCAACAAGGAGGTCCCCATGTTTCTCAAGTACCTACTAGACAACAGTTGGTTCAAAATGTGCCACAAATCTAGAGACAAGGTCTTGGTCCATATGTTCCCACTCCACATCAAGGTTTAATTAGTCAGTAACATGTCCTTTTTCAACCATAATAGGCATAGTATAGCTATATCCATCCATCCTAACCATAAAATCCTACCAGTTAAACTCTTATCACCAACCTAAACTAGAATATCATGCAATTAATTATTCAATTTCAAGTACATCTTAATCCATGTATACATATTCTTAGTCCATTCCCCAACGAACCCAATGTACCCCAAAAGGTATGTCCATCATACCTTGGTCAATGTGTCCCACTTATGACCTCCCAACCATTTACCCAAACCAATATTCTCCCTCAAACCAATGTTCCTTCTAGTTTCATATCCCAAGAATTGTAACAGATGAAGGATGCAATTGCTACCATTCAAGTTGGTAAGCAAATTAAAAAGTTTAAATTGGGTGATGTTTGTTCCTATCCATTCAACATGGATTATTTTTAGATGCCATTTCCTCCAAGATATGAACCACCAAAATTTGACAAATACAAAGGTAAAGGTGACCCTAAGGCCCACTTAATTGAATTCTTTGTCACATGTTAACTAGTGACATATACCTTTTGATATTATTCCCAAGGAACTTGGATGGACAAGCCTTGGAGTGGTTTTTAAAGTTTCCCAAAAATTTAGTAATGGATTTTGATGATCTTTCTAATAAGTTTGTGCAACACTTTTCTTATAATGTCAAGCATGAGATTTCATTAGTGGACTTCACACAATTAAAACAAAAATTTGGTGAGAGTTTTGCAAGTTATCTATAGTGATAGAGAGCCCTTACAAGCTATTTCACCCATAGTTTACCAGATAAATAATTACTTGCTATGTTTACTAAAAATTTTCATAGTGAGATAGCTTGTCATCTGGAAATACAATGTGCACATACTTTCAAAGAGATCATTGATAAAGATTTGTTGATTGAGAAGGTTCTCATAAATAAAGGAGTTATCAAGCTTAATTCAAATAATAAAAATAAAGGTACTAATCAAGGAAATGACCAACATCCCATTCAAGCACTAGCATCACAATCAACATAGGCCAATAACCAAGAAAGAGTAAATTAATTCAACTATAATAAGAATGTTGTGGGAAATGGAGTAACCAAATCCCATCATGTCCAAATGGTCTAAACATCATCTGCATCACCTTTTCAGCTTACTCCTACCTAGAAACCTCTCCAACCAATATTGCAAGCATAAAAACTAAGACCTTCACAATACATACAATAATGTTTACCATTACAAACCCCTCCTCCTAGGAGAACCATGCCTACATGTCATGTTTTAGTGACCTAGGAGAACCTATTGAGTTTGTATTTTGAAAGCTTATTACTACTAATCTAATTAGTTGGCCTATACCAAAACATTATCCTCAAGGCATTCCTTATCCTGATTGGTACTGTGAAAATGAATTCTATGACTATCATTCGGTCAATGGGAATAATCTATGAAGATGTGTCCAAATCAAGCATTTAATTAATAATATGTTGGAGGATGGAAAGATAACATTAGATAATGGTGCTTTCACTTACAATAAAACTCTTGGGATTTATTAAAACCCCTTTCCCTAACATAATAATTAGCAACAACAAAATAATTAGTAACAACAACAACAATGGCTAGTGCAGCAACAAAATCAATAGTATCAAAATCAAAGGTAGAACTAGTACAATCAATAAAATCAATAACAGAACCCACAATGATAGAACAATAGACAAAACTAAGGTCATAATAGTAATAACCAACAAACCTACCATGTAGTTTAAAATGACTACAATAGGGTTGTAGGTCATATTTTAGGGGGTAGCATTAATACCATCTCCATTAATCCTAGACCAAGCATTAATAAACTTAGACCATTGCTAAACAACAAAATTTAACCAAATTACATGGATAGTCCTTCTTTGACCTAGGAATACATATAGGCAAACCAAAAAACTAGGACTTCCCCTTTTAGACCTTATATTGACAACTCATCCTTACCATATGACCACATGTGAGTGCACTAGTAACCGAGACTTGTTCTGTCTGGTCTCACACCATTCCAAACATTGATTTTGAAATCATAACTCAAAGGTCAAAGATTACTATCATAGGCCCACAACCATTCACCACTTTGCCTATCATCCAACCAACCATTCAACCTCAAAATAAACCATTCATTCCTAACCAAGACAAGAAGTTTGATATTTTGGAACAATTACAGAAGACACAAAAATAAATTTCTATTTTAGATTTTATATGAATGTCAATAATCTAAAAGAACATATTGAATGAGTTTTTGACCCAATCAACTATTTATAGTGACATATCCCTTGATAAATTTAAAGCTTTGGTTAGACACCTAGCTCTAACCCAACAAGTCACATTCAACCAAAGTGATCTATCTTCCCTTAGCCCATTCCATAATAATACATTATACATAGAAATTTATATAAGATCACATAAAGTTAAATTTATCCTTATATACAATGGATCCAACCTCAACATAGTATCTCTAAAGCTCATCAAGCTTCTTGGGTACACAATGCCATATCTCTAGCCAAAAATAATAACCATCAAAGTTTATGATAATCAAGAAAGAGAATCACAAGGCACCATTAATTTATCAATTATCATTGGGACTTTAACCCATGATACACTTTTCCATGTGATTGATCTTGAGTTATCATAAAATATGCTTTTAGGTATGCCTTGGTTACATGAGATTCGTGTAATCCCATCAACGCTGCACCAATGTATCAAGTTTTCCCACTCAAGGATGGAAGTGAATATTCCAAGATATTTACACCCATATGAACATTGGAAGCATCTTGAGGCCAAATTTCAAAGCTATAATTATCAGTATGGCATAAATCTAAGTTTCAAGTAGGATAAATGAAAGGATATAGTTATTGATCCTTCACTAGATAATTGTATAGATCTTAATAACTTGGATTCCCTTTCCCACATGTCACCTCCTAAAGCTTCTAATCATTTCACCATTTCAGATAATGGACTGGGAGAGTATGTGACCCATGATACATTTCATATTACCAATCTTCCTTAGAATCCAAAAACCTTTTGTGACCTAAAGTCAACCCACATATGCATTGGCAACTAAAGAACAAAGCTAAGGGACCTATAACATTTGTACTAGCATCTAGCCTAGAACCTGACCCTCTTAAAGGGGATGAATCATGGTTATATAATGAAAACCAATCTAATTGTTATAAAAATAAAAAGTATCATATTCCCATAGGATTATGGATCATCAAAATTATGAAGGAAGAGACCTCAGATCGAATTAACAAGGAACCATCGAGCCAATTTCCATGACTAAGTATGAAAGACTTTATGGACTTGGATTTAAACCACCTGGGGGTGACCCCATGTATCTTATTCCAACTCCATAACCAGTGACTAGTGATGATGATGTTGATAGTGAAGTAGAGTCTGATCATAGCCTCACATATGATGACCTAGTTGAAACCAACCTATTTGATAATAATGCTATTTGTACCCTTACCCTGGCTATTCATTATAATCCATTACTATTATATTATTTCCAATTGATAGATTGGGACCAACAAAAATCCAATCTACCACTTGATGAGTTATATAATGATGAGGCATTCTATGAATTTTTAGGCCTTAGAGACAATGTTCAATTGGGAGACAACAAGGCAAGATTCTTAATCACATTAGATCCTACATCCTATTTTGGAGAGCGAGTGAACACCCTTAGCTAAAAACAAATAAGTAAACCATTGAGGTCCCAAAGTGAAAACCTCTTTGAGGCACTTTTGACCAGGGAAAAAATAAAGATAAAGTCTAGTCTAGTGGTGAAAACCTATTTTATGTGCCATTAGATGGGAGTGTTCATTTTTCTTAAAATTTAGACTAGGAGCCCACCAATGATGAACTTGCATGTGGATCCAAGTTTATATTTGAGCAATAAGAAGTATTTGATCAAATTCTTCAAAATTTATAGCTATTTTTATCACATGGCTAGATCTCCCATAAGGGGACTCAGATTCATCATGCCTAAGTGAAGTTGATGAGTAAGTCCTAATGGAGGACCCTAACATAATTTAACAATTCAAGTCATTGCCTACTATCCTAGAAGATGGTTTGACCTTTCTAGTTAAAGATACAATAGAGGTAAATATCAATACTCCATCAAACATGAAATAGATAAAATTAGGCACATCCCTCACTAAGAAGGAACGTGATGTATTTACAGCTCTATTGAGATAATTTGTAGATATCTTTGCATGGGCTTATTCTAACATGTCAGGTTTAGACCCCACCTTGGTTTTGCACCACCTTGTGGTTAATCCTGATGCCAAAGTAAAATAAAAGCTACGTAAGATGCATCCTCAGATTACTTTATTGGTAAAGAAAGATCTGTAAGAACTCTTAGAAGTAGGATGTATCTAATCTATTGACTACTCAGAATGGATCTCTAATGTGGTATGTATTAGTAAAAATCCTGAAGGGATCATAATTTTTATTAATTTTCAAGAAATTAACAAAGCTTTTCCTAAATATGATTTTACCTTGCCTAATATTGACATGATCATAGACTGCATGATAGGTTATTAAATGCTTTCACTCATGAATGGATTTTCAAGATACAACTAGATTATAATAGCACCAAAAGACCAACATAAAACAACATTCACCACTCCATTTACACATTTTGTTATCAAGTAATTCCATTTGGACTTTAGAATGCTAGAGATACATATCAAAGGGCCATTATTTTCATATTCCATGATATGATGCATGATATTGTTGAAGACTATGTTGATGACATATTAGGAAAATCCAAAACTAGGGCCGACCATCTAGCAGTCTTGTGTAAGATATTTGAAAGATTAAGGGAGTACAAGGTCAGACTCAATCTAAATAAATATGTGTTTGGTATAACTTTAGGTAAATTACTTAGCTTCATCCTATCGTGTATAGGTATTGAATTTGATCAAGCTAAATTCAATGCTTTAATTGGGATGCCACCACCAACTAATTTAAAGCAACTCCATAGTTTATAGGGTAAGATCCAGTCAATCTAACACTTCACCTCTTAGTTAGTAGACAAGTGCCATCCATTTACACACATTTTGAAGAAGGGATTTGCATTTCATAAGGATGATCACTACCAAACATCTTTTCAACAACTCAAAGACTATCTTGTTAATCCACCTATTTTATTACCTCCTATGCCAAGAAAGACATTCTTGTTGTACCCATTAGCTACTGACCATGATCTGGGGGCACTCTTGGCTCAACATGACGAGAATGGAAAATATCATGTTGTTTACTACCTAAGTTGTACCTTGATTACATATGAACATACCTATGCACCTATTAAAAAAGCTATTCTGGCCATGGTCTTCATAGTTTAAAAATTATGCCATTATATGCTGAATAATAAGACCATGGTCATTTCAAAAGTAGATTTTCTCAAGTATCTACTAACTAAAACAAATTTTCAAGGTAGAATAGCTAAATGGATCATGCTTCTCAGTGAGTTTGACATAGAGTATGTCAATTAAAAGGCAATCAAGGGACAAGTTCTTGTAGATCGACTTGTTAAAGCACCTCTCATAGACACACAACCACTCACATTTCAATTTCATGATGAATCCATAATGACCATCATTGACATAGACATTGAGGAGTAGCCCTAAAAACTATATTTTGATGGTTTATTCACTGCACATGGATCACAAGTAGGCCTATTATTTATTACAACATAGGGGATCTATTCCCTAAATCATTCAAAATCAGATTTTCTTGTACAAACAACATGGTCCAGTATAAAACACTTGTTACAAGACTTCAACAAGTAGTGAATTAGAATATATGTAATCTCCATGTTTATGTTGATTCTCAGTTAATCATCAATCAAGTCAAAAATCATTTTTAGACCAAAAATGACAAGCTGGTTCCATATAAATCTATGGTCAACACTCTTAAAAAACAAATTACCAACATTTAGTTTGAGCACATACCATAGGATAGTAATAGAACTATAGATGCCATGGCTACTATTATCTTTTTGATTCAATAAATAGATAAATCTAGAGAGTATCAATTTCTCATCGAGCATTTGTCAACACCATCACATGAACCTTCAACCATTGCAATGATTTGTGATATTGTTGGTCCTAATTATATCTAGTACTTAGACCTTTAGAACTACCTTCATGACCAAGTTATACCACCTAACCTATCTCAAAAACAAACCAAATACTTCATTCATCATTCCACTTGTTATATCTACTTGGATCCACCCTTTACCATCATAGTTTTGATGAAACTTTGCTTCATTATTTAACTTCAATAGAGTCTACACTAGTGTTAAGATAAGTTCATGAAGAAGTATGTGTAACTAATTATAGTAGGGTATTCATATCTAAAAATCTCTTGCATACTAGTTATTATTATTCCATAATGGATTTAGATGCCACTACATATGTAGAAAAGTGTGACAAATGTCAATAACATGCTAATCTGATTCATGCCCCAAAAAAAACTCTGAAATTAATGTTGACACCATGGCCCTTTTCTACATGAGGTCTTAACCTCATTAGGAATATCAACCCCACTTCATTTTATGTCCATAAACATATCCTTACATCCATTGAGTATTGCACTAAGTGGGTTGAAGCTATACCCCTCACTTATATGATTGGAAAGTAAATTTCCAAATTCATCTTCAACCATGTAATTTGTTGCTATAGTATCCTCTATAACATTATATTTGATAATGGAGTATCATTCAAGAATAAGGATGTAGATTAGCTATGTACTGAATATAACATCACACAACATTTTTCTATAGCATATTACCCTCAAGGTAATGGCCAAGCTGAGGCATCCAATAAAACCACGGTCAATATTCTCAAAAACATTTTTAATGATACCAATCATGATTATCACTTGTAGATATTCCTTGCCCTTTGGGTATACCGTACCAATCATCATACCCCCATAAGAGCCACTCCATACTTATTTATGGTATTGAATCCATCCTTACCATTGAGGTAAAATTGCCTTCACTGTGCATCTCTTTCAAGCATGTCCTAGATGATCATGACTATCGAGTAGCTCACCTACAAGAACTAGACCTACTTGATGATAAAGGCACAACTATGCTCAAAAATCTTTAAGCATATCAAAACTAAATCAAAGGCCACTATAATTAGTTTGTTAATGATAGAACATTTGAACTTGGTGATCTTGTTCTTAAATAAAACCAAAAGAATACCACAAGAGAAAAAACATAAAGGAAAATTCAAAACAAACTAGATAGGGCCTTTTATCATTACTATATATTATGTATTAGGAGCATATAGGCTCACCACACTAGGCAGAGATGAACTTCTTAAGCTGATGAATATTATTCATCTCAAGTGATACCATGCTTAAATGGTGAAGTGTATTATCTATAAGGACCATTTCATTTATGCCATTTATTACTATTCTTCTTTGAACAAATACCATCCTTATCCATCCTCTTCATCATATCCACTTTTTGATTCTGACCTATCATCTTAGTGTGTTCTAAAGCCTAACCTATTTGACCTTAGTTTTTGCCATTCATTATGTAGTTTCAACATCGAGGTATCTAATCGGTTTCATTAGTTGGTTTAAGTACTTGACATAGAGATTATATTTTGGGATAGTGTGATAGAAGTTTCAGTAGTCGCATCCTTCATTTTTTGTTCCTTTCTGACCACCAGTCTTGCTACTAATAATAACCACCTTTGGGAAAATTAGTAGCATTGATCTATACTATTGTGTTTTAGTTATAACCACCTATGGGAAAACTAAGGGAAATATTAAGCCTTGACATACTAACTTGCCTCTTCCTATGTCATACTATGCCTTTTTACCAATTGTGCCTATTGTTTTTGAATTGATTGCTACACTAGTCAAATTTCTCCATTGTAGGGTAGAACTAAAGTGACTTGAGGTCCTACTATAGGACTATGTAGGTAGTGCTTGATACTTATTGAGGTCATCTCAATCACCCTAAACCATGCTCTCACCATTTTCCAAGAAACTTAAGTTTGAATGCTCTTACCATTTTGCGAGCAACCTAAGCCATGATCTCACCATTTTATGACTAACCTAAACCATGCTCTTGCCATTTTGTGAGCAACCTAAACCATGATCTCACTATTTTGTGAGTAACCTAAGTTTGAAACCTCTCACCATTTTGTGAGCTTAAACCATTTAGTGTCTCATCATTATTGATTGATTTGAGACACTCCAAAAAAATTCCAAAAACATTTGAAAAATTGTTAGAAAACAACAAAAACATTGACCACTTCTTTGCCTTAAGGATTCTGGGAACCCTTAGTAAGTTACAATCACATCACTTATCATTTATTTTTTGCATCCTTTTTGGCCTTTTTCTCTCATGTACTTTCCATTTGGAAAGACCATTCCTCTTCTTCTCCCACATCCATTCTATTTATTTTCTTCAGTTATCAAAATTTTCTGATTCCCTGGGAGAACTACATTTGGCCTGAAGTTTTTTTTATTAGATATTACATCTATGGAACTATGCAGGCATCATCCACTTGCCTAGTGCATATGGAGATAGCTCAACCACCCCTTTCCTTTTATTCTATTCCCCCATTTTATTTGTTTGTTTATTTTTCACCTATTCTCTAGGGGCAATGTTCATATGTTTTCTATTGCATTGTTTGTTTGTTTATTTCTATTTATTTTATTTGTTTATCTACCTATTTGTTTAATTTCAAAATTGTTACATTAATTTAGTTTATGTGTATTTATTAGGTGAGTCCTTGCCCACACTTATACTCAAATCCATCTATATTCATATGTTTAAACTATCATCATGGTTTCTATCATTGGTGCTTTGTTTTATAATGAGTATTGGATTACGAGAGTCAGTCCTTATGCATATTTCAGCTAAGTCCTCATGATATTATACCATGATGCCTACTGACATGTGCTATAAAAAACCTCATATTTAAGAAGTCTATTAATCCATGGTGGCATCTCTTCATCACTGACACACTGATTCCATCTTAATCATATCCCAAATAGAGTAATTAAACATTGAAGAATTTCAATCTTTATTAGTTCAAATGAGCATCTCCTTACTAGTAGGTTGTTCTAATTCATAATTACCCTCTATTTTAAGTTATCATCCTCCTCAACCAAGTTTATCATTTTTTTCATAATCAAGGTCTAATGATTATAACTGTCTATGGGCAGATCATTGCACACCATCCCACCTTCATTTCTCAATGATTATAACCACCTTTGGGCAAATCATTGTGTTATCACCACTTTAATTTTTTTGCCTATACAGGGGCATGTTATTATCTTGTTTGTCTATCTTAGCTGGGTTATCTCTATCTTCTCAATGATTATAACCATCTTTGGGTAAATCATTGTGTTATCATACCATTTTGCCATTATCAGGGTACAATGTTTATAACCACCTTTGGGAAAACTGGTGTACACCATCCCACTTGCATTCTCAATGACTTTGACTAATTTTTCAATATCACTGTGTTTTCACCCCATCAATTTTTCCTTTCTTTATTCCCCTCATTTTGCTTCTTTCTTTTCAAGAGACCATTTTCCAAATTACTTGTGCCAACTATTCCCTCAAGGGGGCATCATACAGTTAATATATCATCATTGCAGTTTTAGGAATACAAGACCTTTTCATTATTTTAGAAGATATTATTGTGATTATAGATTTCAAAACCTTCCCAAATAGGGGAAAACTGTAAACACCTAAATCTAGCAATCGATAACCTCTAATCAAGCTTTTGGCCAATTTTCACTTAAAATGCACAATTTGGCCTAAAAACACTAAAACAAGCTAAATCATGTGAAAATAACATATTCAAGTGAGAATTTTGTCTAGGGTATCCTAAATGGGGCAATGTAATTTATGGGCCAGTTAACTTTGATCAGATCATTTTGAGTCAAAATGACAAATTTTGTACCTGGGTACTTTAGATTGTTCTTTACTATCAAATCTCTTACACAAGATACGTTCCTTTGTTATTTGATATTGGTAACATCCTAAATATAATAATAGATCCAACACATATAACATTGCCTTCCAATTCCAATCTTGTTGAATTTTGGACCAATAATAAGGCAGTTTGATCAATTTGAGTAATTTGTGCATAAAGTGCTTAAACATGTTTAAGAGCTAATTAACCCAAATCAAGGCATAATTAATAGTTACATGGAAACTTGTTTTTATAAATGAATATTTAATATCTACATCATCAGGTGACTTTATTTCTTTGGAAGACATCCCTACGTCATAAATTCCACAAATATTAGGATTCATGCCCTTCATGCCTCATCAATGCCTTCCATGATGCCCTCCATGCCTCTTAATTGCCCCTTCTTTCAATGTCATGATGAGCATAATTATAAAATTAATTCCAAAAATTTAATTAATCCTTAACCACACATCTCAATCTCAAGATGGATGAATCAAGTTTATTTTAGACATTCTAAAAAATCTATAAATAGAGAGGCCATGAACATTATTTCTAAGACATAATTATGTAAATTTATAATGTAGAATTGATTACAAAGCTTTAAGAAACTAGTGTTACCATGCCAAATTGATTCCAATCCAAGCCAAGCCACAAGCCAAAGGTGACAAGGAGAGATGGAGGTAGACAATCTTCCATTGATAAGGACTTCATGAGCACAAGCTAAGTAAGCTAGTACAATGACCATTTTGGAGCATCTAAGGAAGGTAAAAGAGGGTTTATTTTGCATTTTAGTTGTGTGTTTTATTCATGTTTGTTAACTAATCTCTCCCTAGTGTCTAGGCCTAGATATGCTATTCTAGTTAGTGTGTTTCTTTCATTTTGTTTTCATTTTGAAACTAACACCATACTAACCATCCTCTCTTGAGTCAAATTCCTAGATCACAGGATCAACCCTTTAGAATTATGTTTTGCCCTTTTGATTTCAAGATTTTTCTTCATGCTTTTTTCCCATAGATAATTCCTTCAGACTTTTCTCTTGAAAGAATTCATTCAAACTTTTTGGCCTTAAATAATTTTTGTAGACAAAATATCTTAAGGAAATCATGTCTGCGAGAGCTCTATTTTGGGCCACTTTCCCAAAAATAACCCTTCAAATTTTTGAAAATGGATTTTTATTTATTTTTAAATGGACCATTGATTTTTGAAAAGTGCCCTTCAAATTTTTTTAAATAGACCATTTTATTGAAAATAACCCTTCAGATTTTTTGAAATGGACCATCAGATTTTTTGAAAATGATCCTTCAAAAACTTGTAAATTTACCATTTGCCAAAAATAACTCTTCAAATATCTTGAAAATTCCTTTATATTTTGGAAAATGAATCGTTGAGATAATTTCTTAAACTTTTTTCCTGAAGACAATTTTTTTTGAACTTTTTCCATGCGTCCTTTCCAAAGGAAAAGTACCCTTAATATTTTTAAAAATGAACCATCAGAAATTTGTTTAGTCCACTTCATATTTTAAAAATGCCTTTTTCAAGGGGAAGGGACCCTTTGGGTTCTTGAAATTGGCCTTTTTTCTGAGAAAACTATCCTTCAGCTTTCTTGAAAAGGACCTTCAATTTTTTTGAAAATGATCTTCCCAAAAGGAAAGTACCCTTCAAAGATTTAAAAAGAACCTTCTGGCTTTGGAATGGTCTTTTGAAAAAATGCCTTAGATCCTTTTAGAATGACAATTTTCATGAAAAGTGCCCTTCAGAACCTTTGAATCGAGTCAGTTTACTTGCAATATATCCTTTGGGATTTTCACTAAGAAAACTGCCTTCAGGGAAATTCAAAAGTACCTTTTAGAAATTTGTTTCAGATAAAATGTTTTAAAGAATTCTTGACACTTTAAACAAACACTTATTTAAATGAAGTAACTTGCCTTGAAAATCCCAACCCAAAAATATCCTTGTCCTTTAGGTTTTCTACTCCTTACTTTCTTTGAGATTCTTTGGTGAAGTAACTGATATGAAAAAACCCAAAGTATATCTTCTATGAAAGCTCAAAGTCTTCTGCTTGTCCCTTTTGAACTACTTTGAGCAACATAAATGCCTTCCTAAAAAGAACAAGATAAGTGAAATAAAAAGACCCTAAGTCACCTAAACAAAGGACCTATTAAACATGGGTTTTTAAGGAATCTTTAGGGATAAATAACTAACTCATAAAGCAAATTGGCATGATTTAATGACTTTTGAAAACACTTTTGATGGTTTTACTTGTATTTTTGGCATTTTTGACCCAAATTTGCACTCTTAGACTAGAATTAACTAGCTACAAGGGGAAATTGACCATTCTATAGAATGTTTTGAATAATACGGTTAGTAATTTGGCCTTGATAGGATACATAACTAAAAGTTACCATTTAAATACTTTAATTATGGTAAGATTGGTCACTTTGCATCTAAGTGCCCTAACAAGGATAAAAATGAGCATGATGGAGAACATGATGAAAATCATGGTGATGATAAGGTATATAAGCTTGAAAAATTAAGAAAGGTTTCAAGAAGTATGAATAAAAGAAAGTGTCATATAAGAATAAGAGAAGTTTCTTTACCAAATAAGATAGTAGGTCATTTGATGTAAGTGACACTTTTACATCTAATAGTGATGATGAATATAATGATCATGATATCAATGAAACCTTATTCATGGATACAGAAATAGATAATGAGGGTTTATCAAAATGGAAAGGCCTTATGGGTGATGAAAAATCAGATGAATAAGAGGTTGAAGTGAACCTTGAGGTAGAATTGGTGATTGATGGAAGAGTTGAAATTTCAAAGGAGGAATCATAAATTAAGATAATTAGTTGAGTGTTATGAGGATAAAATCAATATCTTTGAAGAGAGACTAAGAAACAACACCAATGAAGATGGGGAGATCATAAAATAGTTGGAAACTTAGATTTAAATTTTCACTACAAGTCTTAAGACTAAGCAATAAGAATGCATCAAGTCTGGAATAGAAATGGAGTCCTTAAAGTCAGAATTGGATTAGGCAATAGTCAAGTTAAAGACATATCAGATATTTGTAAAGAGTATTGAAGTTATTAGTGATTTTTTTAGTAGTGAAATGTCTCCACATGACAAAATAGGTCTTGGGTTCAAGGAAGACCAAATGGAAAATAAGGAGAGTCATACCTCAAAGACCTATGTAGAAACTCTCAAATCTAAGAGTCGTAGTAATCATCAACTAGTCAAGAATACCAAAATGAAGAGACTATTAAGTAATGTAATGCAAAAAGGTATTTCAATGGTTATTATTTTTCTTGTCATACCTTTTTTCATAGATAAAGTGATTATAGATGATCTTAAGGAATGAGTTATCATGGGAACATGGGAGAAGTAGTGATCAGTCAAGAGGTATGAATAGAAAAGTTGTTTGTTATAGTTGTCATAATATGGGACACATTACAAGATTTTATTCTAACGAAGTTAGAATTCCCTCAAGACTTAACAAGGTATATGGAGCTCCTATAGTTCATGATAAGGGTCAAACATTGGCATGCAATCCAAAGAAAGTCAATAATGATCATATTGAGCCCAATATTCAAGATGGATTATTTTCTAAGATAGAGAAAGGATCAAAAGTGAAGGAGTTTCAAGAACACTTGTTATTTGCATGTATCAACAAGGAAGTCAAAGGAAAGAAAAAGGATGACAAGGTGGATGAGTTAAATGCTTCAATAAAACCTAAGTGGATTATAAGGAGGAACTATTAGTCTCTTGATTATAAGATAACTAATCAGAGTGGTTTGGAGATATAAAAATCTCTTGAGTTCATGGAGTTTTGAGAGCCCTATGAAAAAGGGTGACTCCATCAAGATTTATGGAGATAATCCTCTATCAGCAAAATCATGTGGTTGTAGTCAAATAAGGATTCATCTTGAAAGGATTCTAGGTGTAGAGTAGGAATCCAAAGCAAGTTAATCCATGTATTAGTATTAAAAACTTAAAATAAGCATAAAGGACATAACATACTAAGACAAATCCCTCATGGAGTTTTGAAAATTATATATAGGAGCTAGTGAAAGAAGGAATAAAACCATTAAACCTTCCCATGAGTGTCCTTCCTCCAAGAGTAGCTAAAAAATGTGATTTCCCCCTGATTTGGTGTTCCATGTATTTATCAAAGATGAGTGACTTAGTCCTCCATCATATCTCAATGCCCCAATGATTTAGGCTTATGAATTTTATCAATTTATTCCAACAATTGAAGTTATTCTAATGATAATTTTTCATAATAACATTACACAAAAATAACTTGAAAGGATAAGTGAGGACACTTGTATTTATAGATTTTTCGAAATAATCAAAATCAACCATGACCTTTCATCTTGAGAAACATAAGTGTGGCCATGAATAAATTAAATTTTGGAGGATCAATCAATAAATACCCTCATTAATATTTGGAATAATGGGGCATTAATGAAGCATGGGAGGGCTTAAACCAAATATTTATTTTATTTATAGATTATGGATGCCGCCCTATTGATGATGTCACTAGATGATAAAAAGATTAGAAATGAATTTCTAATTAATATATATTTAATATATTCCATGGATTTTCCACTTAAGCTCATAATTTGGTTTAATTTTCTTAAGTGGGATTAATTAATTTTTAATAATTCTTTGGAAATTAGTTGTTCACTTAATTAAATTGGTCTAAATGTCAAGTTACTAAGTTATAATTTGACCAGAGTATAATTAGAAGATGGTGTTAGTTGTGTATAGAGAAATACCCCATTTAAATCATTATGGATGTGAAATAAAACATGTGCATGTTATGTGCTTCCAAATTAGAAGAATTTAGTGGTCCAAAGCATCATTTTGTGTGGTCATAATTTGACTCAAAGTGATCTGAGAAAAGATAACAATAACATAAAATGTATTTCCCCATTTAAGGATATATTAGCCTAAATCAACACCTGTACATGACAATCTTGTACTAGTTAGAACATTTTTAGTGATTTTGGCCCAAATTATGCATTTTCATAGAATGTTTCTTAGATTGATAATTTCAGCACAATAGTGATAGGAATTAGATGTCTACACTAGGTTGTCTATGTTTCAAGGTATGGTTTTTTTGATTTGTAGCTTGTATGTATATGAAAATGAGAAACGAGTTTTGGTTAGCATAAACATTAATTCTAGAGATCAGTTCATAAGGAGTCATGATATGGAATGCAAGTCTGAGCATATGACTATGTCTAGACACATATGGAACATTGATTGGTATACAAGACCAATATGGTCATAGAGACAAGCTAGAAGTTGTTGACAAATCTAGAAGTGTGATGAAAGCTTGTGTAGTTAATTGGTATATGAGAGGTAAACAAAATGTTGTTATGTGTTATTAACAGTTGATAGCTTGATTTATGTTGAGAAGTATTAGTATCAAGATGCTTGAAAGATGTTAAGAAAGGTTTGTGAGTCTTCATGAATCATATGATGTGCATAAGTTATAAGGACAAAGGAGGAACTAATCATATGATTCATTAGATTCAAGAGTAGATAAGTAATGGTCTATGTCAAATAAGATATACATAAAACATGAAGATAGGTTAAAAAATGTGGCCAATACTTAGAGCCTAATGTGTGATCAAGAGTTTAATCTATATCAGTCATATCAAGGACAAGGTGAGTGTTCTTGTGTATCTAAATTAATTTGCATAAGGTAAGCATGAATTTAGGGATAAAATATTTATATGATGCTTCATAGACTCTATGATACTATTAACAAAAGGGAGAGAGAGCTTGGAAAGGGAGAAAGTTTAGATTTATTTATAGACTCAATGAATGTTGAATATCTTATTTGTTGCAATAGGTGTGATCCAATAAGTTACATCATGAAGGAAAAATTTGCAGGTGTCTCTTTGTCATTAATGTCAAAAGGGAGAGAATGAGTAGATGGGAAAAGTACCATTTTAAAGTGATTTTAGATTGTAGTGTGTTTTCCATCAATGTGTTTTCCACCAATGACAAATGGGGAGTTTGTTGGCATGTTGTAATTTATGTCAAAATGGTAAATAATGTAAATGCATAATGGTCATTGATGTCAAAGGTCAGTTTGGTCAAGTTATTGAGCATGGTAGTGGCATTTTCTATGAGTGTTTCCATGAGAGAGAAAAGTATGGTCATTAAATTTGTCATGAATGTTGTGAGTGTTATCATTTAGATTTTCACCCTTTGAGGATATGTATCATCTCTCCTCATCCAAGTGGCATAATTGAAACACCTCTAAGTTGTGGCTGAACCTAAGAATGAGGTGAATCTCTAGGTAGGTCTAACTCCCTTGATGTACCACTTATAAATCACTATTACACATAAAATTTTGAGTTAAACGAGAGAGAAAACTAAAAGTAAACCATCTTAAGGGAGGTGATACACCAAATTAGTTGATGACTACCAACCAATTTTATGTTACACATGAGAATAAGGGACTAACTAAACATACACTTCTCTAATCTGGATCTTCTCACATCAATATTTCATTATGAGCTTATGGATGAATGTTTAGGCTAGGAATACTAGACAAGAGGTATAGAATGAGACTATTAAATAGGATAACTCATTCAAACTTGAAACTTTTTAGAACACTTCACATAACCTACAAGAAGAAGATTTTAAAATACAAATAGGTGAGAGATGAAGCAACAATGCTAAGGAAACAAGTCATCACTAATAAAAATCAACCATCCAAGTAAAAAACACTATGAAAAATCATGAAATAGGTAAAAATTAGTATTATTTATTGATCCATCGTATGCAAATGAGAAATGACTCACCATACTCAGGTGAAACATCATTTACAAAGGCCAAAATGGCTACTTATTTGTGTGTGTGTGTGTGTGTGTGTGTGTGTGTGTGTGTGTGTGTGTGTGTGAGAGAGAGAGAGAGAGAGAGAGAGAGAGAGAGAGAGAGAGAGAGAGAGAGAGAGAGAGAGAGAGAGAGAGAGAGAGAGAGAGAGAGAGAGAGAGAGAGAGAGAGAGAATGAGTTAATTATGAATGAGAATAGGATTTTAAATTAATAATGAAAGGTTAGAAGAGATAAGTGGATATTCAAGGCATGAAACTCTTGAAAAGTGGCATAAAACTCCCTTTATTGGCACATAAAAATGCCTTCATGATTTATCCCTATTTGAATGTCTGAAAAATAATTAAGGATGGGTTTGATTATTTGAATGATAGGGAAGGATTATATACATTCCTCTTCATGCATTAGTTTTAGTCTTGGTCATCTAGAATCATCTGTAAATGAGCTATAACTTCCTAAACTCAAAGAAAACTCCTCTTTCAATCACCCTTCACACTTGGCTTCAAAAAAAGCATCAATTTTTAATATAAATTCATAAAATGGAGTGGATGAAAATTTTAAATACCATCCATATAATTATAGTTATTAGGTAAACATTAAAAATTGATCCTCTTAAAATTTTTACCCTTCTCACTATCATGTTCACTATGCTGGTTTTGACTAGCTAAGATGAGAGATTTTGTTGGAACACTTAGGAGTTTTTAAAAGACATGAATGTGAATGTGGATTTATATTAATTCCAAACCTTCCTTCCAAAGTTTATTTCATCTCTTCAAACCTAAAAATACATCCTCTTAAAGTTTTTACCCTTCTCACTATCACTATCATGTTCACTATAATAGTTTTGACTGGTTGAGTTGAGATATTTTATTGGAACACATAGGAATTTTTACAATACATGAAAATTTTCATTGGGATTTATCTTAAGTCCCAACCTTCCTTCCAAAGTTTATTTCATCTCTTGAAATCTCCTAGAACTTGCACAATGCACAAAATAATCAATAAAATCAATTTTATGCCTTATTCATACAGATTTCATAAAAATCATCTTAATGATAGGGATATTTACTAATTCATATATAAAATCCATTCCATTTTATAGGAAAAATATTCCTTTTTGGTGCATTATCTCTTTTGTTTCTTCAAACTAGTGAATAGCAAGGGTTTTGGTGAGTGTAGGCCTTTTTCCCATCTTAAGGTTCATTCATAAAGATGGGATGTTTAATTATCAACTTTATGCCATAAAATATTTTATTATGACCCTATATAACTCCCCATAACTCATTTAGTTTCCATGCAAGGTATCTAAGAAGATATGGGCTTCCAACTTTGTCCACTCGAACTCTTTTCTCCATTTCCACAAGTCTAATGTTATCTTTGAGATCAAAAATGGACTTATTATGGGTTTCTATACATAAAAAGAGTTTAAAAAAATATTTAATAACCTGATAAAAATTATTCAATAGGTTATAATACTCATCTCAAGGTGGAAGTGAAAATGACTCCTCATTTGGACACTAGGACAAAACTCTGCCCTTTAGGCTTGAATGTAAACTTAGAGTTTTAGGACACTTTTTTTATATTATCCCCTATTTTATTGATTATTAATGATTTTATATATGTTTTTAAACTCCCTATACCTTATTGAAAGTTTCAAAAAAAATTTGGTCCACCCTTTTATCACCTTTTCTCTAGAACCTGCCAATTTCACTTAAGGGGAGTGTCGTCTATCTGAGATAAAATAGAGGGAACTTCCCATATTAAATTAGACAAATTTAATTTTTTAAAAGCCTATTTAAGTTACAAGGACATTTTATATAGTTTTTTATCTCTTGGTCTATTCATTTGACCCTTCAAATCTTCAAAATTCCAAGACTAACTATTAAAAGGTAGAGTGTGCAAAAGGATTTTACCCTGTGAACTGAGTGATGCATCTTTAAGGTCCATTATCTACTTGTTTTCCACATAATTAGTTTATAAAAAGTCTATCATGACCATAATTAAGGTATTCTAGTCTTCATTTATCCCTCCAACCTCTCATGTACCCTTCCTTACACTTGAACTCACAAGACTATGTATAATTGCCTGACTTTGTCTTTGTTTTGGAATGACACCTATAGGTAATCCTATATGCTCAAGATTGAGAACTTTTATTTTGGGTCCCATTAGAGTTTATTAGTGTAATTTGACATTTTTTGGGCATATATGCTTCATAGTCAATGTTGAAAATAATCTTGTTGCTCATTTCATATAACAGTCAATAGTAGTTGACTTATTTTGGAGAAAAAGGGCCTATAAGTACACATTTGCATTTGAAAATTATGATTCTTTTCTCTTGAGAATCCTTTTAGAGTAAATTTCCATTAAAAAATATGGTTCCCTATGTCTAAGTCATTGTTATGAAATATGTGGGAGCTGATAGTCAACTGTAATGAATAATTTGTAGGTAAGGCACCTATAGGTGTATTTTGAGGATAAAACCTAGCATATCAACTTTTGATAGTGGTATTTATACTCATTTGAAAACTATTACTCTCTCAAAATAATCCAATTCATCTTTAAATCTTATAACCTCTTGAGTTATTACTCTAAATCACTCTTTCACCTCCCTACTATTGTAGGTGAGTATTTTAGTATTAGACACAACTGTAGGTGTGTCTAGGGTCTAAAACAAAATATGTTATTATTTATAAATTATACTTAGGCCAATAATTTTTTATTATACCATATAAAACCCTTACATCATGAAACATGGTTTGCATTGTAGCCTTGAAATGGAAAGTCTTTTTGGAGCTCTAAAATGTAGATGTCACTACTTGGAAATAGTTTATAAAAGTATGACTTTAGGCCCTCTAATAACCATCTTCCATAACTCACCTACTCTCCATATTTTTCATATCTTTTTTATTACATAGCGGCTAAAATATTGGGTCATCAAGATACATTAGGATTTTTTATAACCTTGTTAAAAGGCTTAAGTTCTCTATCTAGGTCCTCACCAAGTTATCAAATGGACGTTTTTCAACTTCAATGACCTCAAATCAGTATTAAACCTCCTTACCACATGTTTTATCATGAAGGGTACTTGTATATATTCTTGTAATGTTGCAGACTTGGCAGTGAAGGGAAAACCATGGGTACATGCATGTTTATAGGTATAAAACTAGTCCTAAAACATTTCAATGTCTCAAATCGGTTCTTAAAATATTTAAATACTTATCACAAATATAAAATACCTTTAATTCATAGGTTTAAATTCTATATGTGTACTTCAACATTAAGCAAAGCAAAACCATGGGTTGTAAAGGAGCATTAGTCATACAGTTTGATCTTGTACCATTTGGATATGTTTTATTTGATGTATCATGTTGTAATAATATTTCAAACATATTATGGACTTCTCAAACACCCTCATGAATGATTCAAAACTTAGAACCCCATGTTTATAGTTAGGAATAAGTTGAAAATTGACTGTGTATGCCAATGGGACCATGTATTCCATGAATATTGATTTGGGGGAAGATATTAAAACATGAGGGGATCAATAGTACATTATAATAATTATGATGAACCTATTTACAACCCTTTGAAACATTGATAAATCATGAAGATTTTAAAATGGTAAAAAACTACCTATAACATAGAATGGCACATTCACTTACAATCTAAGTTACTTTACCCATAGAAAATCATGAAACATGAAATAAAGAATGGAAATAATCTAAGGAGTAAGTAAACACTATCTGTAGTCAAAATCACCAACTATATTGTATGTACTTGTCCAAAATAGATAAAAACCTATAGGGTGCACATATTGGTAAGTAAAAAAAACACAGTCAACTTGTTAGAGATGGTTCATAAATCATAGTTGACCAATATTTAAAATATTATTATTAAAATTAATCTCTCTGAGTTTACTTTCACCTCCCAAAGTAATTTGGTTTGAAACCTCCTCAACTAGTTTTACTAAGCACAAACCTTCTGACAACTTCTATGTGTCTAAAAGGACAAAAAATGAGTAAAATGGTTTTAGATTGAAAATAAAATTTATAGATTATTTAAATAAAGTTAATGAGTCTAAGGAATATTAAGAGACATAATATGACATTTTACCATGTGTCACCCTTCCCCATAGGCTGTACAAGTGCCAAACTCCCTCTTTTTTGTTGGTTCCTTGATTTTTAGCTAGATAACTTGTAAGATTGAGATGGGACTAACATTATTGATATGGAATCTGACCTATTGTTTGTTTTAAATTAACTTAAGATGCTTTTAAACCTTTAAAATTATGACACTTGTAATTATGACCCCTATATGACTATTAAATGACTCAAAATGGCATATTAACTAATTAGACTAAGACCAAGGCTAACAAGGCATTAAATGACATAAAATAACTTATAATACACCCTATTCCATAATATAAAACCCATAAGAAACCTTTAAATACCAATTTTTTACCTATAGAGGTCCCAATTTGACCTATAGGGTTAAATTTAGTCAACAAATTGGTGACTTATATGGGTAGCATACCTGTTATGCTAAAGATCAGTAGCCTTATCAATCCATTAGGATTAAGGAGTCATATAAAGTCTAAAACATAGAAATATAAATTTGACCATTGAAAACAATATTTTATCAAGACAATACCACTTGACTACCTCAACCATGCAAAACAAAAGACACACATAAAGCAAAAGCAAACACACATGTGCTTCATGAGCACTTATGGAACACACACCAAACTAACCAAAATGAGTCAAATACTAAACTTACATAAGATTGAATCTCCCTCCTAGATCAAAGGGGAAGTTTGAAACCCTTTTTTATTCATGACATGAAGTAATGAATGAGACATATAGTCTTTTGATCCTTGACATTGATGCCTCCAACTTTTTCATGATGTTTGCCGACTTCATTGGTAAGATGTTTAATAAGAACCAAGTAGTTAAAAATAGGTTGGATATATAAATTAACTTGTATTTCATCCAAGTATCCTTAAATTTCTCATATGGATCCTCAATTACAACCTCTAATTTTGGTTTGACAATGCATGCCTTCTTGATTTCCATAGTGCCCTCAATAAGATCAGGTTTCTTCTTAGTTGTAAGTTGTTATATCTCATCAAGGAGATTTGTACATTCTACCCAATCTTGGTAATTTTACTCCATGTAATAATCTTTCTTCACCTTGTCATGTACTTGAACCTCAACTTGGCAAAGCTCTTCAAGATCTTGAATGAACTTCATTTGTAGCTACCAATCATCTTTGTGCTCTTTATCATCTAGAACAACTACCTTTTCAATCATCTCTTCTTGATATATGAGGTCATAAAGCTGGTTTTATTCAATATATTATGCATCTGAGGGTGATTCAAAATCATGTTGAGGTATTAGGTCATATTTAAGAACAACAACTTTCACCTTGGTCTCAAGAGAGTTTTCTAGGACTACAACCTGTTTGGGGATGACTTGAAATTATTCTCCATTCTTAATAACACATTCATATTCATACTTGAGATGATTATACAAATTTTTTTGATCATATGTAGATTCTTCTTCAAAATTACTTCCCTCTTAAATTTTTTGTCACATTCCTCATATATAGTTGTAAAAGAGTCTTCAACATGTTTCTTTTCATACAAGAAGGCATAATTACACTTGTGATCACCAAAGGGAATCCCTATAATTATTTCATCTTATTAAAAATTTAGGACATCTTGAGGGATATCAAGTTATATGTCAACTATATTAACTTGACTTTTATTCTCAAGGGATGTAATATGTTCCATCTCCTTCTCCTTCTTGGTGATGCCAAGACTAGTCACCTTGAAATCAGATGACTTAGCCTAACGAGGTTGCCAAGGAGGTATGTTTTATTCAATAAAGAGTTTTGAATTATTATCAACCAAGTGTTCTTATTTATTTTCCCACACCATAGGCCCATAAATTCAAAGAGTGATAGGGTGAGGACAAGATGAACTAGTTGGTATAGGTGAAACATAGAAATCAAAAGCAGATTGAGATTGAAATTTAGGGGATTCTTTTGGAATCTTTTGAGGAAGATGAGGAAAACCATGGGATAAAATAGTTTTATTTTATTCCTTACATTTGAAAATAAATTTATTTAAATATTATTTATATTTATCACTCTTTTTAGGAAGGTTAGATAGGGTGTGTTTAAGCATAGGATCTTCTTTGGGTTCTAAACCTTGCATCACACCTTGACTTAGCAATTTCATCCTGGACTCTAACTATTCAATTTGCTTGGCTAGGTTTTATTGGAAAAGTAATTATTTAATTTCATAGTAATATTCATGAAGATGAGGAGTACAAGAGGGATGACATGGAGAATAATAGGTCCCTTGAGGAAGGGTGAGAGGGACTTGCATATGATCAAACTCTTTCTCAACATCACACTCTTTATCTAGGCTTTTATCATCTTTCTTTCCCCATGATTCCACTATATTATTACATATTAGGATGTTAGGATTAAGAGTCTCTTATTTATGTGGTGATGTAATTTTAGGATTGAATAAAGTGTTCAATAAACTTGGATTCTCCTTAGTCTTGGATTCTCCACCTTATCTCCAACTTAGGATTTCATATCTAGAGGTCAATTATTGAGGCAAGGATGTAATTAGAGAGGGAAATGAGGGATTAAATTCTAATTCATTTTCTAATTAAATGTACTGATACATTTTATTATTGGAAAACTTAATCTTCCTATCAAGGTTTACTTCAAAAATAAGGCTTGTCTTTCTAACTCTCTTTCAGTTGATTGGGAAAAGAATGGCTTTGATAAGCTTGATTGGGTTTATGACTAAGAATCATGTAGGACTAATAGAAATGTTGGGGATGTGGATATGAGGTCTGATATATTTGGTGATGATTCTTATCATGAATTTTTATCCTATGTTCTAAGGATGAAATTAGGCCACTCACATTTAACATCTCACTTGTGAGTCTTTACTAATTGGCTCTCTTAATAGGTGCCCACTCTATTTTGACCAGCCCTAATGCATCTCTCACCTTATGAATAAGATGACTAGGAACATCTTGACCATGTTCCCTTAGTGTATGAAGATATAACATGTACTTCTTATATCCCAAAATATTTTTTGTGTAGGTTAAAATGGATTGACTTGAGAAGTGACTAGGAGTAATATATTGAGAAGGATAGTTATAGGGATAATACACTTTATGGATAGGTTGATAAGGGTCATATTAGAGTTGATAAAAAAACATATTAAATCTAGTAAGGATCATGACAAGGCTGATATGGGATGCCATAATCTTGATATACCTCACCAACTTACGTAAAATAATACTCAACACTAAATTTAGCCATGAAAATTCATTAGGAAGAAAGAACACAAGGAATGGCTATCAAAAATATTCAAAGTGTATACTTGGGATACTTGACTAGCTGATTTAATCTCAGAGTCACCATTGATGTTCAGATAGATGCGTCCAAAGGCTAATGTGTTGAAAGATAACACCAAAAATATTTTAACTTCTTGGACTAAGATTCCCACCAAGTGTGCCAAAAACTATTGTCACTTGGATTTACACCATTTGATAAGATGTCTTATCTCTCCTCATACAAGTGGCATAATTGAAACACCTTAGGGTGTGGGTGAGCCTAACAATGGGGTGAATCTCTAGATAGGTCTTTCTCCCTTGATGTACCACGTATAAATCACTACTACACCTAAACTTGTGAGGGAAAAGGGATTAAAAAAACTAAAATTAAACTATTATAAGGGAGGTGATACACCAAATTAGATGATGACTACCAACTAGATACATGCTACACATGAGAATAATGGATAAACCAAACATACACTTCTCTAATCTACATCTTCTCACATCAATATTTCATAATGAGGTTATGGATGAATTTTTAGGATAGGAGGACTAGACAAGAGGTGTAAAATGACACTATTGAACATGCTAACTCATTCAATCTTGAAACTTCTTAGAAAAATTCACATGACATGCAAGATTAATCTTTCCAACTACAAATAGATGAGAGAATGAAACAATAATGCTAAGGAAAAAATAAGTCATCACTAAGTAAAATAAATCATCCAATTAAAACACACTATGAATAGTCCTAAAAGAGGTAAAAATTAGTAACTTTTATTGATCTATGGTATGAAAATGAGTAGGTCTTATCCATACTTAGGTAATGGCCAAAATGGCTAGTTCTTATATAGCTTGAGAGAGAGAGGAGAAAAGAGAAGTCTGAAGGTCACAAGGACACTTGTCAAGTTGAGAGAATGAGATACTTGTACATGAGAAGAGGATTTTAAATAGACTATGTAAGGTCAACAGAGACAAGTGGCTATTCAAGGCATGAAAATCTTGAAAAGTGGCAAAAATTCCATTTATTGGAAAAAAAATACCTTCATGATTTAGCCCTACTTAAACATCCCAAAACTGACTAGGGATATGTATGATGATTGGAATGAGATGGAAGGCTTTCAGTCATACCTCTCCATGCATTGGTTATAGTCCTAGTCATTTATAATCATATATAAATGAGCTATCACTACTTTTACCCAAAGAAAACTCCTATTTCAATCACTCCTCACACTTGGATTCCAAAAATGAATCAAAATTTCATGAAAATTCATATAAGGGAGTGTATGACACTTTTAAATACCCTCTATGTCCTTAGAGGTATTAGGTATACCTTAAAAATACATCCTTTTGAATTTTTCACCCTTCTCACTATCATGTTTACTATGCCAGTTTTGATTGGCTTTGATGAAAGATTTTGTTGGAAGACTTAAAAGTTTTTACAAGACATGAAATGGTCATGGAGATTTATATTAAGTCATAGTATTCCTTCCAAAGTTTATTTCATCTCTTGAAACCTCCTAAAACCTTCAAAATTCATAAATTATTCAATAAAAATAATTATATACCTTGCTCATATAGATTATGTATAACTGATCATGATGGTAGGTATCCTAAACGAGTCTTCTACAACACCCAATCCTTTTTCTAAACAAACTATGTCATTTTTATGCACTATCTCTTTCATTTCCTCAAGCTAGTCATTAGTAAGGGTTTTGGTGAGTCTAGTCATATTTTTCCCTCTTAAGATTCATTCATAAATATTAGATGTATAATTCTCAACTAAATTACACAAAAGAGTTTCTTATTACCCTATCTAACTCCTCCTAACTCCTTGAGTCTCCATGCAAATCATCCAAGAAGATATGGGATTGCAACTTTATCCGCTCAAACTCTTTTCTCCATTTCCATGGGCTTAATGTTGTCTCTAAGATCAGAAATTTCTTTCTTATGGGTTTATTTGCATACCAAGAGTTTAGACACATATTTAGTGACCCCATAAACATGATTTAATAGCTTATAATTCTCATCTCAAGGTGGAAGTGAAAATGACTCCCCTTTTGGACATTAGGACAAAACTCTACCCTTTAGGATTGGTTGTATCCTTAGAGTTATAGGACACTTTTTTGATATTATCCATTATGTGATTGATTAATCATGTTTTTATGTATGTTTTTAAAATCCCTACACCTTTATAAAATGTTTAAATAACTCTTGCTCTACCCTTTTGTCACCTTTTCCCCAAAACCTACTAATTTCATTAAGGGGAGTGCCCTCTATCTAAGATAAAATAGAGGGAGCTTCCCCTATTCACTCAGATAAATTGAATGTTTAAAATACTTTTTAAGTGATAAGGAAATTATATACAAGTTTTCATCTCTTATTTTAGTCATTTGACCCTTCAACTCTTCAAAAGTCCAAGACTGACTGTTAGAAAGTAGACTACACAAAAGAATTTTACCCTATGGACTGAGTGATGCATATTTAGGGTCCTATCTCTACTTTTTTTCAACATAATGAGGGTATAAAAATGATATGATGACCATAATTAAGGTATTTTAGTCTTCATTTATCCCTCTAACCTCTCATGTACCCTTCTATACACTTGAACTCACAAGATTGTGTATAATTGCCTAATTGTGTCTTTGTTTTGGAATGACACTTGTAGGTAATCCTATATGCTCAATCTTGATAATGATGATTTTGGTTCCCCTTAAAGTTTATTATTGTAATTTTGCATTTTTTTTGGATATATGCTTCATATTCAAGTGTATTAATGTTGAGAATAATCTTCCTATTCACTACATGTAATAGTCAATAGTAGTTGACTTCTTTTGGAGAAAAAGGGCCTGTAAGTACACATTTACCTTTGAAAATTGTGATATATTTCCCTTGATAAGACTTTGAGATTCATTTTCCATTAAAAAATATTCTTCCCTCTATCTAATTTTTTATTATGAAATATGTTGGAGACGACATTTAACTATAGATGGATAGTTTGTAGGTAAGGCACCTATAGGTGTATCTTGAGAACAAAACCCTACATCTCAACTTTTTTTGGTGGTATTTATACTAATTTTAAACTTATTAGCCTATCAAAACAATCTAATTCATCTTTAAATCTTCTACCCTCTTGAGTTGTTACTCCAAAGCACTCTTTCACCTCCCTACTACTATAGGTGAGTATTTTAGAATTAGACACACATGTAGGTGTGTCTAGGGTCTAAAACACAATATTTTCTCCTTTATAAATTATCCTAAGGTAATTTATGTTGTATTAGACCATATAAAACCATTTAATCATGAAATATGGTTTGCATTTTATCCTTGAAATGGAAAGTTTCTTTGGAGCTCCAAACTGTAGATGTCATTGCCTGAAAATAGTGCATAAAAGTGTGACATTAGGCCCTATAATAACCATCTTCCCTAAGAAAGATACCCTCCAGTTTTTTCCTAGATATTTTATTTTATATGGGATTTAAGTTTGGGTCATCAATATGTATCAATATTTTTTTAAGCCTTGTTATACAACCTTGGTAAAAGGCTCAGGTTCTTTGTCTTCCCATTTTAGGGAAAAAGTCCTTGAGTTCAATTCTTACTTTTTCCAAAATGGTTTACACCTCCATTTGTACATTTGATACCTTAAAAAGGTTTCCATTGGAATTTTATTCACCTTAAGACTTCATGTAATAGTTCCATCACTTTAACTAAATTTTTCATGCAAGTACTCTCAGTCCTCTACCAATGCTACCTATAGATACATATCTCATATATAGGCAGTGAGAAAACTTCAAGTAGTATGTATGATATAGGTGCTTGTGATCCATTCAAGGCCATAAAAATTTCTCAAATTGAGTTTTTTCAGCTTAAATTACCTCAAATTAGTCTTATAACTCCATCCCATGTGTTTTCTTATGAATGGTAGCTGTAGGTATTCTTGTAATGTTACATTCCTAGTAGTGAAGGGAAAACCATGGGTACATACATGTTTATAGGTATAAAACTAGTCCTAAAACTTTTAAAGGTCTCAAATGGTTTATTTAAACCTTTAAATACTTCTCAAAAAGATCAAATACCTTTACTTCATGGGTTTAAATTCTACAGGTGTACCTCAACATTAAGCAAAGCAAAACCATGGGTTGTGTAGGAGCATTAGTCATCATAGTATGATATTTTCCCATTTGGAGATTTTTTATTTTATGGATCATGTAATAATATTTACAACATATTATGGACCTATAAAACACCCTCATGAATGTTTCACACCCCAAAACCCCATAGTTATAGTCATGAACAAGCAAAAAGTTGACTGT
Source organism: Torreya grandis (assembly GCA_037957365.1). NCBI lineage: Eukaryota > Viridiplantae > Streptophyta > Pinopsida > Cupressales > Taxaceae > Torreya > Torreya grandis. The sequence goes on from JARHVA010000314.1 coordinate 3,874,061, forward strand.
GCATGCTAATGTGACTATGTATTCCATGAAGATTGATTTGGAAAAAGAGATTAAAATATGATTAGATCAAGAGGGAATAATAAACATTATGATGAACCTATTTCCACCCCCTATAAACACTAACAAAGTAGTAGGATCCTAAAAATGGTGAAAATTTGCTTGTAACATAAAATGGTGCTATCACTTGAAATCTAAGTTACTTTGCCCATAAAAACATCATGAAACATGAAACCAAGAATGGAGAGAATATTAAGAGGAATTAAAAATAATATAGATTCAACATCACCAATTATATTATAGAGATCTATCCAAAATATAGCAAAACATATAGGGTACACAGATTGGAAAGAAGAAAAACAAAATCAACTTGTTTAGGTGGTTAAAAAAGTGTATTTGACTAATATTTGAAATCCTATTATTAAAATGAATCTCTATAAGTGTAATTTCACCTCCCAAATTCATTTGGTTTGAAACCTCCTCAATGGCTATACCAAGCACAAACCTATTGACCACTTTTATGTGTATAGAAGGGTAAAGAAGGAGTAGAATGGTTTTAGATCAAAAATTACATTTAAAAAGTATTTTAAATGTGTAAATGAGTTTTAGGAAGATGAAAATACATTACATGACCTTCTCTCATGTGTCACCCTTCTCCATAGGTTGTAAAAGTGCCAAACTCCCTCTTTTTAGTTGGTTTCTTGATTTCCAGTTAGATAACTTGCAAGATTCAGATGAGATTAACATTACTAATAGGTAATATGACATATTTGACATTTTAAAGAAAATTATGACACTTTTACACCTTGGAAACTAGTCTACTTGCATTTATGACCCCTAAATGACTATTAAATGACTCAAAATAACATATTAACTAATTAGACTAATATCATGGCTAATAAGGAGTTAAATGACATAAAATAACTTATATTACACCATATTAAATAATATTTAACCCCATATAAACTTATAAATAATAATGTTTTACCTATAGGTGTCCCAATTTGACTTGTAGGGTCAAATTTGGTCAAAAATGAGTATGGAAGGTATATGGCATGGAAGAGTATTTGAAAACAACTAATGTCTGCATAAGAAGCATAGTGTATGAATAGGTCTGTACAACTCATTGATGTCATTCCATGAATATTTTTAGGCCGAGATATATATAAAGAGAGAATTCAAAGGCAAGAGATAATTTTAATGAAACTAATGTGTTATGGTTCCATGAAAGTCAAGGTTGATGTCAAAGTTGTTCAAGTGCATGGAAGAGAGATATCTAGTCATATGAAGCTTGGTTATGTGGTTTTAGTTATATATGAGGATTTTTAAGTTTGTTCTCATCATAAAGAGAATGGTGCAGTGATATTAGTGTAATGTGATGTTTTATGCGTGTTTGTTTGATGTTTTGTTGAAGTCATGACACAAAAGGAACATGTCAAGGTGTCAAGTGCATTGGAAGCTTGAGCCCAATCATGGCATGGTAAAGGTATGAGATGGTGTCTTGATTATGTGAGTAAACTAAGGCATGTGAGATATTATATATAATTGATTTAGAATGTGAGTAAGGTTTAGAATTATCCATTAGATTCTGAGGGTGAGCCTATAGGGGTAGGACTTTTAGATTATGTCTGCACCTAGACTACTCCTAGACCTTAGTTAGCCTAATGAGGCATGAAGATTATTTTTAAAGGAAATTTATCATATGTGATAATATATATAGATATTATATGTAATTTTAATCATTTTAATAAATTTTGAGGCTATGGTTTGAAGAGAATTGCAAGAAACACTTTTTTAAGCTTTCTCAATTTAACAAAATGAGGTCTTAAGACCTAGAAAACACTTTCCATGTTATTTGGAATTTTTAAATTCTACATGGGAACTTGATATGATAATGAGATATTGGGAAGGTTACTAGATGAGATATACAAGCATTGGATTTGGATTTAGTCCTTTATGAATAATCATTACCACCAAAACCTATGTTAAACCTCCCTAAAACCCTAATAAGGACCTGATATAGAATATATTGTTCAAAATAGCCCATAATTGTCTCAAATGACTATAAAAAATAGTATATCATGTATTAAATTCTCCCAGGTACCTTGAAGTGGTGGTGGTTAGTCAGATGAGAGAGAAAATGTGTAGATACAAGCTTGTTTGTGAAGAATTTATTGTAGCAATCAAAATTTGCATTGGTAAAGAAAATAAAATAGATGGATGAAGGAGATAGAGCATAATAATACATTCCAATTAATGTTTATTTAAATTTTACACTCTTCTAATATGCTAAACTAGTATTTCAAGTTAGCCATTCACTAACATGGCTAATGAAGTTAATAGTGAAAAACCCAAGTAGTAGTGAAAAGATGAATTGGAATGTGTTTTCATGATAGATTGATGAAAACAAGTGCATTGAGATGATTTTAAATAATTTTAATACATTTTCATGTTTTTAATATTATTTGGATGTCATATATGTGGTAAAAAAGTTACTCAGAAAATGACTAGTCTAGTTCAGATAAGACTGAAATATGAGGTCAAGAGATTGGTCTAAAAGACCAATATTTTATTATTAGACCATGTGAGTTTTATGTTTGGGTATTTTATAAATATTTAAAATAATATTTTTAATTCATCAATAGTATTTTAAAGTTTCTACATAGGTGTTTGAGGTCTAAGTTACCATGATTGTGTTTTGAGGTAAACTAGTAGTATTGAGTGAGTGAGTTACAATGATGTTCTTAAGCCTTTATAATTTGAGTGAAAGTGTCCAATTAATTTGGTAATGACCTTTAGGTAATTTTTAATTTTTATATATAATTTTTTGATCATATTTGATTGAATTAAGTGTATTTGATATTGAGCATTGAAAGACAAATTTTTGGTTTACATAGGCCTATTAGGACTGAATACTATTGAGGAGTTTCATGAAGTGGTTAGACCTAAAAGGTGTTATCAATATTATGGTATGTTTTTTAAGGTATATTTAATTTGTGATTCAAAGTATTTGTACATCTATGGAGGTGTAATTCTTTCCAAGAGATCAAATGGTAATGTGTTGATAAAAATGCCTAATGCAATTAGGTCTCCATAAGACCTAAAAGTGAAATGAGGTCTAATAGAGTTATGACAGACCAGAAGGAAATTAAAGTTCATTTTAATCATTTTCATGAAATTTAATAAAACCTATTCTATGGTTTACCTAAGAGGTTAAGGGTGTGTGGCCGATTATGTGGTATATGAATAAGGAATCATATATATACAATGTAATTTTAGGCCTATTTGTGAAAGCTAGGAGTAAGTGAATGAATTGATAATTAAATGAGACTAAGGAGGTTGGGTAACATTTTATAAACCATAATTAGAGAGAAAAAAATAATTTCATGATGATCATATAGGTCTTATGTATTTGAAGCTCAAGATCACATGATCTATTCAGTCTTGATGAGGGCTAATTAAGCAAAGAAGCCTAGAGGTAGTCTTGAGAGAGATCAAGTGGAGAAAAGCTAAAGAAGTGATCATTATCTATTGAGAGGATATAAAAGTTTAATTAGATATGTTTTTATTATATATGATATTGGATAGATCACATAGATATCTAAGTGAAATATTGGAAGAAAGAAGGTTGACTGGCTAAGTTAGTGCTTTGTCAAAGACAGAGTTGAAGCTTCCTTATAGTTTGGTGCTTATAGAATTTGTCTTGGCTGAGTTGGTACCTGGTAAATAAGGATTTGAATCTACCTTGTAGTTTGGTGCTTTAACAAGTGTCCTTTGACTGATTTGGTGCTTAGTTATAGGGGGTTGTAGCCTCTTAGTAATAGGGTGCTTGCTAAAGTCAAGTGGGTGCTTGATAAATTTGGAGTTGCTGTTCCATGTTGGATTGGTGCTCAACTAAATTTGATACATTATCTAATAGGATAGTTTTTACAAGTTTTTTTTAATCAAGTTTTATCCCTCATTAGGGTTTCCCACATATGTGATGTGTTATCTTATTTCATGCTCATGTGATTGATTTTTAATGCATTGCTAGATCATTGTGTTACTTTCATTGTTCATAGATGAGTAAATATAATTGATTAAATGTTTTTGAACCCTTGTGTTCCATTTCTCCAAAATATGGAACCTTAGAATTGGAAGTGGTAGAGTTCTATTCTTAAAAATTGCTAGTCGCTACACCTTATTCTTCTTTGAGCTCTTTCTCCTTATTACATTATTCTTCAATTTATATTTGGATAATAATATGGGATACAAAGGTATGCTATTTTTTATTCTGCATATAATCCTCAAATATTATCTTCTAGGAGCATGTGAAGGTGGAACATTTTTCTTCTTTCTAAGTATTGATGTGGAGGGGATGTGTTTATTCCATATTTTTACTAGTCTTTTATATTATGATGAATATGGTTTTAATATTAATTTCCTTATTATTATCCTCTCAGGCCTCTCTATATTTTCTCTTTGATTTTCAACAACTTTGTTTATTACTCAATAACTAGCTCATTTTACTTCGCATCTACTTCTATTGTTATTAATCTGGTAGTTTTTGTATTGCTAATAAATCATCCGAGGCTAGTTTAGGCCTCTTCTTACTTAAGCATATCAACATAATTAATTAAATAAAAAAATTATGGGATAAATATTGTCTTTCCTTCCTGATACTCCTCAGCCATATTTCTTAGCATATTCAACTAGAATTTGGTACATTCACCCTTTTTCCATGCCTAAGGTAATTAAATAATTTGAAGTGATTTTCATATAGAATTGAATGTATACCCTCATAATTTAATTAATTTATAATATAGATTGAAATTTTTTAACAAATTAAGGGTAATGAAGAGTAAAGTCTACCTTGATTTGAGAAATTTAACTATTCTCCTTTTGTGAAAAATAGGTCTCTTATTGTAATAACAATATCTTTCCTCCACCATAATTCTGATATGCATGGTAATATAGTGAATTGATATATAAATTATTTAACCACCTCAACCATATACCTCTTATAGTAGCTACATAATCAACAAATGTTTCTACAAATTATTTAGTAACTATACCATCATAACATGTTAGTTATTTAAACTAGTTAATCCATCCTACATTTTGGAAGATGTATACAATTTATCTTCTTCCCCTAAGTGGTGTGATATATCAAGTTCACATTTGAGAACATAACCTTCCTTTCTTACTTGAATAATTCTATTTTATAACAAGATAGGTAGTTTGGGATATTTAGTCACAATTGAGTAGTGAATTTTGGTGATGTTTAATGTTTATCTCCTCATCATATTATTTTTCAATTCCCAACATATCATCATTAAACATTACCTTAACCTATATTTAAAAATTGATTTCTTGTGTCATGAATTAAAAATACATTCCATGTACCCATAACATTTAGTTGGATAATGTATCTTTCCATGTAATTATCCCCCCCAAATGATGTGGCATTCATCCTCAAGTGACTAACTTAGTTATGGAAAATCATGCAGAATGGAATGTGATAATTAGTTGTGATGTAATGTTTGGCAGACATGGTTTATGTGACAAGTGTTATTAAAAGGAAAGATTTGGTCTCATGTTGAGCCCATAATATTGTGACTAACACGTTAATATGCATGAACATAATCATAAATGTTTAAATGAAAAAATATTATTATTTATATAAAAATATTTCATTATTGCCATTATACGCATTGGTTTTATAATTATATAAGATGTTTTTATTATTATTGATGAATGGTTTATGCATTTTTATGGAGTAGCCATGTAGAAAATTTTATGAATAATGTGTTACTTTCTAGAATGAAGACTAAAACATGATGATTGCATTAGTTGGTCTTGTTGAATTCTAAGTAGATATCATTAGCTAAATTTGACTTTCTATAGTGATAGTGACACAGTTCTTGAATTAAAACTTACAACTTCATGTAGTTGGTGTATTGATTCAAAATTACTAGTGGAAGGTGAATATTTGAAAGATGGCACTGATTTTTGATGTTAATCACTTATAAGTACTATTTTTGGTTTTCTTTCAAAATTATTTGAATAAAGGTCTGACATGGATAATTATTCTATGCTAATATTCCTTTGAGTAGTGATGGATCTTGATAAGTTAGGCAGATGTGTTGTAACATGAAGGAGCTAGTGAGATAAACATAAATTGATGTGAGTGAAGACCTAAAAAATCCTTGAAGAAATTACAGTAGTTCTTTAATATTATTTGTAATTAAATGTTATGAAGAATAAATTTTTATAGATTTCAATTAGATGTATGAAACTTAATATATCTTCAATTAGTGTCTTAAATAATCTTCCATCCTTCTATATAATCAATCATCATCCTGTAACATCTATCAAACAACCCATATCATTAAAGAGTTAACTAGTAATAACTTTTGTAGATCCTACAGTAATTAAGATGTAACCTATAACATCAAGCTACAAGTTAAAGTTATGATCTAGGAAATTGACTCAATAGTGGATGGTTAGTATTGTGTTAATTCCAAAATGAAAAAAAATGAAAGAAACACACTAACTACCATAACATCTCTAGGCATAGACAATAGGGAGAGCTTAGTTAACAAACATGAATAAAAATGCACAACTAAAATGTAAAATAAACTTTCTTTTACCTTCTTTGGATGCTCCAAAATGAGTGTTGTAGTAGCTTGCTCGACTTTGTGCTCATGAAGTCCTTGGAAATGGAAGCTTGGCTACCTCCATTTCTCCTTGGCACCTTTGGATTATGGCTTGGATTGGCTTAGAATAAATTTGGCATGGTAACACTAGTTGTATGAAGCTTTGTAATAAATTATACATTATAACTTCTTATAATCATGTGTTTTGAAGATATTTGAGCATAATAACTTTGCACCAAAATAGCATAGAAATTATGTGGTATGGCCTCCTATTTATAGATTTTTGAGATTGATCAAAATCAACTTGAATCATCCATCTCATGATTGAGATGTGTGGCTAAGGATTAATCTAATTTTGTAATTAAAATTGCTAAATATGATCATCAATATTTGGGATATAGGAGCAATTAAGAGGCATGGAGGGCTTTGATGAGGCATGGGAGGGATGAATCTTAATATTTGTGGCATTTATGGCCTAGGGATATCTTCCCAAGAAATGAGGTCACCTAATGATGCATATATTCAATATTCATTTCCAAAAAATAAGTATTCAAAAAGTTTTCATGGAATTACTAATTAGGTTCTAATTTGGTTTAATTATCTCTTAAGCATGATTAAGCACTTTGTGCATAAATTACTCAAACTGATCAGAATACCTTGATATTAATCCTATTTGATTGGGTTAGAATTGGAAGTCAATGTCAGATGCATTGGAACCATATTCCTATTTAGGATGTTATCAATAGAAAATAACAAAGGCACATGTCTCATGTAATAAATTTGATAGAAAAGACCAATCTAGATCACCCAAGTGCAGAATTGGTATTTTGATTCGAAATGATCTGATCAAAGTTAGTTGGCCCATAAATTGCATTACCCTATTTAGTGATACCCTAGCCAAAATTGGCACTTGAATATGTAAATGTTAACTCATTTAATGCATTTGTGTTTTTAGGCCAAATTGTGTATTTTGGTAGAAGTTGGTCAAAATCCTAGTTGGAGGTCATTGGTGGCTAGATTTAGGTGTCTATAGTTTTCCCCTATTTGAGAAGATGTTACAAACTGTAGGTAAAGCAATTTATTCTCAAAGAATGAGAAATGGCATGTATGCCAAAAATAAGATGATGGTTGAAGAACAAAGATCCAAATGGTTTTGGGAAGCCTACGATGATGCCCCCTTGAGGGAGTGGCCTTTACATTTATTGATGGATGATCCCTAAAAAAGAAACAAGAAGAAAGGTGGAATTATCCTATGGTTGAGATTAATCCAAATGATAAAATGCTTGCATGCATTGATGTAAAAAGGATATTTATTTGTCCAAAGGTGGTTATAATCAGAATTAAAAGTCAAAATAATGATTTGTCTATAGGTGGTTATAATCATTAAGAGGACCTAGAATGGATAAAGATGATTGTACCTTAGTTAGGCATGATTAAAAGCATAACTCAAGGATATAACCTAGAATACATATTAATGATGAGTGGGTGAAAATTGATGAAATAGATTAATAGAATAATAAGATTGATTAGTGTGAATGATTTAGTTTTACTTGTGAATGATGAGATGCTCATCCTAATTAGCAATGATACAACTAGAATGGTTAATGGGTTGATTTTATTAAGGGTGGCATGGGAGAATTTTCCAAGGTTCTAAGGAGAAAATTTTATGGCTCTATTGATTGTAGACCTTCTTGAAGCTAATTTTTGATATAGCATGTGATGGTAGGCATCATGATAGAACACTATGAAGACTTGGCCAAAATATGCATAAGGACTAACTCCCAATATCCAATAAAAACCCAAAAATAATGCACCAATGATTAAAAAACTATGATGATAATGTTGACATATGAATATGAATGGACTCAATAATAATGTTTTCAAGGAATCACCTAATGAACACATATAGACTGAGTCAAGGCAATAGTGCTAAAAGCAAACAAATAGGCAAGTGAATAAACAAACAAACAACTTAAAATAAATAAACAAACATAAATCTTGAAAACAAAAGAAAAAAAAAAGCATCCTAACAATGACCATGCCCCAATAAAGCAGATCAAGGATAACTGACTAGGCTTAGACATGACAAATATTTTTGGATTTTTTAAATATTATGATTTTTTTGGAATTTTGAGGTATCTTAACTCATTAGAGAATTACAAGATACCTACTCATAAAATGGTGAGAATGTTTGGCTTAGGTTACTCACAAAAAGGTGAGAGTGTATGGAAAGGGGGACTAAGGTGACATCAAAATGAATTGAGCATGACTCACATAGCCCTGAAATGACCTCAAGTCATAGTAATTCCATCCACACAAAAGGTAGGGAAAAACCAACTAGGTCCCAACAAGTTCTCAAATTTGACAAATGACTAGTCAAGCGAAAATAATAATGGCAAGGTGATGTGGCAATGCATGATAAAAAAGTGTTTCCCCTAGTTTTCCCATAGGTGGTTATACCTAGGATACAATGTCATATGCCAATGATACTAATTTGACCATAGGTGGTTATAATTAGAAGCAAGATTGGTGAAACATTGATTTTCCTATAGGTAGTTATAATTAGGCTCACATAAACAAACTTAATAGGATGAAAGATATCTTCCCAGATCAACTGTCATTCTACATTCATAGACTATCATTATAAACAAAATTTTTATAAGAGTTTAAATTTGATTGAAATCCCCTCACAAAAAGTTTGGGAAGAACCAAAATAACCAAGATCAAAATAAGATTGGGTAGGATGACTAAAAATAGGATTTGGTCTAGATAGGAATGGAATGATAGGATGGTATGGTTTTGATAAGGATAATGATGGTTTTTGATAGATTAGATAAAATGGTAAGAGGGTTTCCCCTAAGTGATAGAGTGAATAGAAGGATACATGATAATGGCATGGCAATTTGAAATGGTATGGTACATATTTTTGTCTTTGGTGTGGTTTTTGATTTTGTTGTTCTTGTTGATGGGGAGATGCACATCCTAATCAACAAATGATATAAATAGAATATTTGATCATGTTAATTACTAGCCCACACCTCATTAAAATAAATACTCTGTCAATAAATTGATGTAGATCTTGTTATAAAAATGCATTTATGATCTTCATTAGTCATTGATTATGATTCTTTCAATGTCAAGACAAGGGATCTTTGTAGCCTATACAAAGGAAAGTGTGGCCATGGATGGTAAACAAGGATAAAAGTTGGATGATATGTTTGTTTATGAAATGGAATGGTAGATGATAATGGAATGTGGAATGGTTGGGAAACAAATGAAGATCAAGACGTTCAATCACATGTAATGTTGATGATGCCAGATTCAACATAACTTTGGTTGTGGTGGGGCTAAAGACTTGTTCTCTCAATAAGACCATCATATTTTTCTATTGTTTAGGCCTGAGAGTAGCTACCATTTGATTAGGCTATAAATAGTAAGCTATTTTGATTTGATCTTTGATATTATCTTCAATAAATAGTGATAAACTAATGTGATCAACTATTGGTTCCTTAAAGAGGATTTCACTAACGAAGTTGTCATGATTGTCCCATAATGCCTTTGAGAAGGTTTCACTAAGGAATGTTGACTTTTGACTTTGACTGTCTTCTAGCACTTTCAAAAAAGTTTCACTAGGAGAGTGTTCTTATGCTATATGAATGTGGTCTTGGCCTCCTTACTCTTCTTCAATTGCTATGTCACCATGGATGTAGTTCAACAAAGTGTGCTTCTATCAATCCCAATTGACACTTGTGGGAGATGGAATATCAATGATATGGCTATTTTGGTTTATGGTAATGGCTTGTGGAATGGTAATGGAAAGGTGGGAGGCCACAAAATCCTCATAGAATATACTAGGAGAACTTATGTTGATGTTGAAGTACTCATCCACAAAAACTATAGAAGGATCACAAATGTATTCAAACTGATTTGTGAGGCATGCATAACCAAAATTGTAACAACCATAAACATATTCTTCTTCTGAATCTGATTCTAACTAAAGGGACTCTAAATCTGATGTTGAGACTAATGTTGATTCTAATTATAATGTTAAATTTGATGTCAATTCAAGAATAAAACCTGACTCTAACTCTGATTCTTTATCTAATGGGTACTCTATTACAATGATGTCTTATTGAATATTTGGTGTTGGACATGTAATGAATTGAGATGGCATAATGGGCTCTACAAAGACTAGTTTGTCAAAGTGAAACTCTTTTAGGATAGTAAAAAGGTCAAGAGACAACTCCTCAGAGACTGGCTTATCAATAGGAGGTTCTTGAAAAATAGGCACATAGTCAAGGTAATTATTTGCCCAAAGGAAGTTATAATCATTAAGAAGTGACTTGAAAAATATTGGCTTGTCAGTGTGAAATTCTTCAACAATTGGTATAGGATTAACAGGTGATTCATCATAGGTTGACTTATCATAAGTGGTTGGCTCAACAAAAACATCTTGGAATGGTTGGTTCTCTTAGCCTTGGTTTCCAATGAGTTGGAAAATACCAGTTTTGAACATAGCTTGATCTTTGAAGGATTGGATTAATTGAGGTTTGGATGGGATTGGTACTAGATGAGGAATGGTCTATGGTTGGATAATGTTAGGGTTGTGGGGAGCATGATTGCTTAGATGAGCTAAAGGACGAAGTCCCAAAATGGTAATAATAGGGTGGAGTGGAGCTTGATATCTTACACAAGTCAGAGGACTAGGTCTTGGTATGATGAATGGGCATTATGGAGCTTGATTGATTGCATAAACCAAAGCATGAGGTCTCAGCATAAAAATGGTTTGGCATTATGGAACTTGATTGCTCACACAAGCTAAAGGATGAAGTCTTGGTATGGGAATGGTGTGACATTATGGTACTGGAATAGAAATGGTATGATGTGGTGGATTTTGATTACTCACATAAGATAAATCATCCAAGTCTTCCTCATAAACCATATCATCCTAGTTTTGATTTGGCTCATAAGTTGGTTCTTGACTATGTTCCATGTATTGATTATTGTAAAGAGGGTATAAATCCATATCCCAAACAACATTATCTATAGTTGGGTATTTAAAGTCCTCCTCACAAACCTCTTCATGCCAATAAAGGTCTTGATTTGGATTTTGTAGATTTTGACTATGTTCCCCATATGGATTATTGTAGGGACAATATTAAGACTCCTTAGAAAATCTTTTTCTATAAGGGTTCCTAGTGGGATTTTGTGTGGCCATTCTATCATAAGTTGGATTGTACATGATTCCACCATAAGTGTAGCTATACATATCCACATAAATGATGAAATCTCTAAATAAAATGGCTTAAAGTTTTACAAACTTAAAAAAAACTATGTCCAAAGGACAAATGGTTCAAACTTGGTCTAACTTGGTCAAAAGGGTGGAGTTGTATCTCCAATATGGTCTAAAAGTGGAGTTGTATCTCCAAAATAGTTTGTGATAAGACTCGGAATAAAAAATTCTAACATCATATGTCTAATTTGAAATACAATATGCAAAAAAGGTCAAGCATCTGAATAAAAATTAGCATGTCAAAGTTCTAGGTCAAAGTGTTCCAAACAAGGTCTAAACTAGGAAAGGGAAAAGTTGAGTTACTAGGTCTTTTGTCCAAACATGGAATCAAAAGCTAGGCTCAAACAAATAGGCATATAGTAGGACTTTTGGCCAAATGGAATAAAAATCTAGGCTTGAAATAAAGTCATGATGTGATTTGATTTAATCTAATAAGTTTGGAAACAACTTTAACATAGACCTAATGCATGGAATCAAACAAAAACATGATCAATTGGCATAAGACATAAGACAAAGGGCTCTTAAAGAAAGATCATGTTTTCCTAAATAAAGGCACAAAAAATGATGAGGATAGGAATTTCAAAAACAAACCATAAATAGTTTTCAATTTTAGGTAATCGATTAATCAAAGTTATGCAACCCAAAAGAGAAAAATCTATGTATCGGCCACATGAATTAGGGCTTAAATAAAAATTAATCAATGTTTGGATCCAAACTTAATAAGGTTAATTGAAAAATCAATTTTTAAAAATAGGTTTTGACCAAACAAGCTAGATAAGATTGGATATGATGATGGCACAATACACAGGTCTAAATAGTATACATGACATGGTTTGAAACAAAACAATTTTTTATACAAGGTAAACTAGTCTTGAAATAAATTGAGCAGCCTAATGGTACAAGCATGCTTGAATGATGTGACCTATGTTATGTTTCAACAACTCAAAAGGCTCAAATTTTTTTGACATGATTTGGGAAGTATAACACTACCCTCTACAACTCAAATGATACACACACAAACAAGTACAACAAAAAATGTCAAGGCACAAGTGTGGTGTAAAATGGCCAGCATAACACCTCTTTAGACAAAAGATTGATGTATAATTTTTTTTATTTTGGCATGGATTATTAAAAAACAAACAATTTTGTCTTAAAAAATATCAATAAAAAATGACCAAAATACTCTAAATATAATAATCCAAATACTAGTATGGGTATGACAATGTGGGGTTGACTAAACTATCAAGTTTCAAACATTTTTAGGGGAATCAATTACACAATGACTTTCATGTCAAATGATGCAAAAGACCAGCATGAAAATTAGGTGACCATGGCATTAGCTAGTTGTAAAATGGTTTAGTCCTTTTTACAACAACTACATCCTATTGTTCACTTAGTGTAGTGTGATGTCCAAATGCAGATACATCCCATGTGCAACTTAGAAGGAGTAAGAGAAGTCAATGCTAGGAGATGAAACCCTGGGTCAAAGCTTTCCTAAAGAACTCATGTGAGTTGATGAAGTCCCCCTGACAAGTAAATTTTACATTAAAATAAATAAAGATTAAAATAGAAAGACTTTAAGGTCATTTTCAAGGTCACCCAAACTTTGACAAGTTTTTGGGGAGTGCTTTAGATGACGTTATTTCTATGCCTTGGACTGGGAAATTTGCAATAAGAATGGAAATTTTGATTCTAAGGGTTCACTAAAGGGGGAAAATGGAATAGAATACATGTGGAATCCCTCTTTTTTCTAAACAAAATTAGATCAAGCAACTATTGAAGACACAAATGACAAGTGAATTCAATTTTAAGCCCAAATAAAAGATTTGGTAGTGTTCATGTGACCCCTTGGTCTTAAGAATGTAAAATTTGAAAACATTAATTTAAGCATCTAAATTTTTCATTAAGCACCAAAATAAGGTTCCTAATTTATTTTAAAATCATGCCAAAGATGTATTAATATCATGTTTTAACAAGTTCCAAGTCTGTTGGTTACTTGTCTACCCTTAAGGGATCACCCCAAAAGTAAATATGTTAGATTAGAAACATTTTAAATATATTTTTAAAATTTTGTGAAAAATATATGAAATTTGATTTTATACTAATTTTAAATTCTAAAACTTTAGGAGAAAACATGTAGTTTAAAAAAAAAAACATCCAAAATAGAGTTTGTATGACCCCAAACCAAGCATTTTAAAATGGCCTATTAGCTCTCGAGTTTGTGTTTTTAATAAAAATATAGTGACTAATGCCAGTTATACTAACTGATGATGGTTACAATTAATAACTAATGATGGTTATCTAACTAACAATGGCTATATCAATAGTGATTGATGATGGCTATGCTAATCGATGATGGTTTTACTAACCGATAACGATTACTGTGTAAACCTGTGACAAATAAAAATGGACAAATAAAGTTAGAAAATCAAATTATAAGAGTTTTAATGATCCAAATAAATATTTTAAAGTTTCATAATTATATTATTCATGTGTGGGATGCGTCAGGTCCTATCAGGCATGCCATTATATGATCTAACAATTTGACTCAATAGAGGATGGTTAGTATTGTGTTAGTTCCAAAATGAAAACAAAATGAAAGAAACACACTAACTACCATAACATCTCTAGGCCTAGACACTAGGGAGAGCTTTGTTAACAAATATGAATAAAAGACACAACTAAAATACAAAAGAAACCTTATTTTACCTTCTTTGGATTCTCTAAAATGCTTGTTGTCATGGCTTGCTTGGCTTTAAGCTCATGAAGTCCTTGAAAATGCAATCTTGGCTACCTCCATATCTCCTTGACACCTATGGCTTGTGGCTTGGCCTAGCTTGGAATCAATTTGGCATGGTAACACAAGTTTCATGAAGCTTTTTAATCAATTATGAATTATAAATTTTTATAATCATGTGTTTTGAAGATATTTGAGCATAATAACTTTGCATCAAAATAGCTTAAAAACAATGTGGTAAAGCCTCTTATTTATAGATTTTTGAGATTGATCAGAACCAACCTAAACTATCCATCTCAAGATTGAGATGTGTGGCTAAAGATTAATCCAATTTTGCATTAAATTTTATAAATAGGCTCATCAATATTTGGGATAGAGGAGCAATTAAGAGGCATGGAGGGATTTGATGAGGCATGGGAGACATGAATCTTGATATTTATGGTATTTATGGCCTATAGATATCTTTCCAAGAAATGAGATCACTTGATGATGTAAATATTCAATATTCATTTAAAAAAATAAGTATTCAACAATTTTCCATGGAATTCTTAAGTAGGCTCTAATTTTCTTTAATTATCTCTTAAGCATGATTAAGCACTTTGTGAACAAATTACTCAAATTGATCAAAATGCCTTGTTATTGATCCAAAATTTGATTAGATTGGAATTGGAAGTCAATTTTAGATGCATTGGAACTATATTCCCATTTAGGATGTTATCAATATCAAATAGAAAAGACACATGTCTCATGGAAGAAATTTGATAAAAAATAACAATCTACAACACCTAGGTGTAAAATTGGCATTTTGACTCAAAATGATCTGATCAAAGTTAGCTGGCCCATAAATTTCATTACCCCATTTTGTGATACCTTGACCAAAATTGGCACTTGAATACATCAATTTCAACTTATTTAATTCATTTTAGTTTTTTTAGGCTATATTTTTCATTTTGGTGGAAATTGGTCAAAACCCTAGTTAGAGGTCATTAGTGGCTAGATTTAGGTGTCTACAAAAGTTTTCTGATAGAGCTATCTAAATAATTTTTATGAGGCCCTTGAAGGTGATAGGATTTGAGGATCAAAGGTATAAATTACAAGTATTTAATCTTTTTGTTTTTTTCATTTAGAATTTTTTTTCCTTTGATCAACCAACAAGATAGTTTTCTACTCAAGGCCTTTGATTTGGCCATTGGTCAGCTAGTAAATTGGTTTTTGAATTAGGGTTTTCAAAAATACCTAAAGGTTTTAATTTTTAATTTTTATTATTATTGTTATTTATTTATTTATTTATTTATAATCTAACTAATCAGTAAACTAATTTTACAACTTTAATGTTTATTTAGCCTTTATTCAACCTAACAACAAACTAACTTACTAAGGCTGAAATATATTACTTACTCTTTACCTTTAGAAATTGAATGTGAGCTAAAATTAATTTTTGGGTCATTTAAGGACTGTGGTTTGTAAAGAGTGTGCTCATCCACTATTTCAAATAGATATATATCCATACAAGGTTATTCCCCTTATTTGACCTTCCATATAAATTCTCCTTTGAAAGTGGTTTTCTGTATAACATTAGATGATGGACATTAACTAATAAATAAAATATTACCATCTCTAGTGTTTTTATCTTTACTTCCCCATTGTCAAACATTTCCTCTATCTCATAAGGACTAATCCATCATGTTCTTAGTTTGCATTTGTTGTCCTTGTACTTGGAGTCATAGAATAGGGCCCAATCTCCTCGTTAGAATTATATAGTCTTGATGAATTTTTTATGCCATATAAATCTTTGGTTCCTAACATTTTTTGTAAGTTTCAATACTTCCCTTAAGATTTCATCTAAGTCATTGAGCTACATTATTATCTCTTTTTGTGTTATAACTAAATTTAAGCCAAGTTCTAGGGCAATATTCAAGGTTTTGAGTTCAAACTCTATGGTAAGAACAACTTTATTGACATAGACTAGATAATAGGGTGTAAACATATTTGTAGTCTTCCATTTTTTTCGGTATGCTTATAAAACTTGAAGAAGATGTGTTTCCCAATCTTGACGGTACAATGAAATTGTTTTGGTGAGGCTTCAATTCTCTATTCATGGCTTCGACTTGGCCATTAGATTGAGGATGATAAGGAATATACTTATTGTTTCATATTTCATATTTATGAATAAGGATACAATTAGGTCAGATGTGAATTTTGGTCTTTGATCTATAACTCTCTCTTAGTACTTTGTATCTTATGAATATTCCCTTGCATGTGTTAGTGCCTTCACTTATACCCATTTGGTTAAGTTATGAATACCAATATATAATCTTTATTATTACCATAATTTGGGTCTATTATACCAAAAAAATCAATTCCCCACTTATCAAAATGCTCCAGCATAAGTTACAGTTGTAGAGGTATCTCATTAAAACATGTGGGTTCACCCATATGTTGACATCAATCACACTAGTAGTGTAGACATATAAATTTAATTTAGTGTCAAAATTCACCTAAATCTATTTAATAATTATTCTTAAATTAATAAATAATATTTCCTCCTAAATTCAAATAACTGAATAATTCAAAGTATTGAGTAAGTCAATTATGCACCCTTAAATCCTTATTTTAAATAATAAAATCTAGATTTTATAACTCATCAAAACATCTCCCACCTTTTAGTCCCTTATTCCATCCAAATCCACAAAAATTTTCACCTCTTATGACTCATCCCTTGAGTTTTCAAGCAAATTGACTTAGTCTTGTTGAGTCAGCTAACCAACCCCATGCTTTTCTCAACCATTTTGAAAAGATCTCCATCCTCATGGGTTAGGATTAATTAGCCACCATTGATCATTTGGATCATTGAAAAATTCCAAATAATACTCCACCATTGGATCCTTCTCTAAGAATTTATAAATACACTTGCAAATCTCCATTTTCAAGCATGACAAAATCTAGAGATCATAATCACAATCAAGAAATTAGAGCTCTACACATAATTAAATCAAAGTGAATAAAACTAAATCAAATACTTACTTTTGTACCAAAACACTTCTTATTCTCTCTTTGCATTGGAGGAGTGAACACACCATACTTAGAAGAGAAAATTGAATGTATATCACAATGGAGAAATCTTGTGTATTTAAAGAATAAATTTTGTTATTTTTGTTTTCTTTATTTATTGATATACCTTAGTTTGAATTTTAGATTAGATTAGGATTAGTTTACTTTATTTTCATGTCTAAATTTGATTCATACATTTATAGAATGCCTGGTGGGACCTTTCCCACATCTTCTTAGTCTTTTTATCATCTTTACACTTAGATAACATTTTTATTTTGGTATTTGTTGTTTATATTTGTATTTTGTATTTAATCTCCATTTTTTTAGTGATAGTACAAACCATAGGATGTTATTAGTTATTTTTTGTTTGACTATGTGTGCTTCTCTACATAATATCAAATTCAAGAGATTTAACACCAAAATTATAGACCATAATAATGAAATTATCCTTATTTCTTGCATTTTTCTATGTTTTATGTTATTTTTTTAGGTTAATAGCATTTATGTTTGGAAAAATTGATTTTGTCATCATTTATAGCATTTTTTTCAAAAACAACAAAATCATCCTTTCCTACAATTATTTCATCATTTTTTGTAGCAAAATCATATTTGTAGTAAAATCATGTTTTTATGTAACAAAATTATCTTTCTATAATGAATTCATCTCTTTATGTAGTCAATTCGTAACTTCTAGTAGCAAAATAATTATTCTTAGTAGCAAAATCATCTTGAAAGCATGAATCATTTTATTTTCTATTTTTTGCTTTTTGTGTTTTTTATACATAAATTTTATTTCAATTTTTCTTTTCTAACCCATCTATGTAACAATATTTTTATAACAGAGAAGTGTTTGTTTCTTTTTTTTCATGATTTTTCACTAATTCTACTGTAGGTTACCTCATATCTAGCCAAAGTAGACACTATAACAACTTGTTTGCAGAATGTTTTCTAAAGAGGATCAATTAAAAGAATAAATAAAAATATAATTTCTTGTTACTAACCTTTTTTTTGTTTTCAAAATTCTTAGTAATTACATCACTTCTATTTTAGTATTTTTATTTTTGGTTATGGAAATTATGTATGCTCTTTCTTGGGTATTATATTGGTAATGATACTTAGAAATCAGAAACATTTTCATAATTATCTATATTACCCAAGTAGTATCCATGTATGTTTTTTCCTTAGCATTGCATTAATTATGAAACTTGGAAATATATAATGGGTATATAATTTTTTTTAAAAATTTTCTTAGGGCTCTATTTATCATGGATTTCACCACCATGTAGTATACCAAACCCCATTTACCGATGGGGTATATAGATCTAGATCCAGTTGTTTCAATTGCCTAAGTGGTTATGTGTTATAACCACACTATGATGGGAGGGGATTTCATCCTCCAATACCCAAGGTTTCAACAACTAACTCAAAATATGATATCATCTATTATTAACACACTAAGACCCCTATAACTATGGTGGGCACTTTGAGATAAGACTTAATAGTATGCATCCATTTTACTGATTTATTACATGGTTTTCCACCATAGATAAGCTTTTTTAAACCTAAATCCTAGGATAAGATCTTTTGTCATTCAACTTTGATGCATCAATTTGTGGTCAGCATCAAGAAGAAAATTTCTACACACCCTTGAAACTGGACTCAGTGGGCCATGGGAATGGCAAGATCTTTCATGGTTAGTGACATAAAATATTATGCCATAGTTGATATTATGAATGATTAAGTGATAACATAAGGCATAATAGTTTTTCATGACCCTCATCCTAGTTTTTCACCTTTTTTGTGCAATTTATTGACTATTTAGAATAGAAATTTGTTTATTATTTCCTTATGTTTACCATGTTTTGCATTATTTTTGATTGAAAACAAAGTCCTTTTGAATACCAAACATCTTAAAATGTAAATTTGTCTTAAAATTCAAAATCATTTAGTTGACAATCAAACTCTTAGTCACTTTTGTATTTTTCTTTAGCTTCAAGTATTTTTTATTGTTGATTCAATTCTTTCTTTAATAATATCACCCATTGTAAGAAGCATGTCTATATGTAACAATCCCTTGATTAATTTGGTCATAAATCCAAATCTAAATAATCTTTGTCTTCATCTAGGAATATATACAACCAATTTTGATTCAAACACATATTTGAATCAATATCAAATCAATCATCTAATAAATTTAAATCAAAGTTTCAATCTCATTGCAAACTCACCAATCAATAGTCCAAAAAATACAAATCTGAGTTTGAATATGTATTCATCAACATCCTCATCCATCAATCAATCAAATCCAAACTTGAATAGTTACTCAAGTTTTCCAACCAACCAATTCAACCCAAACCATAGTCAATCAATTTAAAACTTGAATTCTTATTCATGTTTACATATAGATCAACATCCAAATTTTACTTTAGGGACCATATCAAGTTAATGTTTAGGATTTAGTATTCAAAAGTCTTTGAACTATTTTACAGGTGTCACCCCATCTAAAAATCAAAAGTCTCCTATCATAGAGCAAGATGCATTCACCAATTCATCTAGTTCTAACCTTAGAATCAATCTAAATCAAAATTTTGATTCACTTTCACCACCACTTTCAAATACATATTTGAACCAAAGCCCATTCAAAAATCAAACCAAAATTTAGTTAAATCCAAATATCTTCCATCAAAATCAACCTTTAAATTCCTACACCCATCAAAACCAAACTTTCTAAATTCATCAAAATCAACCATT
This sequence comes from Torreya grandis, assembly GCA_037957365.1. NCBI lineage: Eukaryota > Viridiplantae > Streptophyta > Pinopsida > Cupressales > Taxaceae > Torreya > Torreya grandis. Next base: position 3,894,528 of record JARHVA010000314.1, read on the forward strand.
TGTATCTACATCCAACCCATTCCCAAACTTGAACTAAACTACATCAAATTAACATTTGTTTACAAACCCAACATAATCAAGTCCATCAATCTTCACAAATCCACCAAATCCAAATGATTTCACCTTCAACCCAAATCCAATAAATTCATCCTTCCAACATTAAGCTACTTATTAATACCACTTCATTACTAAGGAATCCCAAAAGAGTCCATGTAAACATCATCCTATCACTAGTGAACTTATTTTATAAAATCAATCAAGTCTCCCATCCACTATTTATAGTACTAATTATAGCATCTCTCATTACACTAGAAAAAAGAATCCAATTATAGCACCTTTGCCATCTAGTGTCATTCCACTCCTAGAGTTACAAAAACTTCAAAACTCCTAACCTATCAAAAAAATATAGTGCCTATTAATAAAAAAATCACTCCTATAGGGGAGCCTTATGATGTATGCTTTCAAATTTTGGTTGCTATAAACTTAGTCATATTTCCAAACACAAAATACTTTGAGCCAAATGTCCCAAAACCTAAGTGATATATACCTAATGAATATTATGATTATCACAAAATTGAAGGTCATTCTATAAATTTTTGCATGAGACTAAATCATTATATCCAATATTTGATTAAAAAAGGATATATCAAGGTATAGCCAAGTGTATCCACATCTAAAAATCATACATTAGGGATATGCCAAGATGTCTTTCTTGAGCCTAATCAAACCACACCACTTCGAAATCAAGGTCATAACCTTCTATCCATTTCTCAAGATCCCATTTTTGACAGACCCCTTTTTAATCAATTCATAGCCGGTCAACCTACATTTGAAAACCATGGTTACCATCCATTTTTGATTAAGAGCCTATCTTTAGTAAAGAGATTATCTTCAATCAATATCCCATTTTTTAAAATCAAAATCCCATTTTTGACAAAGATCCCATTTTTTACCAAGATCTTATCTTGCATGAAACCTCCTTAAAAAAACATAGCCTATCACCCATTGGCCAAACACCTGAACCCTTATCACTTATTGAATCTCCCATCATCCCATAATATTCACCCCAAGTGATAGAGGTACTTGTATACAAAACAATCCATGATCAAGGAATTATCAAACCTATCCATTTAAAAGTAAATGCTAGACCCCATAGCATCAGATATAAACCATTTCAAAATTAATGTAAATTTGTTAGTGATAATTTTGTGGTTTCCAAGGGAACTTCATCCATAATTATGACATGATTCATTCATAGTTTCTATGATCACTGTGCTACCATCACTCCTTTCATCAACACCACCAATCCTACCTTCCATCTTGCAAGCTAATATCCTACACCTTTTGATTGGGACCATCAATCTTCATTACAGTTAACTTCCTTTCATGATAATAAAATAATTACCAATGTCCTAGCTAGTCTCCTACTAGAATAACATCAATAAATATCTACATATTCTAAGTAACAATAAGTATACCTCAATAAAAATGAATTTTATAGTTTAAAAATAAAACCAACATCTCATAGTGAAAATATTTTTGAGTAACTATCAAATAATAAAAATATAAATTGTATTCAATATCCAAATTGAAATATATAAAATCAAAAATATGAGTCTCTTAATGAAAACCTCTTTTAGGCACTATTAGATAATCCAAATCTAAATCCCAATCAAAAAAATCAAGAATAATCCTTTGGTGAAAATCTTTCTATGGCACTAATGGATGAGAAAATTTAAAATATCCTCTACATTATCATAGTTGCAAGATGGATTCCCATCATAAATTGAAGATATCATTGATGCAACATTAAATTCTTAAATCATCCAACTTACAATTACTCCCAATCTTTCTAAATGTAATATTGTTGGTCCCATTCACCCTTTACATTATTACACATATACTTATCCCCAATATAATTCCAACAATCCAAATCCTTCATGTACTCAACACACATCCTTCATCCAACATACTTTCCACTTCACCCTATCTGGCAGTACCCTCTATAGTATGGGTTATGATTATATCCTGGTAAATTTAGAAGCATCCAATTTAGAAATCAATAAAGTTACTGAAGACATCTCTAGAGTGCATACCTAAAAGATAAATAGTGGTAAGAATCATGCATCTCAAACCCTTTTATAATTGAGATGCCAAAAAACAAAAATATCAAAAAGAGAAAGAGAAATAATTTAATCCAAAGGTGACAACCATTTATATGGCACATTAGACAAGTACGATGCTAAAAATTGATTTTTAGCATCATACGTAAAATAATAAATTATTTACAAGTACCCTACATTTGGGGGTAAGCTCATTCCATTTCAATCCTATGCATTCTAAGTCATCCCTCCATCCTTACCCATCCTAAAACTTTTTTAATCCCATCTTTTACCATCATGAGCTTACCTTAAACTATCCTTACTTATCCTAAGTTATCCTAAAGGATACTTACCCATGTTATGCCTATCTAATCCATCCTAAGGTCATATTCAGCCATCATACACTACTCTTACTTATCCAAACCCATCATTATACATTTAAAACCAAACATATCAAAACCCATCCAATCCTTTTTTATCATAAAACCATCCATCTTCCCATTTTGACCTTGATAAGGAATTGGAAACATCTTGAGACATGTTATTAGAAACATTTTAGTTTATCCTTGTAATGTTATTTTAATGACTAGACGCTTGGTTATTATGGCATGTGTTCCCTAGAGTTATAATCTTCATTCTAATCCATTCTTATTCATCCATACTCCATACATAATGTATTCCTTCCATCTCCTACCACTTACTCTTTGGTGCTAGAATATGGTTTTCCATTTGTTGGTATTCCTTGTATATACACTTATAAATACAAAAACCATTACAAACTCTAATAAAACCTAAAAACATTACAAAATATAACATAATCCAAAAAATTAGAAAAAAAAATACAAAAAAAAGTCCAAAAAACAATTAAAAAAACCTTGTTTTTAGTTATGTACCGTAGTCATCCCTTATACGCATTACTCATCAGACAGTTAAACATTGTCAAAAATCACATATGTCAAAGGGTTATACTCTAGCCAAGGACATCCAAAAAAGTCCTTTGGTTAATTTTTTTAGTCCTTTTCTTACCTTTTTGTATAGTCATTTAGTTTCTTTTACATCATGGGTGTTTACTTGCTTCCACAGTGTTTGTTTACTTCCATGTTTATTTTACTCACATCATTTTCATTATTGCAAACATATCTTTTCATCTTATCTTTACTAGTGTTTCTTGTGTCTAGATCACTATGTGCATTACTAATGGTGTTATTATGGTCTTCCATATCATGATGCACTAATTTTTATCCTTGTGAATCTATTGGTCCTTACACATATCACACGCTAGTCATCATGGTATTCTACACCATTGGTGCATATTATCATACACAACATAAAAAATAAGGTTTCTCAACCCTTACTCAATTGGAATTATTATTGGAAATCTAATACAAAAATAAAATAAACACAAAGCAGTTATCCAATCATCTCATGTTCTCAAATAAAGAATCTGAGTGTAATCTTTCTCTTCCATCCATCCTTATCTCACCCATGTTGTCAAATAATTTGATACATCATCATTAATATATGTAGTCACTTCACTTACTTGTTTATGATTGCATATATATAATCCATAATCATTTCTTAATATTTCCATTCAATATCTTGTATTTATCGATTGGGACTGATGAAATCAAAATATCCATCCTTTTTCCATCATCTAATCATAATGTGAAATCATTAAATTAAGTATGTTAATAAAATGTGTGGGTCAATCTTACATTACATTATCACTTCTATTCTCATAGTGGGAGAACTACATATGCACTGATGTCACCATATAAACATTGTATAAGGTTGATTATGTAGGCAACTCCTAGAGACATGGGGTCTCTAGGGTTAGTTTAGCCACCACCTCCACCATCATCCATCCAAGCCATTTCATCCACATTTTCTATTTTCATTTAATCAAAGTGCTATATCTCCTTATTAATGCTTTCAAATATCAATTTTGTAAATCTTTATCACAAATTAGACATTTTATATTTTTCATTTTCTAGCCTATGGCTTACAATAATTATGATATATTATTTCCGACATTCACTTGTGAGACCCCAAAGTCCTATAAAAATATAAGTTTGTCGTCTAAAAAGTGGGAAATATAATTTTTCCAATATCTTCTCTATCATTTAATAGTTAGAGGTAAACAATTTAAATGTACCCTCTACAATTTTACAAACATTAGTATTAAGATAAGTATATGTATTATTGATGATTTTTTTCTCATTTACATCATCCCATCCTCTCATCCAACTCATTTTTCATCCATGAATTCATTTTCAAAATTTATAGCCACATTAAATGAATTTATTGTAAATTTGTATTCAAAATCATGCAACAATCTATCAACATAAACTCAATAAAGAATTTGTAAACTCAATATATTTTTTATATTTATAGATATATAGTTTATTATTATTGGGATATATCATTCCCACACTCTCTCAATTGACCCCTACGTCATTAGAAACAACAATAAGTGTTTAATCTCTAAATGCTTAAACTATTATTTTTCAAATCCATACTCTAGTCTTTACTAACTAGGGGTAACCTTTTTATGTAACTAACATCTTGAAAAATTTGACATCAATTTAGATGTAATTGATTTATCATTCATTCACATAGTTTTGACCATTTAATCTTTTCATCACTTTTGATTATTTTTTTGTGTTCTTGCATAAGCCCTCAAGGGGTCATCATCACACTCATTTTCATTCATTTGGGACAAATTATTCATTTTCTATCATTAACACTTTACATCTTCTACTACTCTTATAAATAGTATTGCTTTGCAGCACTATTTTAAAGAGGGGAAAATGTAGAAACCTAAATTTCAATTAGTGTCAAAATGTACCTAGATATATTTAATAATTCTTCTTAAATTAATAAATCACATTTCCGCCTAAATTTAAATAATTGAATAATTCAAAGTATTGAATAAGTCAATTATGCACCCTTAAATCCTTATTTTAGATAATAAAATATAGATTTTACACCTCATCAAAACATTTCCCACATTTTTCTCCCTCATTCAAACCAAATCTCTAAAATTCTCCATCTCTTATGACTCCTCCCCTAAGTTGTCAAGCAAATTGACTTAGTCTTGTTGAGTCATCTAACCAACCCCACACTTTCCTCAACTATTTTGAAAAGGTATCCATCCTCATGGGTGAGGAATCATTATCCACTATTGATCATTTTAATCATTGAAAAATTCCAAATGATCCTCCATCATTGGATCCTTCTCAAAGCATCTGTAAATACACTTGTAAATCTCTATTTTCAAGCATTACAAAATCTAGATATCACAATCATAATCAAGAAATCAGAGCTCTACACATAAACAAATCAAAGTGATTAAAATAAAATCAAAGACTTATTTTTTCAAAATAACATTTCCCATTCTCTCTTTGCATTGGAGGAGTGGGCACCACATACTTAAAAGATAAAATAGAATGTATAATGCAATGGAGAAATCTTGTGCATTCAAAGCATAAATTTTATGATTTTTGTTTATTTGATTTGTTGCTCTACCATAGTTTGAATTTTATCTTGGATTAGGATTAGTTTAATTTATTTACACATCTAAATTTGTTTCATACAAGTAGGTATATAAGATATCATATCTATGTAATGTGGGTTATTAGTATCCTATCGTTAGGATTTTAGATCTGTCCTCTTAGAATCAAAATGTCCCCCATAGTTTTCATCATCACATGATTAGAGGATGTCCACTACTTTGTTCTCCCTTATAAATCAGTGCATGATTAGATCAAGACCTACTTAAAAGAGATGCCTAGATATCAATTAGTATGGACCACTTTTGGCCACAAGATACATCTCTCTTTTTGAGAAATGTTGTGGGATTAGACCAATAAACACATAGTTGTAAATGTCTACAAACCAATAAGTGTTAATAAATACATAAAAAATATGTTCACCAAGAAAAGAATCATCTGCTAGAGGACCATTTTATGCATATGTTAGTCAAGATAAAAATTATACAACTACATTGTCCTTAGTGTATTAAGAATAGTGATGTCTAATTATTTAAAAAGTTATAACTATCTAATTATGCAGGCATTAACTACTATTTTATTCCTTAAATACCCAATTACAGAATAATCAATGTGGATAAAACATCATAACATATTAATGACATATATAGTTTTAATAAATTATTTTTTCATTAGCATAGTTAAGTTCCATGCCTTGAAGATATGCTAAAAAAGTTTCCTTTTTTTATCACTTCTTTGAGTGTATTTTTAGAAGCATCTATATGGATGTGGAAGGGTAACTTATAATCTATTCCATGTTGTACTATATTTTATATTAGTAGTTTTTAGGTCCTAAAATGCTTATTTTCATAAATTTGTCCATACAAAGAAAGCATCTTTAGAAATTAAAAAAAGGTGTCAATATTTTTCTAAAATCCTTAATAAACTTATGATAGTAACCAACACATCCTATTAAACTTATAAAATCCTTTTATTTTCATAGAATTGGTAAATTTTTTATTACTTATATCTTGGAAGGATATGCCTCTATTCCTACAAATGAGATATGGTGTCCTAGTATAGCTCTTTCAATCATCATCATATAACATTTTCATGACTTAGAGACAACTGGTTATATTTATAGTGTTGGATGATTTTTTTAATATTATAGATATATTAATCATATGTGTCACCATAAATAGTGAATTTGTCCATGTAGACCTTGACACAATCATTGGATATATTAAAAATATACTTAGAACAACCCTTTGAAAGGTATATATAACATTACACAATGTGAATGGTAGTACAAAGTATGAATAGGGTACCCTAAGGACATGTGAAAGTACTTTTATTCCTAGTCCTCATGAGCTATTTTGATTTGGTTATAGCTACTAAATTAATCATAAAAGTAAAAATATTTATTTTCTATCAATGTGTCAAGTATATGGTCAATAAAAAGAAGAGAAAAGTGTTTTTTACTAATTGTTTCATTGAGTTATCTAGAGTTTATACATACATCATTTTCCTTATTTTTTAGGTGCACTTATATCGGGAAATACTTGCTAACAATAAGATATTGGATAGATAAATATAACATCTAGAAGATTTTGTAGATTTATTTTCACTATGTATTCGATAGTAAAATTCATTTGTATTTGTGGTTAGTGGATGGGTTTTTATTCCTCCTTGATATATATGTGGTGGGTGCATATATAAAGGCATAGGCATGGTTCCATGGCTCAAAAATGCGAGTCATTAAAAATATCCATGAAGTGGGCACTGTTATTAATTAAGGGCTCCTATTTATACTCAAATCTATATATGGGGATGGGGTGCCATCTATATATTGTGTTAATTAAAGTATATATTGCACATGCCTCTCATATCATGATAGTCCCATGCAAAGGTAGTTTTATGTTTTTGAATCATGGTTACAAGATAATTTTCTTATCTATAATTAAACTTGTTATTAATATTGAGAGGGCATATAGGTAGGATTTCTACTTTTTTAGACATGGATCCCATAGATTCTATGCTCCCAAAAAATGATATAAGGCTAAGATGGTATGGTAGTATTTGATGAGAAATATTAATGTTTCCCTTAGTAGTGGAGGTTTCCTTTATTGGAAGGATATTGGAGAGGGGACATGGTAGGCAAATAATTTATTAAACAAGGACCCCTATCTAGATTTTTATTAAAATGAAGGCTAGGTTGGTGTATAGAGAACTAGTTTCTTAGTAATATTACCATTTGAAATAAAAGTGTTCCCTAATATATAGCCAATGAATGGAGACATTTTAGTTATCCATGGTCTTTTGAAGATAAGTGAATATCTTCCTAATTTGGATTTGGGTTTTAAGATGATAAAATTAACTAGGTATTCCCAATAATCCACTATAATGATCAAATCTTATATAACTCCTTCTAGTTTAAGTATTGACTTTATACCATTTTTAGAATGGTGGTAATTGAATGAGGATCTTCTAGGCCAAGTTTTTGCACAATTTCCTTGGTCTTTACATTAATGGTTGTTCCTAAGTCTAGTAAGGTATTCTGAATTAGGGTACCATAGACATAGGCATCCACTAGATTGGATAATTTGGGTAGGATAATATTTCCCAACATGATATTTAAAACATGCACAAATACTTACATAGTCTTGAGACCTTTCCTCTTTTGACAATATTTACTTAGGTGTGGTTCCAAAACATCCTTGGTGTAGATGGGGATGTATTTTATAGTCTGATTTAAGGGGATTTTGAAACAAATATTTTTGATTTATCCTATGAGTTCAAATTCATATTCATGTTCTAGATTTTTTATGTCTAATCTCTTAAGAAAATGAGGGTTGTTATTCCATTCTTTACTTGTATATGTTCTTGGTTTAGGGGTGCGGTATTGATTACATGGTTGTGATTTAATGATGGTGATAGGAGTAACATTAGGGACATCTTTAGGAGGATTTATTATTATAGGAAAGGTGAGTTGTTGAATAATTCATCCTAAACAAAGTTATACTTCATCTACCTCCATGGAATAAGTGGGATATTAAAATATTTTATAGTTTGTGCCAGTTGAACAAACTTATTATTGGAATTTGGCATAGGTTGGCCAAGAAACTAAGTTTTTATAGGGGTTGATTTGTTATTAGGCATGAGAGATAAAAAAATTATGCATTACATAGGTTAGTGTGGTTCTAATTTATGTGATATATAGTCATTTTTGCTACACCATGGATGATTACCCTTCCATGGTTATTCACATTAGTTGGAATGGTATTATCATTATTTATTTTATTTTGGGGCCTATCATGATTGATTATTATTATGAGGTATCCATGATTGGTTTTTAGATTAAGGTCAAATTGTGGGGAATTGGATGTTTTATTTTGACCAATTTAGTCTTTGGGTTAGTTTTTGGATCAATGGATCAAGTTAATTCCAATTCGGATAATCAACTAAAAATTGAGAATGAAAAAGGTAAAATTCGGTGACATACATGGGTTTTGTTGACTTTGGATCCCTAGTTTCCTTTGAGACACATAGAAAATTTACTCTCTATATTCTCCATTTTCATGAATCTCTATTGGTTTGGGGTTCTCTTGTATTATACTTGATACCTTTTCTTGAATATCATAGCATTTACAATCTTTTTTTTTATTACAAAAATCTAAGAAATACGTAGTCAAGGCCTGCTTTATTTATTCTTGATTCCTTTATGTGTGAATTGTGTCTAACTTTATGGCTATATGGATGATTATATATTAATTCATATATTAAAATTAATTACTAACTTCCATTCATGAGATTATATTGGTGGATTATGAAAGAAACAATTATTTTTTGTGGCCATTCTTCATCATAAATCTTGAGTAGTTTCTACACAAGAGAGTGATTTAATCAAATTTCATATGTGACATGTATCTTATATTCATTAGATATAATGATGCAAGACATTCATCTTGAATTCGTTTCAAGAATACTAGTTTAATGGATTTGTGATCCCACATAATCTATTTAGATTTTTGTAAGATGAACATGAATATCTCAAGATACTTCTTAAAGGCTCATATTTATTATATGGCATGTATAAAACATCATTCCTTTTGTAATCCATCCCTCTATAATAATATAGTTATGTGGATAAGAATTTATTTTTCATTTCAACCTAAGTGGAGATCAGTTCTAGGGATGCATCTTTGAATGTGGATGTAAATAATTTGAAATTTTAGGCATCTTATTTATAGTCATAACTATGACATAGGGAATAAAACTCAAATAAGAATGTGCTAAGATCCTCACTATAAATTCTTTGAATTTTGACAACACAAAAAGAGGAATATTCTTCATGGGTTCATTACTCATAGAGTCTTGATGGGAAAATCAAAGGTTGTGGATTCATTGACAAATTTTTATCATTGATGGTCCCCCATAGTCTTCTATACTACTTGTAAACCATATATTTCAACTACGCACACTTCAAATCCTTTGTCAAATTTATCCTAAGGTGCATAGTGAACGGTGGATTTATAACTCTCTAAGGGAGAAGAAATTTTTTTATTATGGGTGATGGCATAAGACTTCTTATAAATTGTTATGGGAGTTCAACAAGAATGTCTTGTTCAACTAATTTAGTGGGTTTATTAAGTTTTAAAATTCCACTTTTTATTTTTTAGGCTAGAATGGATTTGAGTTATATTTTATAAAGGATTTTGGGTGAGGGTGGAGGGTACTAAATATTGGATCCCTACATGCAGGGTGGCTAGATAGGGCCTATTTAAAATGGTCAAAATATGTCTTTATCTAGGGTATGCAGGTCCTCTTTTTCTTTTCTCTTGGACTATTTTTCTAACTTATCCAATAATTATTCTATTGTTATCTCTTTTAGCTTCTCATGTGACAATCATGAACTAAATACTATATTTTTTACTCAACTTGTGATTGTTATAGGTGATGATTCTTCCTCTATAGAAAAATCAACATTTTAGATGATATTATACTTATATAGTATCACCCTTGATACATAAAAATGAATCAATCCTCATTTTTTATTATCCTGACATGTCCTACATAGGGTTATTATTAAATGATATTTATCTCTTTTTATAAATATACTTGCATAAATTTAGATTATTAGTCTAGGAAAACAATAAATCTTAAGATAGAAAAAGGGAAATTTTTAAAATAAAATGTATGAAATTGAAAGCAAAAATCTAACTCAACATTTTAAAGATCTAATGTTTTACACTTGTACTTGGAAAGGATACCAAAATGATGAACAAAATCAACTCCTCAATTAAAATTATTTAGTCTAATCACTCACATTCAACTCAACAAAGGTATTCCACTAGGAAACCACTTAGTTTATTTACTAAGCTAATTTCACTAATTATCAAATTGAGGTCCATATACTTGGTAAGGTATCAACACTATATAGGTAATAATATTTATTTTTGGATATTGAGGGACTATAGGTTATGTATAGGAAACATTCTTGTGTAAATTAAATTGCATGAAAATAAAGTTATGGAAAGGGAATCACACTTTCTAAAAATGAAATCACACTTTGATGGAAATGAAATCATACTTGTTGGAAATGAGATCACACTTTGTTGGAAATGAAGTCACACTTGATATAAATGAAATAAAATATTTATATATGGGTTAAAATATTCCTATATAAAAATAATAACACTCACATAAGTACCAAATTAATTTACTAAATTAACTTAAGAAATTAAACACACATATAAAATTCACTAGGAAATTATATTATTCACCCAGTTGAAATAACAACTAAACTAGTGGATTATGATCTTTACCATAATTCCTTGTGATGGATCTCTCTTTAGTCATATTTTAGTTTCAATCCTTCCCTTGAAAAAAACTTATTTACATCAAACCAATTATTATTTCATTAAAGGATTTTGTAACAATGTGAGTATTGCTACAGTAATTTATTGCAAAGAATTCAAAATGTACTCTATCTTTTAGGTGCTTCAATACTTAAAACTTTATTATTCCTATGCTCTGCCATCATCTCTCAAATAGGGGAGGAAGGTTTATTATTATGCATCTATCTACAAAATAATATATGTAGATAATTTATTCATGCTACATGACAAACTAATTAGTTTCAACAAAAAATAGAGAAATAATTTACATGGTTACAACAATAGAAAATAATGGCCCTTAGAGAAGGAAGTGATAATGATGTATTTGGTCATTTATATATTCCTTAAAAATTATGAGACCCATCTTCATTATCAACTAACCTCCATTGCTTAATAGGCATAAAAACATCATATTATGGTATAGACATTATGGTTATGATACATGATAGAACAAATGTCATACATTTTCTATGGGTTGATCCAATTTTGACTTTAATTTTTACATGTTCCATCAAAAATGTTGTTGATGGTTATGTGTTCATCAAATTTATCTACAATTACCATAGAATCTATCAGTGGTTTTTATAGGTTTCATTCATTAACCTTGTAGTTATTACTATTTATAATAGTCAATTTCTATAGTTGATATGGGTTGGCCTACCCAAAAACTATTGGTTGGTTGTGTTCCTTGAAACTCATGATTTTTCCCTACTATCTAAACAAACTAAATTAGTAGTAAATATAAAATAATAATATAAGTACATGTTGCAATATTTATTCGTAAAATTAAAAAATAGCCATAAAACATAAAGAGATGCAAATCATATTCATTAAGTAATATTGGATAATGAGAGTACAAAATAAAAATTTATTTTCTTAAGAATGGTAATGGGAAGTCAAAAAATAGGTTATCATAGGTATTTTGATGGCTAATTTCCTTGATTCATCACCGCCATCTACAATCATTACCTAAGATTTTGGAGCTAAGTAAATGAAATATTTCAAATGAGTAGCAAACTTATTATTGATGAATTTATGTGTAATCTCTGAGTTAATAAAATCTTTCACCTTATGTTTCTTGAGGAAACCCACTAGCTTAATGGTTTGAGGAGTGTTATTACTTAAAAGTATATGACAAGAGGTAATAGGTTGGGAATATTTAGGTTCCTCTTCTAACTCTTCCTTGACCTCACCTAATACTACATATTCTTAATCTTCATTGGCACCTTCAATGCATAGTATCTTATTCTCATCATATTTATGTCTTTTTCTCCACTTACTATCACAAATGAAACATAATAATTTTTCACACTTCTCTTCAATTTTTTGAGGGGTCAATATTTTAGGGTGAGGAAACGATTGTGTTGGGAAATTACATTCTTTCCAATTAGTGAAAACCCTTTATTTGACCAAATATATTTCCTCTATCTTGTGCACCAATGGTATGGATTAAAATACTCAACTTGGATTAAACATGTAAACATCAGTTTGCAAATTATCCTTAGGCCCACTCAATAATGTTTCATTCATGTTATCCTCATTGATTTCATCCACATGTAAGGATAGATTCTAAAATTATTGAATATAATCCTTGATAGGCCTTGCTTTTAAAAAATTTATTAACTAACTAAATTAATTTTTTGAGATGTTTCTATGATACTGCATTTTTAGCTCTTCAATAAACACTGACTAACTAGAAGGCCCTTATTTTTATTTTCAACACAACCACCTATACCAAATGAATTGCTCAGGTTCCAAATATAGAGGTATCATGACCACATTTTATCCACATGGGTTCTGATCTAAATTGAATAAATTTTCCATTTGATTTATCTAATTTAGTGGATATTTAACATAAAACTTGCATACTTCCACTTTTAGCATCATGTTCTTTGAACCAATATTTGAGTTTTGATTATTCTAGTTGGGAGAAATTGAATGGAGTGGTGGAGGATTGTTTGAATATGTAAGATGAGTTAAAAGAGTGTTAAATGTCCCAATAATAGTTTCCATCTAATAATTCACATCACTTATGTCCCATTTTACTACATTAAAATCTTCTTTCTTCACCATGCTCTGCATATTAAATGTATGCCTTGCACATTGTACTCAAGTTCGATCAATTTGTGATTTTTCATAGAAAATAATGGAAAAAATGATATAGTAACCCCCATTATAAGCACATATCTTATTTTTAAGGGCTTTTACCCAAAATTTTGGCATATTTGCCTCAACCCCTAGTTTGTGGTCTTGATATAACAAGGTTTGACAATGTTGAACCTGATTGCCTCCTTTGATCCAACTTTGAATAAGCATTTTTGTATTTTTTTTGGAATTTAATCAAAATATACAAATAAAATACCCCAACTATATTTTTAAAATATATATTAAAATATAAGGAAATTAGAAAAAAACCTCAAAATGCTACCTATGAAGTGAATTTATGAAAACTACTAAATCAATAATAAGTCAATAAAAAATTATCCCCAAACCTTAAACTTTTAATTAAAATTTCTTTGAATGATTTTCCAAATCTAATAATTTTTTTGGATAAATTCACTACCAATTGTAAGATATAAGTGATTCTCTAAAATTAAGGGTTTACTCACTCATTGGCCCAAATCAAAGTTTTGATAACACTTGTAATTAAATTAATTCACTAATATAGTTTAATAACATTAATATATCAAAATATTACTAAAATAGAGAAAGTTTATGAATAAATGACAAGCCATTTTGAAGGGACAACCTACACAATCTTTTAATATGAATACAATTCACAATATGATGATTAAGTGATAATCACTACCACCTAATTATAATCTACTTAGGCTATGGTCACTCAATATGCTGACCTAACTAACCAATTGAGGTCATAGATAAGTGTAACATGATAAGAAAGGGATTATCTAAGACATAAGTTAGCTACACATATCCAAACACATGCTATAGTTAAATGGCATAGTACTTAGAGAAAGGTCTCTAAAAATAACTACATATCTTAACATCCTTTTACGATAAATATATATTCAAATAAATTTTGAGAAAAAAATACCTAGTTGGTATAATCACCACACATAACTTTCAAAATATACCTACCATCTTCCAAAGAAAATCATAAAAAGAGGAATTTTGAAATTTTGCTATTTAAAGTGGATTTTAGAACACATTTTTTGGGTGAAATTCAAAGCAATTTGTTAGAAATTTTGCCATTCAAAATAAATTTTTACATTTTGAAATAAATTTTTCCTATTTTTTAGTACCTAATGCACAATTATTATTGTAATCACTTTAAAGTAATATTTTAAATTGAAAAATGAGCAACACATAGAAATAGATTATTTCCCCATATTTTTTAGTTTTGACATTAGATTTATAATATACATGATATACAAAAATTTGATTTATTCATTTTAAAATCAATTGACTTAGATGATGTGATAAATTTATTGGGGTAATTTAGAGTTTATAACACCTAAATATTTGTATTTATAATGTGTGAAGAAAATCATAGTGACATTACAAAAGTGATGTGGATTAATATCTAATAGTGATTTCTCTATCCTAAAATAGTAAAAGTTTCATGCACATATTATTATGTATGTGTTTATCATAAGATTAATATCTAATGTACTTATACCTCTCTTGAGTGTAGAAATTGTGGCTTCCTCTACCTATAACAAAAATTAATTAAATGCTTAATGCAGACTACAACTATATCAAAAAATTCATATGGAATATGTTAAGGTCGAAAGGTATAAGAACCAATTAGGGAAAGATACACTCCATATTCAATTCAAATGTAATACCATCACATGATATTCAGGTCAATATCCAAAGAATAAAAATCAATCCAATGTTTAACATGGGCTTGAAATGTTCCAATGCCCAAAATACTAAGATTTGAATGTACAATTAATCAGTAAACAAAAATAATATTTCTAGATAAACAAAATTACATAAGGCACTTTCATTATGAATTAGGGAAGAAATTAATAGGTTGATATTCCATTTCAATCATCCAACTAAATAAAAATCATTAAAATTAGCAACATTATTTTACATATCACTTTATTCTAGAGACTACACTAGATAATAAATTGGGAAGCAATATTAATCTCATCTATCATAATTTTGAGATCCAACATTATTTATAAAATATGGATTCAAATGTATAAAAAAAGAATATATAATTTTCTATAAGTTGGACTAAACCCAATAATGAGATTGCAGACATAGATAAAAACAACATTTTTATTTATCTAAGATTTTCAAGAAAAAACAAGGGCATATTGATGTGTGAAGTGATTTTAGACATGATAACATACCCATGAAAAATAACATGATTAATCAATTTAATTTACCATTGAACTCATAAAACATAATGTTCCATAATGGTTCCATATATTTATAAAAAATTAACATTATAATACCATCCATAAAAATACTTAAATACATTCTCCAGCCTTGATCAATTTAATAAAAATCTTCATTACTACATATTATACCTTAAAAATGGTAGAGTTTCCCTATATTCAATGATACATTACCTAATATTGTCACTAATAAATTCATTTATAGTGAAAATATACCAAAAATTTATGGATGAATGGATTAAATAGATCATCACATGTCATTGTGTAGCTCAACACATCTTATATAACTACCATGAGGTAACCTTTTCCATTCTACCTTACATGATGAAGGGTCAACTTGATAGCCTATCTTATTTGATGTTCTTAATTTGTCACTAATTCCATCCATCATGCACCTCAGTTCATTGATCTTATTATTTTTCACTCGGCTTATCTATCTCCATATAAGCTAATGCTCTATTCGTTATACTTAAGCAATATCCTTATTCATCCTTTAAAACTATTGGTTATCTAATTTTCACACACTTCCATAATATTATAGTATTTTTTAATTACTTATGTGTTCCCTTTTAAATCAAACCTAAGTATTCATGGTTCATTAATTAGGTGAATACTTTCCAACAAATTCAAATGGCAGGTGTAATGTATGTAATCTGTGATAATAAATAGAAAGCACATAAAATTTTGACAAATTATCTCAACAAGTGGTCACTTTTAGAAAATTAAATTAGTATATGTAAGGTATTAAATTTTATGCCTATTGATGAAGCCCATGTTTACTTATTTCATGTTCTTCAATAATTTGTGAGCATTTGCCAAACTTTTACATTTCTCATTTATGAGAGAGAAAATTTGATTACCTTATGATAGGGATTTATTGGTATTTTAAACTTAAAATATATGAATATATTTATAATAATGCACATGAGCATTTTGTCAACAATTTTAATTTCCTCTCTAATAAACCAAAACCCACTTTTAGTCATTTTGATCAACAATTTTTCATATAGTTCATACAACTTTGTTGTGCATATTTTGCTACCCACTCCAACTATGAAATAGTCAAAAAAAATACAATATAATAAATCGAAATCTAAAATTTATGTGGTCACCAAGTGTCACTTGATATGGCTTCCAACCATATGATTTACACTATAAAGAAACTCAGCCTCTAACCATTGTATAGTTTAACAAAACAATTCCACATCTAGTCATTTTTAAAATAAATTGATAACTCTCCATGTAGTCACTTTTACTATATCCCTATGAGATCATGGGATTCATGAATCTCCATGATTAAATTTAAATAATCAAACCTAAAAAATTCAAAATATCTCTCTTAAAAAATAATAAAAACATAAAATAACCTGTCCACTAACGACAATGAATGAAGAAGACTATACATAATATGGCTAATTTTGGAAGGTTGAAAATTTATTGATAAGTCTTTACGCGATTCATATTTTTTAATTTATGGTCATTTAATCAATCCAAAAGTCCCAATTAATATATAATAGAGAATAACATACACAAATAACCCAAGAAAGAGAGAGATATAAAAATTTCCCACTTGTAAGATGTTACAACCATCCGTGGCTACCATTTATTTACACCTTTGCTATGGGTTGTCAACCTACATCACATTATTGATATTTTTTATAAGTGTAAACTAAATGATGTCATAATATCAACACCTTACTAGTTAATAACACTTTAATATCTTTGAAATTTAGTTACCTTATATTTGGTAGTAGAATATAAATATATAGAATTGTAGATTGGTATAAATTTGATGTCAATTACCTATCCATCATTTCTAGTCATATGATAATTTTAGATCATAACAAAATAAGGAAACATAAAACATAATATAGATATTTATTATGATCCTTTATAATTTTTTGCTATCTTCTAAAAATTTGGAGGTGCAAATACAATCACATGACTCTTATGACATAAATTGGATATACATAGACAAGTGAATAAAATAAGGTTATACACTTATTGTTACATTGGACAAAGAAATAGAAACATGATATGTAATTTAATGTAACATTGGGTTAATATTCATATTTAATTTAAAAATAACTAATGTTTTTTCTTGAATATTAAATTTCATACAACTAAAAAATCAGACCATGTTCTTCTGACTTGGTAGAATAAAGGGAGAGAGGCTCTACTATAATGATGTTTAATATAAGTGATGATAATTTTATTTAGATTTATGTAGTTTGATATATTTTAATTATGTTTCTAAACCTCATAAAACATTTAGTAAAAGGTGTAAATTTTTTTAAATATTTTTTCCTTGATTATTAATATTTTTAAATTATTTAATACATAGTTTTCATAAATTGTTTTACTAAAAAAACAATGTAATGTATGTGAAGTATTTCACAAGAAATAAGTAAAGAGGAAATACAAAATTTTAAAGGTTAAAAATATATTTAATCAAAATTGTTTGATGCCAAACATAATATCATCACAATTCATGGCTCATTCATTTTAAAGAAAAAAATAAGGCCATTAATTATTATATAAAAACACAATGGAAAAATGTTGCACGTCTTGATATTTCATTGCAACTATAATGGGTGTCTAACTCTAGGATTTGACCTTGAGTTGAAAGTAATATCTTGTACATTTCATTGAAGATGGAGGGACATTTCTATTTTTAAATTATCTTCCAAGAAACACAAGTAACAATAAAAATATTATATGAAACCAAATTTATCCTCATACATCCATGTATTCCTTGCCCCCTGGCCCACCAATGCTTATTTTGAAACTTTGTTTTTTCAATTGTTATACTCTTGAGAAATATATTGGGTAGTGTTTTTATTAATATTAAATGTATTTTTTATCTTATTACATGGCATAGGTTATTTAGGTATTGTATATAATATTATATGACATGGGTTATTTTAAATCCCTTTTTTATTAGATTAATTAGATTTTGAGATAAACTGACTCAATCAAATCTAATCTTGATATAGATTCAAAAGAAGATTCAATGAAATTTAATGTAAACCATCATATATTTTGAAAAATAGTAGTTTTCTTTGGATCTTTTACATCCATTTTATTTAAAGGAGCATGACACCATACCATTCATTTTTTTAAGAATAGGAATGTATAATCTATATTATTAATAGAAAAACACTTTTAAAACAAAAATATATCCTTTAAAAAAAATTATGCTCTATAATGTTTGTAATACATGTAGTTTCTTATTTATCAGATTATATAAACTATTATTAGATTTTCATCCTTATTTTATACTTAGTTGACTTACCAAGTTACCCATACACTCAACCCTAACTAACTTTAAACATTTTTCCTAGTAGTAATTCTTAAAGTTGCATCATGATACTTATTTGTCCTTACAACTATATTTTTGATTTTTAACCCATTCATTTATTTTTATGTGTTTTTGTTTATTTTGAGTTATTATATGCCTAAACCCTAAAAATTATGTACCAATTATTTATCAATCCTAACCATCATGGTATTTCGATAAGTAATTATATGCCATTGAAAAAAATAAAAATAAAAAATAAAAAGTAATGATTTTTGTGATGCAGTCAGGTCAATTGCTCATTTAACATTTTGAATCATGGTTTTGATAAAATATAATGTATAGGTAGATTAAAGTGATGGAAATTAAAACAATTAAAATAAAAAGCAACTTGGGAAAGTTTTTAACCCTAAATTTATGGATGTGGATCCTATTAGGATAAATAGAGTTAAGAATATATAAATGAATAAGTATAAGGGTGATAAAAAAATCTATAGGAGGAAAATTAATTACAAAACTTAGATAGAACATGTACTAAATTTATTATAATGAGATATGATAAAAATGGAAAGTATAACTATGCTAGATTGGAAATGATAAAGAAATAATATAGTTAGTTTTGATGCTAATAATGATGTAGATCTAGAATGAGAAACAAGAATATTGGGAGAGTATTCTAGAATAATCACCAAATTATGAATTAAGTGCTCTGTAGCCACTGACACTTGTGTCAGGCTAGGATGGTTATGTCAATGCTAGTGTCTAGGTTAGACACAAGTATCCTATGTAGAATACCTACTAAAATAAGAAATGACCACATATATGATTATTTATTTTTCATCAGCTTCACTTTATTTCACTTAGATCTGGGTCATGGAATATCACTCCTTGTCAAATATTAAAACCCTAGTTATTCATTTTCATAATGGATATAGTAAAATAGGTTAGTGGGAACATGGTGTCTAGCTACCCCAAAGACCCTCTATCAATGAGTGTTTCCTACATAACCAATAATCTCTGAAGATTTTATCATACTTATGTAGTTCTACCCTATGTGTTGTCTTGTGTGTGAATCATGAAATGTGTGATAAGTAAGTAAAAATGTGACCTGCATTATAACTTGGAAAATATAGATCTTGGGTCAATCCCCTAATACTTCATATCTATAGATATATTGTCCCTATGAATAATATAAAAATAATAAAAAATAAGGAATCTTTACTCACTTGAGTGATTAATTTAATAATTTTGGTAAGTTATTTGGTGAGTAGGTAAGAAGTTTATATGTGTGTAATGAATGAGGGTTGATATTATATTTATACCAATACCTTTAGAGAATAAATTACATAATATCACTTAATCAAAAAATTAGGGTATGTTTAATTTACAAATTATATGACTTTTAGCACATTATACACTTACATCAAAATAAGACACCTACAATGAGGTAGGTGTCTATATAGGATACAAGTGTCCAAGTAGAAAGAAAATAAGTACAAGGTCAAAACTTGTAGAGGTGTAATATAAATAGATTTTAAGAATTTTGATAAATATAAAAGGCTTGGGTCATCAACATAAGACTGATCAAACTAAGAGATAGGCCAAGGGGCATAAGAAAGAGTAGATGCAAGACTTGAAAAAGTAGAAAAGGCCTATAACTAAGAAGAATATCCAAGGTCTAATTTTTCCAAGGGTACATGAATGAAGTGGTATATAATTGAAAAATAGTGTTTACATTTCCCCCCTTTAATCTAGTAATTAAAGTTATAGTTTAAAATAAAATAAAGGAATTTATATATGGGTGTGTATAACACACCTTATCTTTAATTGAGTTCAGTTTGAGTGCTTTATTGGTGATTGAATTGAAACTAAGAACATTTTATAGTATAAAACTAATTTATATAATATGAAATCTAAATCATTGAAATAATTTAAATTTTAAGAGAGAAAGGTTTAGGAGTACACATGTGTTGATGAAACTATCTTTCCTATTAACAACTTGATTTAAAATATGTATCATTATGAATCAATAAAATTAAGATTAAGACAAATATAAATCTATAAATTTCATATATAAGGATATAGAGAGAGATATAGGAGGTATCATGCCCCCAACCTTGGAGCAAAGATGAATTACCACCTAGTAGTTAAGACTAGTTCAATCATGTAACCTAATCATACTTATAACCAAGTGAATTTGAGTGAACCAAGCCATATCACACTATCAAACTGTATATTCAATTCCAAATTGAAAAATTGTAAATATTGATTTATTTAATCATCTCAACCATACCAAATATCAAAATAACTAATGTAGTACACTAACTTAATACAATTCATAAAAGTCAAACTTAGTGGGTGGTAACACCCCCTGAAAGTGTTTAGAATCTAAAAATAATTTGGATTTTTTAATAAAATGCGCACATTATATATCATATTAATTTTAGATGTGTCTCATTATTAATCTATGTATAACAATGGTACCAATGTATATAATAATGTCATATATGTATATCTAAATCATATATATTTTTTCTTTAGCTAATCTAAAATTTGAACAAGTGTGGGTAACATGTTACCATAACATGCCCCACTATACATGGAGAAATATAAAAATTGATATAAGTTCCAATGTGGAGTACATGTTTATAAAAACATAACTCCACTATAATCTAGGTATGTTGAATACAAAATATGTGTGGATAACATGTTACCAAAACATGCCCCCACTAAATTTGAAATTATAATGTGTATGGAATCCATGCCTATATTACATACCCCCACTTATATTCCCCCATTTGAGATGAGGGAAGGTATAAAATAGTAATTACCTCACCTCAAAATGATAAAATAACCATATAACTATGAATGAACCATATAACATATAGGAGAACATGTTTAGGTAAATGTATCATTGAAGCATGTAGAGTGTGATCACATCAAGGCCTAAGATGCATGTTAAATATCATGTCAATTTATATATAATAACAATACAAGATTTAAAATCAACTAAACATAAATAGAAGATCACTCAAAATCAGGTCAACAAATAATGGTCCAAAGAGATCACAAACAAGGGGCATGTTCAGATGCCACAAAATCAAATGGACAAGACTTAGTAAAATGTATAAAAAATAAATAATGACATATTAAAATGTACATACAATAATAAATGACATATTCAAATTTCAAAGAGGAAAATAAAGGAAGGGGGTGCAAAAAATGGAGCATATTAAAATGCTCAAAAAATAAGACAATAACAAGGCAAGACACTCAAGGAAGTGCATCAATGAAAACATAAGTAACCAATATAAACATATTATAGTATGCCATGGATCAAATATGTTATTTTAAAAATGTCAATTACATAGAATATCAAGTACACTGTGAAATATATAAGCATGAATAAAGGCATATGTAAGTACATATTAGCTTAAACATGATAATGTAAAGTTACCATAGAATGATATAACCTAAATTTATTCTGATCAAATAAGATGGATGCGCCCAACATCCTGGTGACATGAGTAGAGATAAATCCCAAAAACTAAGAGTTCATAGATCGTGTATCTGTGTATGTATGTATCACAATAAAATAGACTCCTAATACATCTATATATAAAAGTAACTGATATGTTATTCATCAACATGGAACTAATATATAGATGCCAAAGACCCAATAGGATATGTAGATGCCAAAAGTATTTTTTTATTTTTCATTTTTTTGGTATTTTAGAATATGCAAAGAGTTTTAATCAAGGAAGTCCTCATCATCAAAAGGTGTAGGGCCACCTAGAAAATTTATCAAGATTTGTTTATATCGATCTACTACCACTTATTCAATGTTCCTATCTAATGGTTTCCATGAGGCCAATGATGAAATAAAATAACCATACCCATCATGTTGTATGAAATTCTTCATATCCATATCAACAAAAATACTACACATTTTTTATATCTATCTTGGCATTCCATTCAGCTAGCCAATGTTTTTAAATTTAATTTCAAATGTGGTTCATGGTCTAATATACATGGTAAAAATTTCCACATGTATACTATAGGAAATAAGTAATCAAATATATCCTCAATATTCTAGCATCAATGGAGAGTATATTATTTCATGTGTAGTGTGTCCCAATTGTGTGAAAAATGTAGTGCAATTTTATCCCACTTGTTGTTAGAAAACTAGAGATGGATAACTATACCCCCATAAATATTAGAAGCAATGGTTAAATCTTCATGATTTTGTCACTTTGAAAAATGGTTCTCTTTTGAAATATAGGAAATATTTTTCCTCTTTTGTAATTTAGACATAATTTGTATGCATATTTCATTCTTATATTTCTAAATTAGGTTATTAAATGCCTCACATTGATTGGTATTATGGCTAATGATCTAATGATAATTAAAATATGGCACTCTCTTTATAAGTAGAAATCTATTTCCTGATCTATGTCTGGTAAAAGGTAAATAGATCATTCTATGTCTAAGTAACAAGAAATATGGTATATGTCGTAACATTTTTGTTGTGATTTCTAAATTCTATTATGAATCCTTTCAAGAAGAATCCACATTGTTCACACGATGTATTCCATTTGACACTTGCAAAATTGACTCAATTTTTTTAATGAAGAGGTATGTATGGAGTAACAAGCATTTACATTCTTTTCTTCTATTTTTATTTTTTCCTTATCTGGATTCAATTATGTATCCTTTGAAATTGGATTTAGTTTATATGTTCCAAGACATATATGCTCAAATAGGTTATGTGAAAACCAATCAAGTGGATAAAATGTTAGTTTTCACATTTTCTCATCTATAATATCATATCACTATCATAGTAATCTAAAACATGACCATTTTTCTACTCACTATTGACCAATTAAGGAAGTTCAAATGTTGGTAGATCTTATAGTTTTATTAGCTCCTTTTCTAATGTTTTTTTTACTCTTTATATGCATCTATGTGTACCTCAATATTTAATGCCTTATTTTCATATAAAGATGAAGCAAACATTGTACTTGACTCACCTATTTCATATGTGTGTATATGTTTAGAAGGAATGCATTGTTTAGGTGGTACCCTTATGGGAATGCCTTTAGTTTCAAAATGTATCATTTTGAAAACTATGAAAGGTTCACCATTAGTAGCCATGGTTAATAATGTCCCATCATGTATGAATTTTACGCATCAGTGAAGTGTTGATGGAATAACTTCTGTTGAATGTATCAAAGGTCTAACCAAAAGTAAATTATAATGTAATGATTGAGACATTACTTGAAAAGTATTTGAAACCATTTTTGATCCCAATGTTACATCCAACATGATTTGACCAACTAGAGGGCTATGTGCATTATCAAACCCTTTTATATTCATAACCATTTTTTGAATAAAATTAGTGTTAATACTCATGGTGATTCTGAAGTTTAGGATACAAATATTTAGGCTTGATTTATTATCAACAAGCACCTTTTTGATGCCCTTATTATCCATGGTCACTTTTATAAATAAAGGCAAATATTAGTCAACAATCTCCTTGGAAGGTAAACCTTTTTGATCAAAAGCAATGAATTTTGCATTGTTCTTGAAATATTTCATGATGTTTGCAAAATAAGTAGGTTTAATATTACTTATAACTTGGGTTTCACGTAATAACTCATATAGGATTTCCTTGTAGATAATATATTGCTTTAATATCTCAAGGATTGAAATTTTAGCAGGTGTATTGCTTAATTAATCAACAAGATCATATTCCTTATATTTTATCATAAGGTTAGGATTATGAGGCACCTATTGTTTATTAATAGGTGGGAGAGGTTGAACAACCTTACCTCTTTTAGTAGTAAAAACTTGGACCATGGGATACAATATAATCCATGGGATAATAATGGGTTCAAGATAGTAGCTATCATTAAAATAAGGCTTAGGTAGAAATAATTATTGAGATCATAAGATACCAAATCTATAATATTACAATAGGAATTATGAAGATAGATCAAGTGTTGTCTTTGTTTTAAAACCCTCTCATTATGTTTAAAAATTTTTATTAATAGATTTGAAAAGGGAGGTGATATAACAAACCACAAAAACTATTTTGAACTAGAACCCAAAATGGGTGATAGATACATCCATAATCCACATATTGTATAGATATTAGGGATTAGAAACATAAAATATCAAAAAACCCTAATCAACCTAGGGTTTTAATCTCAAAGGTAAGGTTTAACAAATGTTTAACCCTAGATTTATTAATGTGGATCCTATTAGGATAGATAAGGTTAAATAATATAGGAATAAATAATAACAACAGTGATAAACATATCTATAATAGGTTAATTAATTACAAAACTTAGATTAAACATATACTAAATTTATTAGACTGAGATATGTTAAAAAAAGAAAGTATAACTATGTTAAATATGGAAATGAAAAATAGATAAGATAGTTAGTTATGATGCTAATACATATCTAGATCTGGTATAGGTAGGAAGCATTCTAGAAGAGTGTTCTGAAATAGTCACCAAGTTATGGATTAAGTGCTTATGTAGTCATGGACAGTTGCATCATCCTAGGAAGGTTTTATCAACACTAGTGTCTAGGTTAGACTCAAGTGTACTATACTAAATACCTACTAAAATAAGATGTGACCACATGGATGTTTGTAGGTTTTTAATCATATTAACTCTAGTGCACTCAGATTTAAGTCATGGACTATTGCTCCTTGACAAATAACAAAATCTTAGTTCTTAATATTTATAGTGGTTATGGTAAAAATGGGTTAGTGGGCACATGGTTTTGAGCTACCCTAAAGATACCTTTATCAATAAGTTTTGTATACATATCAAATACTTCAAAGAGGGGCATAGACTTATCTAGTTCTTCCCTATGTGTTGGCTTATGTGTAAATCATGTAATTTGTGATAATCAAGTACAAAAATGACCTAGCTTGTAAAAAATATAGCTCTTGGGATTCTCCTTCATTACTTTAGACCTATAGATATGTTATACCTATGAATGATATGTAAAATGGATAAAACGGGGAAAATTTTCTCACTTGAGTGTTTGATTGAAAGCTTTTGATAAGTTTCCTAGTGAATAGGTAAGAAAATTATAAGTGTGGAGTGAATGAAGGTTGATATTATATTTATACCAATCCATTTGGATAATACCTCACATAATATCACTTAAGATAACCATTAGGATATATTTCATTTTAAAATTAGATGACTTTTAGGGTACTAAAAACTTACATCAGATTATGACACCTATGTTGACATAGGTTTCAATCTGGGATGCAAGTGTTAAGGGAGTAGGAAAATAGGTATAGGCTTAGAACTTGTAGAGGTGGAAGATAAGAATGTTTTAAGAATTTTGGACAAGATATAAATCTTAGGTCATAAACATAAGGTTGGTCAGACTAAGAGATAGGACAAGGGGAACAATAGAGAGAGTAGATGTAAGATTTATGGAAGTAGAAAAGGTCTAAAATAGAGAGAAACAACAAAGGTCTAAGTTTTCCAAGTGTGTAAGAGTGAGGTGATATATAATTAAAAAGTAGTGTCTAAAAAAAGGTATATATGTTTTAAGTTTATTATTAGTGGTTTTTCATTATTTAACCATGGTGTGTTATTTATCAAATTTAAAGTTTGGGATATAATTTAATTGAAAAATACATTTTTTAAAACCATTTATTTCATATTTTATTAATTAAAAATAATTTATTTATTATATAGGTCTATTTTCAATTAACAAGAATTAGTTTTTTCTTTTTTGTCTAATCAAACCTACCATGTGAAAAAAAATAGTTAGACTATAGTTTTTTGGATATGTGTGTGTGTGTGTGTGTATACAACAATTAGGATATGTTTCATTTGAAAATTAGATGAACTTTTTGGCACTAAAAACTTGCATCAAAAAATTACACCTAAATCAACATAGGTTTCAATCTAGGTTGCAAGTGTCAAGGGAGTATGAAAATAGGTATAGGCTCAAAATTTGTAGAGGTGGAAGATAATCATGTTTTAAGTATTCTGGATAAGATATAAATCTTGAGTCATCAACATAAGACTAGTTATACTAAGAGATAAGCCAAGGGGCACAATAGAGAGAGTAAATGCAAGACTTGTGGAATCATAAAAGGTCTAAAATAGAGAGGAACAACCAAGGTCCAAGTTTTTCAAGTGTGCAAGAGTGAGGTTCTATATAATTCAAAAATAGTGTCTACAAAAAGGTATATAGGTTTTATTGACCAAATTTAACTCTGCAAGTCAAATTAGGAACCCTATAGGTTTTTAGATGTTTTAGGTCTAATATATTATCATGGGGTATGTTATAGGTGTTTTTATGTCATTAATGTTATATTATCCTTGGTCTTAATTATATTAATCCTTGTGTCTTTTAAAGTCATTTTAGGGGTCATAAATGGAAGTGGAATGGTTTCCAAGGTGTCCAAGTGTCATAATTACCTTAAAAACATCCAATAAGTAATATTACCTATCAATAATGTTAGTTCATCTAAAAGTGTAGGTTATTTAACTGAAGATCAAGTAATCAAGTGAAAAAGGGGAGTTTGGCACTTGTATGGCCCATGAGAGAATGTGACACATGGTAGAAGTCCATGGAATGTATATTAATATTAATTAGGTTAATTTACACTCTTTACATGCTTTAGAAGTGCCATTTTTGATCTAAAACCACTCTACTCCTTCTTTGCTTTTCTAGGCACACAAAAGTGGTCAACATGTTTATGCTTGGTATAGACACTTAAAGAGTTTTCAGGTCAAATTATTTTGGGTTGTGTTATTAAAATCATATAGATAAATTTTCATAATAATATTTTTAATATTGGTCAACCATTCTTTAAGAACCATCCTTTACAATCTGACTATGTTTTTCTGCTCACTATTTCCTACACCCTATGGGTTTTTCCCTATTTTGGATAGGTCCATACAAACCAAATGGTAATTTTGACTCCAAAGGATGTTAGATCTCTTATAATATGATTTTAATGTTTGGTTTCATGTTTCATGGTGTTTTTACGGGTAATTTATCTCATGTTGCAGGAAGGTGTCACCATGTGAGGTCTTAGTCAAAGTTCTCCTTGTTTTCAAAATGTTGGTTCCCTGTAGAGGTCTCATGTAGATGGAATATGGTGTTCCATAGGTATAAAATAAATATTATCACCTATATTCATGTTTATTCTCATAACATCATGGTTTGATCAAATATGTAGTCATGAACACATCATAGTCAACTCCTTTCTCATTCTCACTTGCATTCATAGGGAATCACATGTATGGAACATGTTGAGAATGATTCATGGAAGTGTAGTGAGAGTATAAAAATTTGTAACACAATCTAATACTAGGAACATAAATTATAAATATTCACTTTTCAAGAAGAAGAGACTATGGTAGACATACTCAGTCACTCACACATTCTACCATTGTTATGCACCTACAAGTGCTTCGAAGGGAGGATAACACATCATATGAAGTATTTTATCTTATTACTACATGATATTGAGAGAAAAATTTGATACCTTGAAAGGTTTTAGGCCTTGTTGTATACATAAAAACATTCATGTACCCATGGTTTTCCCTTCACTATCAGGTCTACAACATTACAAGAATACCTACAGGTGCTATTCATGAGCAAACACATGGGAAGCAGGTTTAAGATTGAGTTTAGGTCATTGAAGTTAAAAATAATCCATTTTATAACTTTGAGATGGCATATGATATATCATAATAATATATATCATGCATACTACTTGAAGTTTCCTCATTGCCTGTAAATAAGATATGCATCTACATGTGGCATTAGCAGAAGATTGAGAGTACTTGCATGAAAAATGTTGAAGCAAGTGATAGAAATCATCCATGAAGTATTAATGTAAATAAAATTACATGACACACCTTTTTTTAGGTATCAAATGTACAAATTGAGGTGTAAACCATTTTAGAGGAAGCAAGGACTGAGTTGAGGGAGAGTTTCCCAAAAAGGTGAAAATAAAGGTCCAACCTATTTTGTGAATATTTTATAACAGGGATATTAAGAGTTATGGAGAATATAGATAGGTGAACATAGTATTATCCACATAGGATAAAGGATAAGAAAATTTTGGAGGGTGGAGTATTAGTGGAGGTCAGTTGTGAAAAGCTCTAATATGTACACTTAAACAATAATTTTAGACAATAATGTCTACATGGTTGGAGATTCCCAAGTGATCCTAGAATATTAAAATGCAAAATGGGGTATGATTCATGTTTAAATTATAGATTAAAGTGAGATTTAATTTAAAGGAGTATAAATTCCATCTATAGAGTTGGATATTAACAATTTGAAGTCTAATTCACACCTATAGGTGTGGCCAACCTTAAAACACTCACCTATAGCTAACTACATACAGAAAATAAGCTACCATTGGTGTCATGTGGTGTTTTAAGTCATATAAAGTGAATGAAGGTATAAAAAATATGTTGTGTGACATAAAATATTCAAGAATTTTTTATTAAACATTAGGATCAATGTCATATTAGAGGTATAGGCACCTAGAAGAGCCATTTTTGGTAGGCTAACATAGTCAGGAGAAAGAACTCAATTTTATGAGTTCAAAGTACCTGTAAAGGGTATATGGAGAGTTATAATGATGAAAAATAAGATAAATAACCTTAATCATTATCATTATGGTATCCTTAATCCATTAAAAATGCAAAATAATCCTACATAGACTCGTTTAGGTCCTATGAACACCTATAGCTAAGTTAGAAAATAGTGAATTGAAACATGGCATCTAGGCATTAGTATTTATAAGATCAAGGTTAAAAATGAGTCTAATCATTTTTAAATAGTCAAGGAATATTTATTAATTTTTTTATACCTTGTATCAAGTCTAACTAATCAAACATCACCTACAGGTTTGGTGCAAACGATTAGAATACAGTCAGGAATTGACACATATAGTCTTGAGAGTTCAACATGTGGGGAGGGGTATGTATAAGTTTAAATAGTAAAAGTACATAAGTAAAATTAATTATGGTAATTATTGAATCTATAGTTTTTTTAAATTGAAAACTAGTAGAGAAAGGGCTATGCAACATAGCTAAGTAGTCCATGTAGTGAACCCCTGCACACAATCCTTTTTCTAGGAGTATGCCTGGGATTTTGAAGGTGTATGGGGGTCTATAGAACTGATAAATAACTCAAATATTTCATAAATAATCCTAAACACTTGGATAAACTTATAAAACATTAAAATTTTCTAGATAAATAGTGGAAGTGTCCTCTATTTTATCTTAGATAGAGGGCACTCCCCTTAGGTGTAAACTGGCAGATTTTGATGAAAGGGTGATAAATGGATGGACCAAGAGCTATTTGGACCATGAAAGGAGGTTTTTTAAAGTTTTAAAACATATATGAAAATATGGTATAACAAAATATAAAAGGTGAAACTCAATAGGTGGTCCAAACCCACAAGAGTTACAGTCAGGCCTAGTGGGCAAGGTTTAGGCCTAGAAGCCAAATGAGGGGTTAAATTCATTTAAAACTTTGGGTAGGATTTATAAAAGGTTTTAACATGTTTATAGGATAAATTTGGATATTTATAGGATATTATAATGTAGAGGAAGCACAAGGAGATCATATTTTATCTCAAAGACAATGTAGGCCTACTAGGAATGGTTAGGCCTAGATTTCAAATGATAGGTCACTTTCATTTCCAACCTTAGGAAATATTTATAATATATTGGAGAATTATTATTGGGACATAATAAACATATATAAGATTTTTAAATTTATATTAACCCTTAATAAATTCAATTTTGGCTCAGAGATAATTTAAGCATGTAGAAAATGAGAAAACAAGCTCGATAGGCCAAGTTAAAATGCTTATATATCTTTTGATTATTTGCATGGAGATACAAGAGGTTTGAATATTTTATATAGGCTCATAAACAACCATTTTTTGGCATTGGATTGAATGTTGGATGTGATATCTCTATAAACAATGGCCAAGAGGGTAAAATAGGCCTAAACCCTACCAAACCCTGAACAATGACCCAATCAGAGAAATGAGGGAGAAGGGATATTATATGGAGAAAAATGGAATGAATAATAATTTAATGTTTAATAATACTCTATTAGGATCCATACCATCAGGATTAGCTATACAAAATTGTATGGATGGAGTATAACATAGGGTTTTATTGACTAGTTTGTGCATTATGAAGGTTATAGGAGGTTTCAATAAAAGACAATAAAATAGAAGGGAACATTAAGACTTAAGTTAAATATACATGTTATTTTAATTAATTATAACAAATACTAAGTGACTCAACCAACTACTTCATCTCAGCCAGTCAAAACTAGCATAATGAACATGAATGTGAGAAGGGTTAGAAATTAAAGTGAATGGGATTTTAAGGTCTGGCTGCACAATCTAAGGAAATGGAGGGTATTTAAAAGTTTCATCCACTACTTCACATGGATTTTCATGGAAAACTAAATCTAATTTTGAGACCAAGTGTGAGGGGTGCCTGAAAAAGGAGTTTTTTAGACTACAAGTAGTGATGGATCACTTCCAAGAGATTTTAGATGAGTAGGAATAAAACTAATGCATGGATAGACATGTATAAAAGCCTTACCTTAATTAAAATCATAATATATATCCATAGTTATATTTTAGACATTCAAATAGGGTTAAATCATGAAGGTAGTTTTCTAAGCCAACAAAAGGAATTTTATACCACTTTTCATGAGTTTCATGACTTGGGATGACATCTATGCTTCTTGAACTTACATGGCTCATTTCACATATTCTCATACAAATGTAAATTATTTTATTAGTTTGACAATTGTCCTTGTGACCTTTAGACTTCTCTCTTCTCCCCTCTCTCTCAATTTCTATAAGAACTATCCATTTTAGCCTTTGTATTATGCTCTACCTAAGTATGGTGAAACCCTACCCATTTTCATACCATTTGATCAATAATAATATTGGTTTTTACCTACTCCATGACTATCGATAGCATTTTTTACTTAGATTATTGATTTTACCTAATGATGACTTGTTCCTTTAGTATTTTTATTTCATTCTCTCACCTATTTACAATTGGAAAGCTTCTTCTTGTAGGTCATGTGAAGTGTTTTATGATGTGTCAAGGTTGAGTGAGTTAGTGTTTTCAAATATTTCCATTATAAACCTCTTCTCTAGTCCTCCTAGGCTAAACATTCATCACAACCTCATAATGTAACATTAATGTGAGAAGATGTAGATTGGAAAAGTGTATGTTTGGCTAGTCCCTTTTTCTCATGTGTAACATGTAGCTATTTGTTATTCATCAAATATTTTGGTGTATCACCTCCCTTAAGATAGTTTTCTTTTAGTTTTCTCTCCATTTTCCCTCATAAACATAGGTGTAGTAACATTCTACAAGTGGTACTTAAGGGAGCTACCCATATCTAGAGATTTACCTCATTCTTAGGCTCACCCATAGCCTAGAGGTGTTTCAATTATGCCACTTGGATGAGGATAGATGAAACATTTCCTCTAGATTTGAAAATCCAAGTGACAATAGTTTTTGGCGTGCTTGATGGGACTATTAGTTGAAGAATTTGAATGATTTTTGGTTTTATCTTTCAACACATCAGCTATTGGAGGCATCTATCTAAACATCAATGATGTCTCTAAGATTACATAAGCTAGTCAAGTAGCCTATGTGTTCCCTTTGAATGTTTTTTATAGTCATTACTTGTGTTATTACTTCTTAATGAAGTTTTATGGCTGACTTTGGTGTTGAGTATTGTTTTACACAAGTTGGTGATTTTTATCAAGCTTATGGCGTTAACTATCAGCATTGTCATGATCCTTAATATCTCTAATATGACCATTGTCAACCTTATCATGATTTATATTAGTGCTATAACTATCCTCCTCAATATATTGCATCTCCTAGGCAATCTAGTCACTTCTCAAGTCAATCCATTTCCACTTTTAAGAAAACTATTTTGGGATATGAGAGGTACATGATATATCTTGACACATTAGGGGGAAATAGTCTAGATTTTCCTATTAATTTCATTCATAATGTGAGATATGCATTATATCTAGTTAAAATAGAGTGGTCACCTATTGAGAGAGACAATTGGCAAAGGCTCATGAGTGAGATGCTAGATGTGAGTGGCCTAGTTTCATCCTTAGAAGATAGGCTAAGAACCTATGAAGAGGAGCCTCATCAAGTCTATCAGACTTCATATCCACCTCCCAAATATTTATATCAATCCTAATTCACTCCTAATCATGAGGCCAATAAAGCTTATCAAAGACATCTTTTTCCCAATCAATTGAAAGAGAGTTAAAAAGACAAGCCTTATTTTTAAAGCAAATATTGATAGACAAATTGAGTTGGCCTATAGATAGATGTAGCAATCCATATCATCATTAAAGGAAGTGGAATTTAATCTCTCATTTCCCTCTCTAATTTCATCCCCACCTCAAAAAGTGACCTCTAGATATGAGATTCCAAGTTGGAGACAAGGTGGAGAATCCAAGCCTACGGAGATTCCAAGTTTCTTGAACACTTCATCCACTCCTATAATTAAATCACCACCTCAATAAGAGACTAATAATCCTAACATCATAATCTATAATAATATATTGGAATCATGGGGAAATAAATAGGATAAAATCCTAGACAAAGAGTGTGAAGTTGAGAAGGAGTTTGATCCTATGCAAATCCCTCCCACCCTTCCTCAAGAGACTTCTTGTTCTTTATGTCATCCCTCTTGTACTCCTCATCCTCATGACTATTCCTATGAAATTGAATAAATACTTTTCCAAGAGAACCTATCCAATAACATTAAATAGTTAGAGTAAATGATGAAATTGCTAAGTCAAGGTGTGATGGAAGGTTTAGAGCCCAAAGTAGATCCTATGCCTAAATACACCCAATATAACCTTCCTCAAAAGAGTGATCAAGATAAATCAGATGTCAATGAAGTGATTTTCAAATGGAAGGAATAAAATCAAGATATTTTAGCCTAAATTTTTCCTCCTCTTCCTCAAGAGCTTCCAAAATAATCCCGTACATTTCACTCTCAATCTAATTTTGAGTTTTATTTCCCACCTCCACCAACTAGTTCATATTGTCCTCACCCTATCACTCTTTGCCTTTATGGAATTATTAGATGGGAACCTAAATAGAGTCATTTGGTTAATGAAAATTTAAAAATATTTCTTGAAGAAAAAATACCTCCTTGGCAGCCTCATTGGGCTAAGTCACATGATTTCAAGATGCATAGTCTTGGCATCACCAAGAAGAAGAATGAGATAGAAGATCTTAAATACATTGAGAAGGAAATATAGTTTATGATAAATGAGATGTAACTTTAGATCCCTCAATAGGTCCTAAATTTTGAAGAAGAGGAAAACATTATAGGGACTCCCTTTGGTTATCACAAGTGTAATTATACCTTCTTGTATGAAAAGAAACATGTTGAAGACTCTTGTACAATTGTTTATGAGGAATGTGAAAAACACTTAAAGAGGGAAGTACTTGAAGAAGACTCTACATATAATAAAAATGTTGTATATAATCATACCAATCATGAATATGAATGTGCTATTAAGGATGAAGAATAATTTTAAGTCATCCCCAAAGAGGTTACAGTCTTAGAAAAATTTCTTGAGACCAAGGTGAAAGTTATTGTTCTTGAAGATGAACCAATACCTCAACCTTATTTTGATCACCCTAAAATTCATTAGATCTTGAATAACACTATCTTGATGAGCTCATGCATCAAGAAGAGAATATTGAAGAGGTAGTGGTTCTAGATGATAAAGAGGATAAATATGATTGGTAGCTGCAAATGAAGTTATTTCAAGAGCTTGAAGAACTTTGCCAAGTTGAAGGTCAAGTACATGAAAAGGTGAATAAAGAGTCTTCCATGGAGGAAAATGACCAAGATTGGGTATTTTTAACACTTGGATTCACACCCTTGAGGATATACTCAACTCTCCTCATCCAAGTAGCATAATGGAAACATATCTCTTATTGTGGGT
Source organism: Torreya grandis (assembly GCA_037957365.1). Taxonomy (NCBI): domain Eukaryota; kingdom Viridiplantae; phylum Streptophyta; class Pinopsida; order Cupressales; family Taxaceae; genus Torreya; species Torreya grandis. The sequence goes on from JARHVA010000314.1 coordinate 3,929,752, forward strand.
GATAATTTCATTGAGATGAATCTCTAGATAAGGGGCTAGCTCCCCTTGATGCAACTTTAAATCTCTCTCTCTCTAACTTAGCAATTTGTGTATGAAAATGGTTAAGGAAAACAAATAAAAAACTAAGTGGTGGTGCACCAATGTATAATGTCCTCCTAATTGACTGAAACCACTACTTAAAGATAAATAAGGTGTTTCTAACACAAGACTCACAACTCAAGATTCATTACTACATCAATGTTTCATTTTCTATATTCAAGAAGCTATATGATTCTTAGGAAGGGAATGAATGGTTAAAAAGAGGGATACAATCAAGGACCACTTCTAGGATATCTCTACACTTAGAAAAGAATACTAGCAAAGACATGCAACAATCTCCTTTCTGCAAATTGGTAGACCATCAAGAGTACAACTAGAAAAGATAATCTTTCACTAGACTAGACCAACAAGATTCAAGTCATTAATCAATATTATAGAATATGAGTGGTAACAACACTTGTATATTTCTTCAAGGGTTCTTCAAGTATAAATATGGATAAAGTTTTCCCAATAACTAGTGGAGGCTGCTCAAAGAGCTGAAAGAATGCATATATATAGCTTTTGAGAAAGGAATAGGGCAATGGAATTCCAAAGGTCACTCTAACATGTGTCACCTTGAGAATATCATTTACAATGGCATGTGAAAGAGAGGTGAGATGAGTCATGTCATGTTAAGAGTCTACTCATTTCAAACTAGTCATAAGAATGGTGAAAAGTGGCATAAAACCTTCAAAATTGGCAAAAGAAACTCCCTCCATCAAAGACCATCCATGAATATTTGAAAGTAAAAATAGGAGAGTCGACACATAAAACTGCTTGATAGAAATGAAACTCATTGCAATAGTTAGAGAAAGTTTTTCATAACTGTCAGTCATCCTTTAGACACATGTGTTTGTTGATTTCATGGAATCTATTTGATTTGGTCAGCTACTAGCAATAACTCAAACTGTCAACCTATCTATTATTCACTTGTTTTACTTGCACCAAATTCTCAAAATCTTGCCATTTGTTACCTCCATATTTGGCCTCAAGTTTTTTCCATGCTTTTTTGAATCCAATGACTATTTTACATACTTTAAAGTTGATGTTTTTAGGGCCATCACCTTACTTATTCCTTCAAAACATTTTCCTTGGAATTAATTTTCTTTCAAAAAATTTCCAAGAAAATCTTTCAAGCCTTTTTACCGAACCTATCCTTTAGACTTTCTCTCAAAGAAATAATTTGAGCAATATTTCTGAATAAAATATTTTGGGATTTCTTGGGCTTAATTTCCATAGATTTCTTTACTTGAGTAATTATTTTGGACAAAAAGTATGAAAGAATTATGCCTTATTTCTTTTTCAATACAGACAATTTTCTCAAACAAATTCCATGGATAATTTTTTTGAAAGAATTCCTTTAGGATTTTTGTTTGGTCCTTTAAAAATATTGAAAGTGTCCTTTTAGCTTTGTTTTTGTTCAATTCGCTGTGGAGGGTTACCCTTCAAAAACTTTTCAAAGGACCTCTTTTCCAAAAAAGTACCCTTTAGAAGGATTATAGAGTGTCCTTTGAAAAAGATGAAGTGCTCTTCAGGAAAATGAAAATGACCCATTTGACTTTTATAAAATGGACCTTAATAGTTATTGCAAATGACCCTTCCAAATATAAAATTGTCCCTTCAAAAACTTTGAAATGAGCCAAAAGTTCCCTTCAAAAAAGTTGAAGTGAACTTCATAAAAATGAAGATGACCCCTTCAACTTTCTGAAATGGTTTCTTAGCCTGAAAAAAGTCCTTTTGGGAAATTGTTTCAGATAAAATATCCAAAATAATTCCTAACACTTAAACAAAAACCCAAAACAAAAAATCTAAAAGAATGAACACTTATACTTTTATTGTGGGATTTGTATATAACACCTCCTCTAAAGGAATTGTACATACTGGACCTAACCAAAAGGTATATACTTAGACAACTGAGCTTAAATGACTAAGTCTATAAATGTTTTTGAAGCAATTATTTAGACATGAACAACTCTACTTGTGATTTAGTGAAGGACCTTAGACATATTACATAAGAACCTTAAATTAGGATGAACAAACCCGCATGATTAGGTTCTATAGAGTAAAAAATACTCTACGTTTCATTATGATTTTTAGTTACGCACTACAAAATTTTGTTCCCACATACTTTGGTTTGTGATAGCAGAATTTTGAAACAGAGCATGGGCTTGATTTCCTTTTGATTCATTTTTGTCTAAGTGTTGAAGTCAAGCGGAAGTTGCCAAGTGTCATTTTCTAAGGCACTTTTCATAATTTCAATAAGGCTATGGAATGTGCCACATATCTCATAGCAAATCAGCAAAATGCGATAAGTGTCAGCATCCACATTTCATATCGACATCTATGTTTCAAATTTATTTTCAGTAGAAGGTTTCAAAAGGCTAAGTATTAGGATCAGGCAAAAAGTGCCAAGTGGCAATCATGAAAGGCTTCAATTTGTTTTTCTAAAAGTGATGTTAAATGCCATGTATCTTAGTAGAAGAGAGTGAAAGCCACCACGTGTCAAGATCCAAATTATCTTCATTTTGCTTCACCGATATAACAAAGACTGTGGTGGGTCTCAGGTTTTGTTTTTGAAGCAAGTAGAAGCTACCAAGTGTCACTGTCCATGTAAATATGAAATGAGGCCCGATTGTTTCTATAATATAAATAGAGTTAAGCAGGGACTAGCATGTGTCACCTTCCATAATTTTCTCAAAAGGTAGCTAAAAGTAGTGAAGATCTCCACATGTCCTTGTTGAAGAAAGTGGAGATTGCCACATGTCCTTGTTGAAGCAAGCAAAAATTGCCACCTGTCCCTATGCTCCTTTTCAATTTGTTCGAGCAAGAAAAGCTGTGGGTCTTATTTTCTTTTAAGCTGTTAAAGTTTTAAGGAAGTAGATTGCGACAGGTGTCAAAGGCAGAACACTCATAAACAAAGACACAAAAAGAGTATAAATTACATGAAAAGTGTCGCGTGTCTTCGATAGGTGCTGCAAAATATGCCAAGTGTCATTTTCCAGTGTCTCCTAAGTAATAAGAAGGTTTTTAAAGAATTTGCTGAGTGTCATCTTTTGTTTAAGAGAAGGGAGTGTCCTACGATCTATTTTAGCCAATGAACTACCAAAAGATAGAGCATTTTAGAATCTGAGAAATATCTTCTATTAGACACTTCCAGTTCAGTTAGATTTTAGTTAGGCCATTAGATTGGGAACAAGTAGACAATCTGGAGTGAATCCAAGGCTATAAATAAGGGTGCAGAGATCACCAAAAAAGGGGGGAATCATCAGATACCAGAGAGAATTTTCCGAGAGAATTATTGTCAAGAGTTTAGACTTTCTAGAGCTATGATTAGGAATATCATTTGCCTTTGTTTTGTCTTATTAAGTTGGAAGGTTTATGTAATGTGTGTGTTTTTGTTCCTCTTATGTGACTGGAGAATTAATGAGAAGATTGAATCTTGTGCCTTTGTTGATATTTTTTGTGTCATTGCAAAAGTAGTTTTAGACTTTCTAGAGCTGTGATTAGGAATGTCATTTGCCTTTGTTCGATTTTCTTGAGTTGCAAAGTTTATATAACTGTGCATGTTTATGTGCCTCTTATGTGACTGGAAAATTTAAACAAGAAGATTGAACCCTATGCCTTTGTTGATTTTTTTGTATCACTGCAAAATCAGTCTATGCTATGAGCCTTTGTTTCTATGGTTTCCATCTTTTACATTTATCATGCACTTGTTTGCTCTTAAATGTAATTGAATCTTACATATAGTCTCACTGTGCTCAAGATTAAGGTCAAATTACATTTAGGTGCATCACCACAGTTAGATTTTCTTTCTTGCATTTGTGTTTTTGTTAAAATTCCTATCCCTTTTCTCAGTATACACTTGATATAAAGAAGAGACCAACTTTTTAAAAATTTGGAGGTTGTTTTAAGTCGCAAGTCCCACATCTTGAAACTTCCCATTGTTGGTGTTAGAACAAGCACAATTTTAGACATCAACAGTTTTTGGCATGCTCCGTGGGACACCATCTTAAAGTTTCTTTCAAGACCATATGAACCAGAGAACTACAAGGATTCAGAGTTGTGGATTAGTAACAAGATCTAAATCTTCTATCGTCATCGATTATCTCAAAAAATCAAAGTCAAGAAGAAATCACCATTTGGTATGTATAATTTTGTTACTCAGAGCTATGGGTCTTATGCCCCTTCATATATTTTTAATCAAGATTAGGTTGCTCATGGAATCACATCAAGCAATAATGATGCATATGGTTATGAGTTTTTCCCTTCATAGGTCCAATATGATCAGCCTCAGCCCTGTCATGAGCCATATCAGTCTTATGCCCAATATTCCCAATATGTAACATCTCATACTCAGCCTAATCTCATTTGCACCTTCAAACAAGCATTGCTAGGATATAAAAAACATGTATTAGAGCTTGACAATAGAAGGGGATGTGGCCAAGAAATTCATAATCATGTCATATATCAAGTAAGAAATGCAATAGATCTGATTAAAAGTGAATGGGCTCCCATTGAAAGAGCAAATTAGCAAAGGCTTACATATGAGATGTTGGATGTGAGTGGCTTAATTAAATCTTTGGAAGAGAATCTGAGTATTCATGAGAGGCAACCTTACCAAGTCTATAAACCTGCATATTTGCTACCCCAAGTTTCATATCAGACATACCCAACCCTTGCTCAAGAGCCAAGTCGAGCTTGTCATGGTTCTTTCCCCAATCATGTTGAGAAAAGTTCTAAAACAGTAAATTATGCATTTAAGGCCAATCTTGATAAATAGATTGAATTGACAAATATTCAAAAAAAACAATCTATGTTGGTAGCAAGGGATTTGGAATCCAAACCCTAACTTCCCCTTCACCTTGCAACCCTGTCTTCCCAAGAGAAAAGTCCTAGACCTAAGGTCATGAGTTGGGAACAAACAATGGAATCATGGGGTAGAAAGAAGGAGAAAGACATTGTCCAAGAGTGTGAGATACAAAATGAGGCTTGTCCCTTTCAAGTCTCTCCCACCCTTCCTCAAGAATCTTCTTGTTTTTCATGGCAACCTTCATGCACTCCCCATTTATCTGATGATTCCTATGAGCTTCATGAAAGACTCTTTCAAGAAAATCTAGCTAAGCAAATTGAGGAATTAGAGGAAAACATGATATTACTTAGTGAAAGAGAGATAGATTTTTCAAACCTTAAAAAGGAGCCTACACCAAAAGATACCTCTTATACCAATCCTTAGGTCCTTCAACATGATGACAAGATTCCAAGTGGGAAGAAAGAAAATCATGAACCAGATAAAAACCTTGAAGAAGATAAAATTGTTGACTCTTTCCAAGAGAAAAGTTCTAGACCTAAGGTCATGAGTTGGAAACAAACAATGGAATCATGGGGCATAAGGGAAGAAGAGAAAAGTTTTTCTCAAAACCTTGAAGAAGTTGAGGCTGCTCTTACTCATGGTGATAATCAAGCAAAAGATCCTACATTTGAACACATCCCATCTACACCCTTCCAAGAGAGCTACCAAGCTACATCTGATATAGATGAAGTGATGGACAAATGGAAAGAAGAGAATCATTCAATTATAGATCAAGAATTATCTCCTCTTCTACATATGTATAACCATCAGTCTTCTTCTTCATCCCTTTTCAAAGAGGAATATATTTTGATGGAAGCAAGTAAACAGGAGTATACTCAGTTCATGGCTAGTCAAGAAGATTTCATGAGTGCAAATGAAGAAGAAAACACCATAGGTACACCCTTTGATGAACCAGAGGACAAGTCACAAACTTTTTCCTCTATCTCTAATGAAAAAGAGATAATTTATGATCATGTTTTGAATGACTTGTTTAAAGTCATTGGGGTAGGTTACACTATTCTTCAAGAAGGTTGTGAGCTGGCTTTAGGTGGAGAAGGCAGCATTGAGACTCAGATAAATACACAAATTTGCTGTAAAATATCAGGCTTATCCTATCAAGAGGTTGGTAAATTTGAAGATGATATTTTTGAAGTCATTAAAGAGGATGATCATGTAATGGAACTCGAGCATGAGGTAGAAGGAGATAAGCCAAAAAATGATGTATATCAAAAGACACAAGGTGGAGAACCAATAGACATTAATTTCTTGATGAGACACGACAGCATAAAGAATCAACATTCAATCAGTTTTAAAGAATAAGAAGAGTATGTATATGTTGGGGACATGTTTGACTCTGATTCATTTAGATGCAAGCAAATTAAGGTGGAAAATAAGAAGAGCAAGTCATCATAGTTTCATACCATTCAATCACTTGTTTGGCATCATAAGTTTCCGTGTCATAAAGGATACTTTAGAAATCTTCCCTTTGATCTGGGAGGTAGGCAAATATACCTAGTTAGTTGTATCATAGTTAGATAGTTTCCCCTTTTTGTATTGCTTTGTTTTCCCATTTTTGCTTTCTCACTTTTCTTTTAAATAAGTTTTCTTTGAACATGTAATCGGCAGCTCAGAGTTTTTCAAAATTTTCATAAATTCTCGACACATTGAATATTTCCCAAATCTTTAGAAATCCCCAAGGTACCTTGCGTTGCCACTTACATAACGTGTCTATCTCACTTTCCCATGAAGATTGAGTAGGATTTGCTAATGGTTATCTGATTTTAATGCCATTTTGAGACTTGATGGGTCAATAAATACCTCCTAGCAAGAGTTAAAACTTACAATTTTCTCAAACATTCCTACATCTGTGAGAAAATATCCTGCTACTTGCTTTTTCATTTCTTAGTAAACTTGCTTCAGTGAAAGAGCTTTCTATTTTTCAAAATTTCATACTAGTTATCACAAAATAGATATAGATATGGAGGGAGCATAGTCTTCACAACAAGGAGGTAGGATGTATGAATCCCATGACAAGTTTCTTGCGAGCAAGTCATATGCTTCAATGAAATTTTGATTTAGCAAGAGTTTTGGTTTATTTTTGAGCAGGCTCAAAAGTCCTTGGGGTCACCAATAACTATATAGTAAAAAATACTCTACGTTTCATTATGATTTTCAATTGCGCAATACAAAATTTTGTTTCCACATACTTTGGTTCGTGACGGTTGAGTTTTGAAATAGAGCATGGGCTTGATTTCCTTTTGATTCATTTTTGTCTAAGTGTTGAAGTCAATCAGAAGCTTCCAAGTGTAATTTTTTGAGGCACTTTTCATAATTTCAATAAGGCTATAGAATGTGCCACGCATCTCATAGAAAATTAGTGAAACGTGACAAGTGTCAGCATCCATGTTTCATATCGGCATCCACATTTCAAATTTCTTTTTAGTATAAGGTTTCATAAGGATAAGTATCAAGATTAGGCAGAAAGCACCAAGTGGCAATCGCAAAAGGCTTTAATTTTTTTTCTAAAAGTGACAGAAGATGCCACATATCCCAATAGAAGAGAGCAGAAGCCACCATGTGTCGAGATATAAATTATCTTTATTTTTCTTCACCGATATAATAAAGACTATGGTGGGTCTTAGGTTTTATTTTTGAAGCAAGCAAAAGCCACCAAGTGTCAATGTCCATGTAAATATGAAATGAGGCCCGATTGTTTCTATAATATAAATAGATTTAAGTAGAGACCAGCACGTGTCACCTTTCGTAGGTTTCTCAAAAGGTAGCTAAAAATAGTGGAGATCACCACATGTCTTTTTTGAAGCAAGTGGAGATTGTCACATGTCCTTGTTGAAGCAAGCAAAAATCATCACCTATCCCTATGCTCCTTTTCAAGTTGCTCAGGCAAGAAAGGTTTTGGGTCTTATTTTCTTTTAAGCTGTTAAAGTTTTGAGGAATCATATTGTGATAGGTGTCAAAGGCAAAACACTCATAAGAAAAGACACAAAAGGAGTATAAATTACATGAAAAGTGTTGTGTGTCTTCGATAGGTGCTGCGAAACATGCCAAGTGTCATTTTTTGGTGTCTCCTAAGTAATAAGAAGGTTTTCAAAGAATTGGATATGTCATCTTCTATTTAAGAGAAGGGAGTGTCCTGCGATCTATTTCAGCCAATGAACTATCAGAAGATAGAGCATTTTAGAATCTAAGAAATATCTTCTATTAGACACTTCTAGTTTAGTTAGATTTTAGTTGGGTCATTAGATTGGGAACAAGCAGACAACCCAGAGTGAATCCAAGGCTATAAATAAGGGTGCAGAGATCACTAGAAAAAGGGGGGAATCATCAGATACCAGAGAGAATTTTTTGAGAGAATTATTGTCAAGAGCTTAGACTTTCTAGAGCTGTGATCAGGAATATCATTTGTCTTTGTTCTATCTTCTTAATTTGGAAGGTTTATGTAACTTTGTGTGTTTCTATGCCTCTTATGTGATTGGAGAATTAATGAGAAGATTGAAAATCCTATGGCTTTGTTAATATTTTCTATGTCATTGCAAAATTAGTTTTAGACTTTCTAGAGTTGTGATTAGGAATGTCGTTTGCCTTTGTTCCATTTTCTTGAGTTGGAAAGTTTTTATAACTGTGCATGTTTTTGTGCCTCTTATGTGACTGGAAAATTCAAATAAGAAGATTGAACCTTGTGCCTTTGTTGATATTTTCTGTATCACTGCAAAAGCAAATTATGCTGTGAGCCTCTATTTCTATTGTTTCCATCTTTTACATTGATCATGCACTTGTTTTCTCTTAAATGTAATTAAATCTTACATATAGTCTCACTGTGCTTAGGATTAAGGTCAAATTACATTTAGGCGCATCACCATAGTTAGATTTTCTTTCTTACATTTGTGTTTTTGTTAAAATTCCTATCCCTTTTCCCAGTATACACTTGATATAAAGAAGAGACCAGCTTCTTAAAATTTTTGAGGTTGTTTCAAGTCGCAAGTCCCACATCTTGAAACTTCCCATTATTGGTGTTAGAACAAGTGCAATTTTAAACATCAAAAAGTTCCTCTGCCACTGTTGCACGTGCAAGATCTAGCACTATGAAAATGATCTTTAAACTCTAACTCAGACTTCTTAGAATGACTCAAAGCAAAGTAAAAGGGACCTAGACAACTAACTGATCAAAGCTAATAGCATTCATATTACATTGAAGAAATATGAGCTCATAATAAGACATGATATTCACCCCTAAAAAACCTAAAGGCCAAATTTCCAGATAGGGGTGCCTAATTTTAACCTATAAGGTCAAAATGTGCTCAATAATTTGGTGACTTTTAGGGGTAGTATGCCTGCTATACTAACTAGACTAGTATCCTTATCAGTCCATTAGGCTTATGGAGTCATCTAAAGACTAACATAAAAAAAAACTTGACCATGATTTAGAAATTGATCAACAAGAAAACTAATTACCACCTCAAAACACATAAGGGAAAGAACAAGCACACACAAATACCAAAGCAAACACACACATGCTACTAAGCACTTAGGAGAACCAAACACAATAGAAAGAAAACTAATTATGTACAAATAACTAGGTATGCTCTTCCCCCTCCTAGATCAAAGGGTAAAATTGAGAATCCTCTCATTTCATGGCATGAAGGATTGGATGAATTAAGAAGCCTTTTATCTCTTGTCATTGCTACCTCCATTTTTCTCACAAAGTCTACCAACCTTAATGGCACAATGCTCATTAAGAACCAAGAAAATCCAAATAATATGACCAAGGAAATGAAATCTTCTTATACATGATCACTTGCTTCATATTTTGTCCCATTCACTTTGTCATGATCAACTCCCATCCTCTCTATAGGCATGATTTCAAAATGATTGAATTCATGTTCATTAGAAACTTTAGGCCAATATTATCTTTCTCCATCCTTCAAAAGCTAATGAGTTCCTTCTAGAGGGTGATATCCCCTCTTGATGACTTAAAATATATCATTCTTAAATTCACAATCCTCTTGAAAGAATAAACATTAAAGATTGGTTCTCCTTTGCACTCTTACTTAAGTTCCAATGCCACCTTCTACATACTTGACCAACTGATAACTTCCTTGAAGATGAGTATAGCCTACTCCAATTACTTTAAAAAAGTCATACAAAGTCTATTCAAGAACCTCTCCTAGTCCATCCATAGTATCTTGAAAAGTAATAAAAGAATCAATGATCATTTCTTCCTCATAAAGTATGAATGCAAAATCTTGTGAATTGTCTTTTTGTTCACCAAAGTGGGTACCTATGATTATTTCCTCCTCATCTACAATCGTGAAGTCTCCTTGATCATTCAAAAATTGAGCATATTTTTCTTCACTTGCCTTTCTCAAGATAGGTTCCTCAACACAAGGAAAACATTCTTCATCAACCAAGCAAGGGAATTCAACATAAGGACTCAAAAAATTAGATGTGTAATGGAATGTAAGGGGTTATTTTGAAAGCTCATGAGAAATAGGGGCCAAACCTTAGCCAAAAATCACTTGATTTTCTTCCTTCCACTTGACCAACACATCATCAAAATCAAAATTAACTTGAGGAATTTCTTGATGAAAGGTAAACGTGGCATTTTTAGGCATAGGATCTTCCTTTAAGTCTAAACCTTCCATCTCACCTTAACAAAGTATCCTCATCTTTGACTCTAATTCTTCAATTTGTTTAGCTAGATTCTCTTACAAGAGTATTTATTAGAGCTCATAAGATTCATCATAGAGATGGGGAGTACATGAAGGCTGCCATGGATTACAAGAATATTCTTGAGGAAGGGTGGAAGGGACTTAAGAATGACTAGCTTCATTTTTTACTTCACACTCTTGAAAAATACTCTTCTCTTCTTTATTTCCCATGATTTTACTATTTCACTTCAGCTCATGATCTTAGGATTGGGACTCTCTTCTTGAAGAAAGTTAGGAGAGGTTTATATAGGATCAAGACCCTCTTCAATTTCATATTCTTTGATAAAACTTTTATCCTCTTGATGATAGGCAATAAATTCATTCACTTTCTCAAGATCTTAAGTTGGTTCGTGATAGAGATTTCTCCAACTTGGAATCTTGACATCATGTTGAGGGGCTTGATAAGGTTGAGGGAGACTAGGAAGAGTTTGCACATGCCCATGAAGAGTTGTTTGAGGATGAATGTGTTGGTTTTCAAAGGAAATAGGATAATCTTATTCAAATGAGGGATCACAATCTAAGGAATTGGAATAGTTAGTCTCCATATAAGGTTGCTATAATATCTTTTGGTATTGGATTGTTAAGTGTAAAGGATTAACAACATGAGTAGTTAGTTTTGGTATAAGATAAAATGCATTAAATGTGATAGAAGGTTGACTCACTTTATTTTGGTGAGAAAATGATATTTGATAAAATGGATTTGGTGTACAAGAAGAGGGTTTATTTTGTATGGTAGAAGGTTTTCTTGAGATGGAAAAAGGTATACAAGGTTGATTTCCTTGAGTGGGTTGACTCCTCCATCTTACTAGTTTCTCCTTCATGGATTACATAGCTTGAGATTTTCTAAACAAACATTCCTCCTTTTACATTAGCTCTTTTTGATATCTATTTTTCTCATTCAACTTATCTATCTCTAACCTTTGCTTCTCAAACTGTAACATTATCTCCCTAGCACTCTTGGTTTGACTAGGAGAAGGAAAATTAGGAGAGCTACTTGAGGTGATTCCATGAATAACATGAGCTTGATCAAAACTATACAAAGGAACACAAGGGCCATACTACTAAATAATGGGATTATAAATACCAAATATGATTTCTTGATGCACTAGGGCTGCTTGGCCAACTGATTCACCTTGGAGTTGCCATTGGTGTTGATTGAAATGCCTCCAAAAGGTTGATGGGTTGAAGAACACACTTAGAATTCTTCACCTCATTGGACAAATAGTCCCACCAGGCATGGAAAAAATTATTGAAACTTGGACTCACACCCTTGAGGAGGTTCTCAACTCTCCTCATCCAAGTGGCACAATGAAAACATCTCTCTTGATGTGGGTGATAATTTCATTGAGATGAATCTCTATATAAGGGGCTAGCTCCCATTGATGAACATTTAAATATCTCTCTCTAATTTAGCTATTTGTGTATGAAAAGGGTTAAGGAAAACAATTAATAAACCAAGTGGTGATGCACCAATGTATAATTTCCTCCAAATTTATTGAAACCACTACTTAAAGACAAACAAGGTGTTTCTCACACAAGATTCATAACTCAAGATTCATTACTACATTAATGTTTCATTTGCTATATTAAAGAAGGTATATGATTCTTGGGAAGGGAATGAATGATTCCAAAGAGGGATACAATCAAGGACAAATTCTAGGATATCTCTACACTTAGAAAAGAATAATAGCAAAGACCTGCAATACTCTCTTTTCTATAAATTGGTATACCATCAAGAGTACAGTTAAAAAAGATATTCTTTCACTAGACTAGACCAACAATATTTAAGTCATTACTCAATATTATAGCATATGAGTGGAAACAAAACTTGTATATTTATTCAAGAGTTCTTCAAGTACAAATCTAGACAAATTTTTACCAATAACTAGTGAAGGCTACTCAAAGAGGTGAAAGAATGTGTGTGTGTGTGTGTGTGTGTGTGTGTGTGTGTGTGTGTGTGTGTGTGTGTGTGTGTGTGTGTGTGTGTGTGTGTGTGTGTGTGTGTGTGTGTGTATGTGTATGTATATGTATATATATATATATATAGAAAGGAATCAAATAAGGGAATTCCAAAGGTCACTCAGACATGTGATACCTTGAGAATATCAGTTACAATTGCATGTGAAATAGGGGTGAGATGATTCATGTCATGTTAGGAGTCTACTTGTTTGAAACCAGTCATAATAATGGTGAAAAGTGGCATAAAACCTTCATAATTGGCACAGGAAACTGCCTCCATCAAACATCCTTGAGTGTTTAAAACTAAAAATATGAGAGTCAACACATAGCACTGGTCGATAGAAATAGAACTCATTACCAAAATTAGAGAATTTTTTTCCTAACTACCAATCATACTTTAGATACCTATGTTTGTCAATTTCATGGAAGCTCTTTGATTTGGTCACCTGCTGGTAATAACTCAAATAATTGACATGTCTATTCTTCACTTGTTTTACCTACACGAAATGCTTTAGATCTTACCAGTTAGTACCTCCATATTTGCCCTCATGTTCCCGCCATTATTTTTTGAATCCAATAGCTATTTTATAGAGTTTAAAGTTTATGTTTGTGGGGCCATCAATTTCCGTATTCCTTCAAAACATTTTCCTTGGACTTAAGTTTCTTTCAGACTTTTGCCAAGATATTTTTTTGGGCCTTTTTGCTGAACCTATCCTTCAAACTTTCTCCCAAAGAAATCATAGGGATAATATTTTCAAAAGAAATATTTTGGTCTTTCTCAAGCTTAATTTCCAAAAACGTTTTGACTTGAGTAATTCCTTCAAACAAAAAGTTTGAAAGAATTATTCCTTAGTTATTTTTCAATGTGGACAATTTTCTCAAACAAATTTTTTGGACAATTTTTTTGAAAGAATTCCTTCAGGATTTTTGTTTGGTCTTTCAAAAATATTTTGAGTGTCCTTTCAAATTTGTGTTTAGTTCACTTTGATATGGAGGGGTAACCTTTGAAAACAAATGACCATTTTTCTTAAAAAGTTTAGAAGGATTGTAGAGTGTCCTTCAAAAATGATGAAGTGCCCTTTGGGAAAATGAAAATGACCCCTTCAAATTTTTTGAAATGGACCTTCAGAGTTCTTGAAAATGACCCTTTTGAAATGAAAATTATCCCTTCAAAAACTTTGAATTGAGCCAAAAGTACCCTTCAAAAAAGTTGAAGTTACCTTTGGAAAAATGAAGATGACCCCCTTAGCTTCTAAAATGGTCCTTTAGCTAGAAAAAGATCCTTCAGGGAAATTATTTCAAACAAAATGTCTAAAACAATCCCCAACACTTAAATAAAAACTCTGAAAGAATGAACACTTATACTTTTATTACGAGATTTTTATGGAACACCTCCTTTGAAGAAATTCTACATACTAGACCTAGACAAAAGAAATAGACTTAGATGGCCAAGCTTGAATGACTAAGTCTATAAATGTTTTCAAATCAATTCTTTGACCCTGAACAAATCTATTTTTACTTTAGTGAAGGACCTAAAACTTAGTACACAAGAACCTTGAATCAGGATGAACAAACCCCCATGATCCATTTCCTCTACAACTACTACATGTGCAAGATCTGGCACTATGAAAATGCTCTTTAAACTTTGCTCAGACCTCTTAGAATGACTCAAGGTAAAGTAAAAGGGACCTAGACAACTAATTGATCAAAGCTAATAACATTCATATTATGTTGAATAAACTTGAGCTCACACTAAGACATGATATTCACCCCTAAAATATCTAAAGGCCAAGTTTTCATATAGGGGTGCCTAATTTTGACCTGAAGGGTCAAAACTTGGTCAACAAATTGGTGACACATAGGGGTAGTATGCATGTTATACTAACTAGACCAGTGACCTTATCAATCCATTGGGCTTATGGAGTCATCAAAGGACTAAAATAAAAAAGAAACCTTGACCATGATTTAGAACTTGATCAATAATACAACTAATTATGAACTTAAAACACACAAGGGAAATAAAAAACACACACAAATACCAAAGCAAACACACCTATGCTACTAAGCACTTAGGAGAAATGAACATAACAGAAAGAAAACTAATTATGTATAGCTAACTAGGTATGCTCTTCCCCCTCCTAGATCAAAGGTTAAAATTGAAAATCCTCTCATTTCATTGAATGAAGGATTGGATGAATCAAGAAGCCTTTTGTCTCTTATCATTGCTACCTCCATGCTTCTCACAAAGTTTACCAACCTTATTTTAATGATGCTCATTAAGAACCAAGAAACTTCAAATAATCTAAGGAAATGAACTCTTCTTGTACATGATAACTTGCTTCATGTTTTTTCCCATTCACTTTCTCATGATCAACTCCCATCCTCTCTATAGGCATGATTTAAAAAGGATTAAATTCATGTTCATTAGAAACTTTATGCTAATATGATATTTCTCCATCCTTCAAAATCTAATGAGTTCCTTCTATTGGGTGATATCCCCTCTTGATGACTTCAAATATATCATTCTTAAATTCACAATCCTCTTGAAAGAATAAACATGAAATCTTATTTCTCCTTTGCACACTTACTTGAGTTATAATTTGAACTTCTCCATATTTTACCAACTGATAGCTTCCTTGAAGAAGAGTATAGCCTACTCCAATGACTTCAAACAAGTCATCCAAAGTCTTATCAAGAACCTTTTAGTATATCCATAATATCTTGTAAAGTAAGAAAATAATCAATGATCATTTCCTCCTCATCAATCATGGAGGTAAAAGCTTGTGAATTGTCTTTTTGTTCACCAACGGGGGTACCTATGGTGATTTCCTCCTCATTTAAACTCATGAAGTATCCTTGATCAATCATGAATTGAGTATAGTATTCTTCACTTTCCATTTTCAAGATAGGTTCCTTAACATAAGGAAAACATTATTCATCAACCAAGCAAGGGAATTAAACACATGGACTCAAAAAATTAGATGGGGAATGAAATGTAAGGGGTTTTTTGGAAAGCTCATGAGAAAGAGGGGGGAAAACTTGGGAAAAAATCACTTTATTCTCTTCCTTCCACCTTACCAACACTTCATCAACATCAAAATTAACTTGAGAACTCTCTTGATGAAAGGTATATGGGGTGTATTTAGGCATAGGATCTTTGTTTAGGTCTAAACCTTCCATCTCACCTTGACTAATAAGCCTCATCTTTACCTCTAATTCTTCAAATTTTTTAGCTAGATTCTCATGGAAGAGTGTTTCTTGGAGCTCATATGAATCATCATAGAGATGGGGAGTACATAAAGGATACCACAAAGTACAAGAAGCTTCTTAAATAAGGGTGGAAGGGACTTGAGAGAAGGACTAGATTCATTTTTCACTTCACACTCTTGAACAATACTCTTCTATTGTTTATTGCCCCATGATTTCACTATTTCACTCTAGCTCATGATCTTAGGATTGGGAATCTCTTCTTGAGGAAATTTAGGAGAGGTTTGTATAGGATCAAGATCCTCTTAAATTTCATATCTTTGATAAAACATTTCTCCTCTTGATGATAATTAACAAATTCATTCACTTTCTCAAGATCTTGATTTAGTTTATGATAGACATTTCTACAACTTAGAATCTTGACATCATGTTGAGGGGCTTGAGAAGGTTGATAGAGACTAGGAAGAGTTTGTATATGCAGAAGAAGAGTTTATTGAGGATAGATGTGTTGGTTTTCAAGGGAAATAGGATGACCTTATTCAAATGAGGGCTCACAATATAAGGAATTAAAATAATTAGTCTCCATAGAAGGTTGTTCTAATATCCTTTGGTATTATATTTCTAAGTGCAAAGGATTAACAACACAAGTAGTTAGTTTTGGTATAAGAGAAAATGCATTAAATGGGCTAGAAGGTTGACTCACTTTATTTTGGTGAGAAAGTGATATTTGATAGAAGGGATTTGGTTTACAAGAGGAGGGTTTATTTTTTATGGTAGAAGGTTATCTTGGGATGGAAAAATGTATACAAAGTTGTTTTACTTGAGTGGATTGACTCCTCCATCTTACTAGTTTCTCCTTCATCGATTTCATGGATTGAGATTATTTAAACAAACTCTTTTCCTTGTACATTAGCTCTTACTAATATATATTTTACAAATTCAATCTATCTATCTCCAAAATTTTCTTCTCAAACTCCAACATTATCTCCATAGCACTCTTGGATTAACTAGGCGAAGGAAAATTAGGAGAGTTACTTGAGGTGATTCAATGAACAAAATGAGATTGATCAAAAATATATGAAGGAACATAAGGGATATACTACTCAAAAATGGGATTATACATACCAAATATGATTTCTTGATGCACTAGGGCTGCTTGATCAATTGATTCAACTTAGAGTCATCATTGGTGTTGATTGAAATGCCTCCAAAATGTTGATTGGTTGAAGAACACACTAAGAATTCTTCACCTCATTAGAAAAATAGTCCCACTGGGCATGCCAAAAAATATTGACACTTGGATTCTTACCCTTGAGGAGATGTTCAACTTTTCTCATCCAAGTGGTAGAATGGAAACATATCTCTTGTTGTGGGTGACAATTTCGTTGAGATGAATCTCTAGATAAGGGGCTAGCTCCCCTTGATGCAAATTTAAATATATCTCTCTAACTTAACAATTTATGTATGAAAAATGTGAAGGAAAAAAACTAAGAAACCAAGTAGTGATGTATCATTATATAATGTCCTCCTAATTGACTAAAACCACTACTTAAAGACAAACAAGGTGTTTCTAACACAAGACTCAACTCAAGATTCATTACTACATTAATGTTTCATTTGATAGATTCAATAAGGTATATGATTCTTATGAAGGGAATGAATGATTCCAAAGAAGTATACAATCAAAGACCAATTCTAGGATATCTCTACACTTAGAAAAGAATACTAGCAAAGACCTGTAATAATCTTCTTTCTATAAATTGGTAGACTGTCAAGAGTACAACTAAAAAAGATAATATTTCACTAGATTAGACAAACAAGATTCAAGTCATTACTAAATATTATAGCATATGAGTGAAAACAACACTTGTATATTTCTTCAAGAGTTCTTAAATTACAAATCTAGCTAGATTTTTACCAACAACCAGTAGAGGATGCTTAAAGAGCTGAAAGAATGCATATATATAGATTTTGAGAAAGGAATCAAGTAAGGGAAGTACAAATGTCACTCAAACATGTGTCACCTTGAGAATATTAGTTAAAATTGCATGTAAAAGAGGGGTGGGATGAGTCATGTCATGTCAAGAGTATACTCTTTCAAAACTAGTTATAAGAATTGTGAAAAGTGGCATAAACCTTTAGAATTGGCACAAAAAACTACCTCCATCAAAGACCATCCATGAATTTTTGAAACTGAAAATAGGAGAGTCAATACATAGCATTGATCTATAGAAATGGAACTCATTGTGACAGTTAGAGAATGTTTTTCCTAACTACTAGTCATCCTTTAGACACCTATGTTTGTCAATTTCATGGAAGCTCTTTGATTTGGTTAGTTGCCAGAAATAAATCAAACCATTGACCTATCTATTCTTCACTTGTTTTACCTACACCAAATTCTCAAGATCTTGCGATTTGTTACCTCCATATTTTCCCTTAGGTTCCCACCAAGCTTTTTTGGCTCCAACAACTATTTTCCATAACTTAAAGATGATGTTTATAGGGCCATCACTTTATTTATTCCTTCAGAACATTTTCCTTGGACTTAATTTTCTTTTAGACTTTTGCCAACAAAATATTTTAGGCCTTTTTGCCAAACCTAACTATATAAATTTCTCTTGAAGAAATCATTCAGACAATCTTTCTAAGAGAAATATTTTCAGATTTTTGGGGCTTATTTTTTATGGCCTTTTTGACTTGAGTAATTTGTTCAGACAAAAAGTTTGAAAGAATTAAGCCTTGATTATTTTTCAATGCAGATAATTTTCTCAAACAAATTCTATGGACAATTTTTGTGAAATAATTCCTTTAGGATTTTTGTTTGGTCCTTCAAAAATATTGAAGTGTCCTTTTAGCTTTATGTTTAGTTCACTTCAATATCGAGGGGTACCCTTCAAAATCTTTTTAAAGGACAATTTTTATAAATAATTACCTTTTGGAGGGATTTCAAAGTGTCCTTCAAAAAAGATGAAGTGCCCTTTGAGAAAATGAAAATGACCCCTTCGACTTTTCTGAAATAGACCTTCAGAGTTCTTGTAAATGACCCTTTCGAAAGGAAAATTATCCCTTCATAAAATTTTAACTTAGCCAAAAGTTCCCTTTGGGAGAGTTAAAGTGCCATTTATAAAAATGAAGATGACCCCTTCAGCTTTGTGAAATGTTCCCTTAGCCTAAAAAAGGTCCTTCAGGGAAATTGTTTTGGACAAAATGTCCAAAACAATTCCTGACACTTAAACAAAAACCCAAAATAAAAACTCTAAAAGAATGAACACTTGTACTTTTGTTTTGTGAATTTTTTATGAAACACCTCCTCGAAATGAATTCTACATACTTGACCTACCTAGAAGGTATAGACTTAGACGGTCAAGCTTGAATGACTATGTCCAAAAATGTTTTCGAAGCAATTCTTTAAATATGAATAACTCTTCTTGTGATTCAACAAAGGAAATTATACTTAGTTCATAAGAACATTAAACCAAGATGAACAAACTAACATGATCATCTTCCTCTATAACTACTACACATGCAATATTTGGCACTGTGAAAATGTTCTTTAAATTATACTCAGACCTTTTAGAATGACTCAAAGCAAAGTAAAATGGACCTAGAAAACTAACTAACCAAACATAATAGCATTCATATTATTTTTATGAAACTTGAGCTCACACTAAGACATTATATACATCCCTAAAAGATATAAAGGCTGATATTTCATATAGGGGTGCCTAATTTTGACTTACAAGGTCAAACTTTGGTCAATAAGTAGAATATGTAAAGCTCCTTGATGATCTAGAAGAACTTGTAGATAAGAAAAAACCCAATATTATTGAGAGCACTATGTAAATCAATAAGGTATGCTTTATTTAAAAACTAGCAGAGGTTGTAATTGAGAATCCATATGAGAAAGTTGAGGCTATTTCGATGCAAGAAGGGTTCATTTCCATAACCAACCTATTTGAAACTGCTTGATGCAATAAGAGTTCTTTTGTTTTGTGTGGTTAAGGTAGTCATTGGTATTGTATTGATCAAATCTTTTTGTCAAGTTCCAAGTCCTCTTACTGTATTTCAAACTTTAGATGACTCCCTAAACCCAATGGACTAATAAGGCTATTGGTCTAGTTAGCATAGTAGGCATGCTACCACTATGAGTCACCAATTTGTTGACCAAATTTGACCCTATAAGTCAAATTGGGACCCCTATAGGTAAAAAATTGAATTTTTATATGTTTTAAGGGTATAATATTTTTTCATGGGGTATGTTATAGGTCTTTGATGTCATTTAATGCTATATTAGCCTTGGTCTTAGTTATATTAATCCTTATGTCTTTTAAAGTCATTTTAGGGGTTATAAATTCAAGTGACATGGTTATTAAGGTGTCCAAGTGTCAAAATTTCCTTATAAATGTCCAATAAATTAGACTCCATGTTAGGAAAGTTAGTTCATCTAAAACTTGTAGGTTATCTAACTAAAGATCAAGTAATAAACTAAAAAAGGGGAGTTTGGCACTTGTATGGCCCATGAGGGAATTTGAAATGTGGGAAAATGCCATGTAATGTCTCTTCATATTATTTAGGTTTATTTTAATTATTAACATGATTTGGGAGTGCCATTTTTGAGCTAAACTTGTTCTACCCTTTCTTTACCTTTTTAGACACACAGAAGTGGTCAACAGGTTTGTGCTTAGTACATGTAGTTTAAAAAGTTTAAAGTTAAACAATTTTAAGAGGTGGTATTTCACTAATAGATATCCATTTAAATAATAAGAGTTTTAATATTGGTTAACCATGCTTTATGAACCATCCTTTACAAGCTGATTATGTTTTTTTGCTCACTATTTCTTACACCCCATAGGTTTTGCTCTATTTTTGATAGTTCCATACAAACTAGATGGTGATGTTGACTACAAAGTATGTTGGCTCTATTCTCATATGCTCTTCATTTTTTGTTTCATGTTTCATGGTTTTTTAATGGGAAAGTTATCTCATGTTATAGGAAGGTGTCACCATGTGAGGTCTCAGTCAAAGTTCTCCTTGTTTGTAGAGTGTTAGTTCCCTATAGAGATCTCATGTAGATTGAATATGGTGTCCCATAGGTATTAAATACATATTATCACCTATCCTCATGTTTATTCTCATAACACCATGTTTTGAACAAATATGTAGTCATGAACAACTCATAGTCAACTCCTTGCTCATTCTCACTTGTAGTCATAGGGAATCACGTGTATGGATCATGTTAAGAATGATTCATAGAATCATAGTGAGAGTCTCAATATGTGGATAACACTCTCATACCAAAAACTTCAATTATAAATATTTAGTTATCAATAATAAGAGACTGTGGTAGTCATACTTAGTCACTCACATATTCTGCCATTGGTATGCACCTATAAGTGCTTCAAAGGGAGGATAATACATCATATGAAGTAGTTTAAATTATCTTGACATGATATTGAGATAATCCATTTGAGACCTTGAAAGGTTTTAGGACTATTTTTATACCTATAAACATGCATGTACCCATGGTTTTCTCTTCAGTACCAGGTCTGCAACATTACAATAATACCTACATGTATCATTTATGAGAAAACATGTGGGAAGAATATTTAAGACTAATTTGAGGTAATTAAAGTTGAAAATCATCCATTTGAGAACTTGGTGAGGGCCTAGGATAAATCAAAAACACATATATCATGCATACTACTTGAATTTTACTCATTGCCTATATATGAGAAATGCATATATAGGTGGCATTGGTAGAAGACTGAGAGTACTTACATGAAAAAGATTGGATCAAGTGATAAAACTCATCCATGAAGTATTAATGTAAATAAAATTCCATGACACACCTATTTAAGGTATCAAATTACAAATGGAGGTGTAAACCATTTTGGAAGAAGCAAGGATTGAGTTCAAGGAGAGTTTCCCAAAAAGGTGAAAACAAAGGTCCAACCCATTTTGTGAATATCTTATAGCAAGGCTATTAATAGTTCTTAAGCATCTAGATAGGTAAACCGAGTAGTCTCCACATAGGAGAAAGGTTATGAAAAGTTTTAAGGGTGGAGGATTAGTGGAGTTCAATTATGAATATCTCCAATATGTGCTCTCAAACTCTAATTTTAGATAGTAATGTCTATAGGGTTAGATATTCCCAAGTGATACTATCATCTTAAAATGAAAAATGGGGTATGCTTCATTTTTAAGTTATATAGTAAAGTGGAAGGTAATATAAAGGAGTATAAATTCCATCAAGAGAGAAAAATATGAACTATCTTGAGTCCAATTCACACCTATAGGTGTGTCCAATCCAAAAACACTCACCTATAGCTAACTATAGGCATAAAATAAGCTAGCATTGGTGTCTAGGTGGTGTTTTAAGCCATATAAAGTGAATGCATATATAAAACATATGTTTTGTGACATCAAGGCTTTAAAAAAGGTTTTTTAAACATTATGATCAAGGTCTTATTAGAGTAATAGGCACCTACAGGAGTCATTTTTGATAGGTTAACATAGTCAAGAGAGAGAAATCAGTTTTGTGAGTTCCAAGTACATATAAAGGGTATAAAGAGAGTTATAATGATCAAACATAAGATATATAACCTTTATTAAGATCATGATGGTCTACATAATCCATTAACAATGTAAAACAAGCCTACATAGACTCTTTAGGTCCTATAAATATCTATAACTGACTAAGCTATAGTCACCTAAAAATGTCCCCTTAAATGTTTTTAGTACCGCATCACCTTAGACCTATTCTCAACCATTATTTAACTATTTATCTAGTTAGATCACCCTTTACACCTAACCACCAAACATTTTAATTTGCTCTCCTTGACTCTTTTTAAACCCTTTTTACACCAAGGGATCGACCATCAATAGTCACCCTAACCATTGATGGTTACCCTAACCATTGATGGTTAGGTCTCCATCCTGACAACACAAAAATCATCAAGCTATGGATGCACTTGCATGGGTAAAATAGACACTTTCCCATGCATAGCTCATAGATTTCTTTCTTTCAAAATGAACATCTTTATCCTCTAAACTTAGCAACTTTACCTCAAAACTTCCCTCCTCACTTAGAAAGTTTTTGCTATAAATACAGGGATCTTAGGAGAGTTATGCATCTCAAATTCACATATCCAGACTCACTAATTTCCTTTGAAGACATTCAACAACCTGAAGCTTTATCTATGTGATTTTGAAGCTAAAGTATGATTATGCTACCTACATCCCTCTAGGCATCCAACCATTCAACTCTTCAAAGCAAAGGTACTTTAATTTATTTTCTCAACTTTGTCTTATCATTCTTTACTTATTAGTAGTGTGTTATTTTTTAAACATCCTCTATACCATTTTTGCCTACCTACACTACCTATATGACCCTTATCACCCCTTAGCTACCTATTTATAACTCACCTTCACTCCTAACAAGTTCTTAATAGGTAACCACCAATGATTTCCATAACCATCAATGGTTATAAAAACCATCATTGATCACCCAACCATCGATGGTCAGGACAATTATCGATGGTCACCTTAACCACTAACAATTTCTATCACATAAAATTATATATTGTTATTTTATCCCCCTTTTTACCTTTCTAGACTTCTTTCCACCCTCTGACCTGTACCTAAACTCTTTTTTGATTTTTTTGGACCTGACCTTAATTTGTTAATTGCATGTAGATGACCTTACCAAGACATACACAAGAGATATATAAAATCTTTGACCTTATAATTATCCCAAAACCTCTATTTACTAATCAAAGTGATATTATTTTTGAGTTATCCCTTTTCACTATGGTTTTCACACCCATACCAGAGGACGTAGAAGAATAGTTAGCTATAATCTAGGAGAATATTGATGAAGATGCTCCATTTTGGAATCATTATATTGATAATATCAATCCTGCTTTAGATTAGATCTCTTTTATATTGATCATCATTATCATTTCCATATATACCATTTATAATTTCTCTTTTATCAATAAACTTGAATGTTGAACAAGGGTTGACATTTATTTGAGGAAGCACAATCCTTTCTTGGGACTGGTTTCTCACCAGGAAGCCCCTTACCTTTCTATTAACATATTTTTTATGAGTTCATGTGATTTATAGGTCATTATTCCCTCAATAAATAAGAGTTCCCACTTTGTCTAGATATTAACATGTGTAATTATACTAGGCACCCCTACACACCCCTTAATACTCACTTTCTTTTATCTACTTTCAAAACTAAGAAAGGAAATAAATTAAAACATTTTGGCACACCCGGTGGGACCCCTTAAGGGTTCATAGTTCTATTTATTTCATATTTTTGCATTAGTTAATCTCATATTTTAACATTTATACAAATTTTTAAATTTTTAAAAAAAAGTGCAAACTTTATTCTAGGGATAGGTTGCATTTTCATCCTACATTCAATGCATTGTTCCTTGTTTGCATGAAAAGACACCAAAAATTTATTTTGGTTAAAATTAAGTGCATCCATTATTTTATTATTTAATGCTTATCTTACATATATTAATTAACTACATTATGAATAAATCACAGAGCACATATGTTACACTAACAAATCATTGCACCAAAGAACACATCAAAACATACCTGAGACAAATCCCATTGGGATTTCATCACCCTTTGGATCATCTTACCCTACCTGAATATCCCAATTGGATTTCACCACCAAGGAGAGGAACCACTCCATTCTATGGAAGAGTATAAACTCTAGAAGAATATTATCTATTGGCTAAGCAACCTGGCTTAGCTTCAGGTTCATGAAATGTGGGGAGCAAGCCCTTAGTACTAGGCCACATATCCGGTCTAGTGTAGATTACTTGAGCACCAAAACCTAACATGAAACAATCCTTATATGGAATCTCTAGTACCTATTTCACAAGCTAACTCCATTTCACACTCTTAAGGCATAAGCCAAAAGATATTTAAAATTAAATCTTATGATTAATTGTGACTTTAGTGTGTTCTTTGTTTACTTTGGGCTTTTCTTTGATTGCTCATTGTTTGAGGTGAAAGGTTTGTTATCCACTTCCATATTTTTCATATGGTTTTGACTATAAAATAAGTGAAAAATAAAAATAAACAACCACCACCTTCATCTTCATCCATGGATTATACTTTAGATGTAGATAAATCTCCCCATGGTTCACTCACCATTCTCCTCCACTATTTCACTAAATTTTGTCTATTTTAAGTCTAAAGGACAACATAAAGGAGGATGGGGATAAGTGATTATAATAAACCTATATTTGGTTTTCATGTTGTATCTAGACATTGTGAGCACTCCTCTTTAGCTAGTGAGGACTACCTACAAGTAAGAAAACACTACCAAAAGATGTTTATTAATAGATAAATGAGTGGGCTGCCAAGCTACGTGCTCGTTCTAGGAAGTGTGAAACTTCCCTAGAGATGAGAGTCCACTTTTGAGAGATAAAATAATAATAAATAACTTAAAGAGAGTGAAATATAGATAAAATTACCATTATTAACAACCTGTAAGTAGAAAAGAGTGACAGGGTGCAGCTAAGGTACTTTGTTTATGTTTTAGAAGTTGTTTAGGTAGGTTTTGAAGAGGCTAGGGAATCCATAGTCACTGACATTGATAGGGGATTGATCGATATCATTTATATTATCAAGGTCAGTAGTGAGGTGAATGATGTTAGTTAGGTTATTGAGGTTGATAGGGGCAATAATTATCTGGGAGCTTGCAAAAGGATTTCCTGGGTCTAGGAAATGGTTTGGATTAGGTCAAGGAGGTTGAGAGAGTTATGAGAGGTAGATTATGGATTGTTTAAGTCTGGTCAAAGGTTTGGTATGTCAAGTAAAGGGGCATTAATTAAGGAAGCTTTGTAACTCCCTCACGAGGGTATGGTCAAAAGTCCATAAAGCAATGTAGAGTAGATAGAATGAAATAGTATTTAAATGACCTATAATATTAGTTATGTACTTAGTTATGGTGGTCACTAAATGATAAGTGCCACATTGATGGTCCCTATAAGGGAGTCCAAACTTGAGTGCATGAATAAAGAGAACAAGTGGGTGTTTTTGGTCCTTAAGAGCTTAGTTATTGATTATCATTGACTTATGCAGGGTGATTATAAGCTTAGATGTCAAAAATAGAATGCTAAGAGCCTGAATGAGAGTAAAAATCAATTTTATTAATTTCTAATACCCTAAACTATAGGTTGGAGTTTGGCTTATATTACCAACATCAGTGATCCCACCAATGTCAGTTGTGGGTCGATCGATGTCGATGGCACTAGAATAGGTAAACCTTACTATTTTTTTATTTTTTTGTGTGCCAAGTGTGACACCTTTTATAAAATGGTATAAATAAGAGGTTAGAAAGGAAGTAGTTGTTTAAGAATTTAGTTTGGAATTGGGAATAAGTCTTGGGTAGTTATGAAAAAGGGGACCAGGTCTTAAGGTGACTCATCAGGGGAGAATTAATCATAGGGCAAGGTGGCCAAGTAAGGTGGCAATAGGAGTTTTTTATTAAATTAATTAAGTATTTTATATTAATTAAATTTATGAGGGGTAAAATTATGGGTTAAGGAGATTAATTATTATTATTAAAATGTGTTTAGGGGGTTTTAACACTGGGATGTATGCACGTGTGTGTGACATAATTTTGGTGTCTACATTTGCCCCTTTTTATCTTGTAATTTGTAATGACATGTTACAAGAAAAAAAACATGAGTTAGATGTACCAAGTATTGGATGAGTTATCCTTGATCAAAATGGGATTTGATGGAAGAGAAATTGGAATCAGGTACCAATTTGATAAAAAGGTAATTGGTTAACTAGTGGATAATGGAGTATCACTCCATATATGTAGGCCATAATGAGTTATATTTGACAAATTAAAGAACATGAAAAGTCAAGGAGGACTCAGATAGAAGTAACTAATGCATAACTTGTAAGTGATAGTTGATAGGTTAAATCAATCAAAGTTGTAGATCCAATGGTCAATGTGTCTAGAGTATCTAAGGTAGGAAGAGCCCTTAGGAAACATAAAAGGGTTGAAGGTGATAGAATAGTCTTGGTTTCCATCCACAACACCTTAAATACATACGTGTGCATAATATCCAACTATAGTGGAATAGCCTAAGTAGTTAGGACAAGCAATGCAAGGGTGGTGTAAAAGGGTCAATGAGTGAGGAAAAATTCATGATCTCCAAGCAAAGTCATCGAAGGTAAAGATTTAAGTGATATTCAATGTCATTTTGTCATGGTTAGGGGAGATATATGTGATCTCTAATTGCCCTAGTATATGGTTAAGGTTTGAAAAGTTAGGGGTTTTGTGTTGGAAAATAGTATTAAAATAGTACTGATGTTAGTTATGTTGGGTGAATATTTTGTCACTAGTTAACTAAAATCAAAATACGTATATCAACCTCAGGATAAGGAGATTTATACGACAAAGTGTGCAGGTTTACTATAGCAAAATGAGATAAATATCTTCTTTCTTCAAGGGGAGGTTCCTTATAAGGTAGGGGAGGTTCTCTAAAAACTACTATAATTAATATAAGCTGAAAATACACTCAGGGGTGGGATGACACCATCCATTTCTATTTTTTAGAGATGATGCTCACAAGGACAAGGAGAAATCTTGGGTAATTGCTAAAGTCGTTTCTCTTCTTTTGAGAAATGATGTTCAACAAACCAGAGGAAGACTTCTAAGGTAGTAATGGTAACCATAAGAAACCCATGAAAGCACATTCTTTCATTACTTCTCTCACTAATCAGGATGTAGGAACACAATAAGATGAAGTGTAGCACAAAGTCTCCACTTCAAATACAATAAAGTGAAATATTATGAAGGGTAATGGGAGCTCAAAGTCTCACTAATATCCTTTAAACTAAAATAGAAAACAAATAGACTGAAGATAATGATGACAGCACAAAGTCTCCCATAGTTTGCTTTAGGACACCTTCCAAATTACTTCCACTAATTCTGCTTATTTGATTAAATGGACAAGACTATATTTAGGAAATAGACATAAGAATAATTTCATAGATAACACAAGCTATTTCAACACAAAGTCTGAAAGGTCACTTGCTTTCTCATTCAAATAACAAAATATGATTAACAGTTGGAGCATAAAGTCTCAAGAATGCCTTTCAATTTGGGTAGAGTTTCGTTTCTAATAATAGAGAGATCTCCCTTTACATAAAATGAGAGATTACAATATATAGCAGCTAAAATAAAGACTTTGGTGCTTATTTCTAGTAAATGGCCCATGTTGCATTCAATGCCTTGAATGCATTTGAAATTCTATGAAGGGGCCATGCTAGAGTAGGATATCAGCCTAGATTCTGGCATTCTAATCATCTCAAATGCCTCCTCCAAAGCATGGGATGCCTAGTCCTTTTTATGATGCTTACATGGTTATCCATTCACCTTTACTTAAAGGGGAAAAAAATAGGCTACACCATTAAATACTCATGTCCTCTGATGTCCACCTAGTGGACTATTCCACCTACTGGAAGTAACTCTCCTACAAATATTTTTGGATTTATTATAGTTTTTCTCTCTTCCTTGCCACATTTTGTCTTTCCTTGGTGATCTGAGCTCTCAGGCTATCGTCTCACTTTTTGCTGGCTCCTTCAACTCCTTCTTTGGCTGGTTGTTGAGTTTGTTCCCAAGTGTGCATATTTAAAAATCAATGGATATTTCATTACCCTAAATTTGACATTTGTGAGGATGTCAGTGGTCACTTAGTCTTTTGAACTACTTTGAACCTTGAACCTTTGAACCTTCAGAGTGCATTGGCTCAATGGTTTAAAGTGGTTCAAGGGTCAAGGGTTTAATGTTTTGTAAAGGGCTATGTTTGCTCTATTTTTCTTCTATTGAACCATTTCGTTGAACTTCTTTTTTGAATCTTCCACTTCTTTGATTCACTTAAAGATTTTGTTTGCAATTTGAACTTATTTGAACCTTTAAACCTTTGAACCATTTTGGTTCAAGGTTCAATGGTTCAATCTATTTCTTTGAAACCTTTAAAGCTTCAAAATTTCTAGATCCTTTTATTATTTTAAGTCCACTAAAGCCATTGAATCTTTGAACTTGCTGAAGTCTTCAAACTTGTTGAACTCTTTGAAGCACTTAACTCTTTTTGAACATTTGAACCTTTGAACCACTTTGAACCTTTGAACTATTTCAGTTCAAGGTTCAACGATTCATTGGTTCAATGATTCATTCCATTTATTTGAAGCCCACCATTAAATATTTTGATTGATCCTCAACATTAAACCATCCTTGAAATGCCTAAGTGTTTGGAACTTGTTTCTGAAGAAAGCTTGCCTGTTGAACCTACAACTTCCTTAGCCAAAAAGGCTTGAATATTTGAAAAAAGTAGCTGCTCAGAATATTTTTGAGAAGAAAAAGAGATATTTTTGGTCTATAGGACCAAAATGGTCGGTATGTTGTCCAATAAAGTAAGTTATGGATTCTGGGAACAATAGTTGGCTCTACTTGGGGAACTTCCATCGATTGAAATTTTGAAATAGTTGAAGGGAGTAGAAACTAGAATCTCAGTGCCTTCATGTATGTAATTGGGATATGAAGTCATGCTACCCAAAAATAAAGGTGGAAAAAGTAAACAAACAACACAAAACAAACATAATACTATACAAAAATTATACATATGTACAACTGGACTTATCTAATAATTCAAGGATTAAAGTGCTTCAAATGCTGCCCACTATGAGGTAGAGAAAATGGCATGTCATCTTGATACTTCAACAAGAAACTATTTTCACCATTGAGCTGATGAATAGCAAATGGGCCTCTCCACAAGGAATCAAATTTCCCATGCATTCCTTTTGGTTCTCTCCTTTTGTCCCATAACAGAACTTGATCTCCAATCTAGAAATCATGAATCCTTGCTTTCTAGTCAAAAAGATTCTTTACCAGACTCTGATGTGTGGTAATACGGTCCACCACCATAGTTTACTGCTCATCTAGTTCAGTCAAGCACATGATCCTTTTGTCGATGGAACTTTCAAATGTTGAATCTTCTACTACCTTTTCCAACTTCAATTCTAGTAATTCTAGGGTGATTGGTATCTTTTCATTGAGACCATATAGAAGTTGGAATGGTGACATACCTATCACCCTCTTGTGTGTAATTATGTCTACCCATAAAGTGTCAAACAATGCTTTATGTCAGGTTCTCTGATTGTCATCTACCAGCTTCCTGATAATGGTCACCAAGTTCTTATTGCTTGATTTTGCTTAACCATTTCCTTGTGGATAATAGTCAAAAGAGTGGGAGAGAATGATCCCATAATAATAGTAGAATTGGGTAATCTCATAAGAAGAGAAATAGGTGGCATTATCTGTTATAATCTTTTTTGGGACCCCAAACCTGGAAATGATGTTTTCCTTGAAGAAATTATATACTACTTCTGAAGTAGCATGCTTGACTAGAATGGATTCCACCCACTTGGTAAAGTAGTTTGTGGCTGTGAGGACATAATCATATCTAGTGCTTGAGGATGGATTTACAGTGCCAATAAAATCAATTCACCATTACTGAAATGGCTCTTTTATCACCACAGGCTTGAGAGGTAATGCGGCCAATTTGGGTCTTCTAATGAACTATTAACATAGTTCACATCTATGTACCCATTTATATGCATCTTAAAATAGAGTAAGCCAATAGTACCTGGCTCACAGAATCTTATGGACTATTATAGGTGCAAAAAAAAATTCTCCACAAGCCAAATTATGGAAGGACTCCAAAGTTTTTTCTACTGCACTTTATCCACACAGTGAAGGAATACCCCATCAAGGTTCCTCTTATATAGACCATTGTCCCATAAGAAAAAGTTGGCAGCTTTCAAATTAACAATCCTCTTTTTTTTATGAGATAGGTGAGAAGGACACTCACCATAGGTAAGGAAATGAGCAAAATTTGAATACCACTCATTCATAGTGGTGACAAAAAGAACTATTGGCATGTCTTCAACTCCTGCTTCTTCATGCCCTATTTTTTCTAGTATGTTATCAACAATTAATTGGTAGAGACTCCTTCCCTACACAAGCTTCATTGGTTTGATAACCACATCAAACTCTTGGATTTGAGCAATCTAATTACCCCTTTTGGTTCCAAACTCTTGCTGAGTTAGTATGGACTTGACTATTGTATTAAGAACTAGAGCAATAGTGTGTGAGTTCAAGATGTAAAAATGGAAGTGTTTTACCACCTTTACCATAGCATAAGCATGCTTCTCTATGTTTGAATACTTTAACTCATGAGCTTTGAGAGGAAAAATCATAAAGGATATGAGAGATTCCATACCTTCTTTGTTTTGTTGAACTAAAATGGCTAAAAGTGTGTGTTTAGAAGCATAGCTGTACATCATAAAGTATTTGGTGTAATTAAGACAAACCAAAATGGGGGGATGGATGATAGCTTCCTTGATGTCTTGAAATGCTAACTTGCCTTCTTTCATCTAGCTGAAATTGGCTTTGCCTTTCATCGTATTGACAATGTGGTGAGTCTTTTCTATGAATTTAGGAATGAACCTTTGCAAAAAAATTACCTTTCTAAAGAAATAATGGACTACGATCTTACTGGTAAGAAGAGAAAGATCTTGAATGGATTTGAACCTTCTTGGGTCAATCTTTATGCCCTCTCGGGATACAGTGTGTCTAAGAAGTCTACCTTCTGTAATTCCAAAAATAGATTTCTTGGGATTAAGGGAAATACCATTCTGCCTACATAACTCCAGCACTTGTTGTAGATGATGCACATGATCAGGATGATACTTGGAAAATATAGTCAAGTCATCAAGATATACCATAATGAACTTCCATATTTCATCTTTGAAAGTAAGGTCCATTATTCTCTAGAAGGTGGCACCAACATTGATCAAGCCAAAAGGCATTCTATGATATGCAAAGGTGCCCCAAGGTGTAGTGAAGGTAGTCTTATGTTGGTCTACTTCACTGAATTCTATTTGATTATACCCTAAAAAACCATCTAACATTTATAACATTTTAGCACCATTTACTGCCTATAACAGTTGATCCATGATGGGCAAGGGATAGTTGTCCTTTAAAGATGATTAATTTAGATTTTTAAAATCAACACAGGTAAATTTCTCCTTTCTTCTTTCTCATAGGGACTATGTTCACAATCCAGGTGGAATGATAGATTGGAAAAATAATTCTTGCATTTAGCATTTTTTGTATCTCAAACAAAATCATGCTTGATATCTTGGGGTTGTACTACCTTTGCTTTTGCCTATGAGCCAACGACCCAATCTTGAGAGGAATTTCATGCTAGATTTCTTCAGGTCTGAGAGATTTTAGATCATCATAAGAGTATGCCAAAACATCAATGTAATGGTGAAGTAAAGTGATAAATTTGAGCTTCTCATTAGGAGTGTAACACTTCCCAATGTTGACCATTTTTAGATTGTCTTCTACACTCAAATTGATTTGATCAAAATCCTTGGAGGATTTTGAGTCCATTCCCTGTTCCTTGATAAACCTATCATGCTTGTCAAAAAGTTTCTCAAGAGAAATTAATCCTTTGGTAATTTTATTCCCTTTGAGCTGAAGGAAATCTTCATTAGCTTTTGAATTTGTTTCCAGAGCTGATTCCCACAGTGGAGATTCACTGCCTTCAAAATGAAGCTTTTCAAAGCTATCCTTCCATTTCAAAAAAGCAATGATTTGGTTATTTCCATTGATCACCTACCAATGGTTAGCATTATCAGGTACACTTGGTTGAAAGACTAGTTTGATAGTGTACCTATCTCCTTTGAAATCTTGGTGAGGGACCAAGAGAGTTGAAGAGATGGCCAATGAATCTGCTTGACTATTAAATTCTCTAGGCATGGTAGATATATTGAAAGCATAAAAGCTCTCAATGTAGTCCCACACTAGATTTTGATAATAGTGCAATCTTTCATTCTTAGTGTTATATAGGTTCCTCACTTGACAAACCACCAATTTAGCATCTCCTTTGGTATGAAATATTTTAACACCTTTATCTTGAGTAGCTTTTAAACCGAGTAGCAACAATTCATATTCAGCAATGTTGTTAGTGTTGCTAAATTGCAACTTATATGCATAGGGGAAAATATCTCCTTGAGGATCTACTAAAATAACTCCAACTCTAAAACCAGTGGAAGAATTGCTATCATCAAATTCTAAAATTCAGACATCATCAGAATTTGATCTTCTTTCAGATTTTTCTTCATCAAGAAGGGAAGATCCCTTTTCATGTGTACTGCACCCTACCAATTTTTTGGATACCTTATCTAATTTTTTTGGATTTTCACTTAGTAAGCTTTCATCTGCTGAAATAGGAACGTCTTTAGTAGACAAAAAGTAATTACCCATGCCTAAAGACTCAAATAAAAATTGAGTTTTAGGGGCTAACATTTGGGTGATAATATACTTTGTCTGCTTCTCAGTATGTAGCCTTTGCATGATTCCCTTGATAGGAATCCTTACCTCAGACAGGTCCATACTCAATTCTCCACCAACATCCTTGCAAAAAAATTTCTAAGTAGAATGCCATAGGAGGTTGGAATGTCAGCCACTAGGACTGTCATTTTGATTCTCCTATCTAGAAAAGTTACAAACGTGAATTAAGCATCTTTGATTTGTCTCAGCAAAGGCACTTGTTTTTTTTCCATGGAGAAACATCTACCAAAGGTCTTAGTCAGTGTGAGACCAAGAGAGTTTGCCACCTTGGTGAGCATGACATTGTCAAAGGTGCCAGAATTTATAATGTAATTGTTTAGCTGATGACCATTTATCAACAGGGAGACATAAAATAGTTCTATATTTCCAGGGTCAATTGGAGGAGTAATCATAATATTATTTTAGGTGGATGTGCTCTTAGGGGGACTAAGAGTCACCTTAAAAATTTCTTATCCTATAGGGATGGTTTTATTTTTTACGCATTGAACTAACCTATCCAACTGCTCAAGTTTGGATTCTAAGAATTCAAACTCAGACATTTGAATTTTGGTCTTCTTAACATGGTCAATTATATCAAATGACTGAAATGAATTAGAAATAGGGGAAGGTAGTCCATCAATCTAATTTTTACTAGGTAAAGGACTGGTCTACAAATTTGAAGTAGAAGGTGAAGGAATATTTGAGGTAATTACTTTTCTATTGATCACCAGGTCCTTTGATTGGAAAGGCGGCAAAGTTCCTCATTTAGAAATTGAAATTGTTGGTCGATATTCTTCCCCTATTTTTCCTTTATCTTCTTATTGAGTTGACTAGTTCTGGGACCTGGTAAATACTACGTATGATCCATCAAATGCTTCACCTTTAGTTTTGGGTTCATCCTGGTAATTCAAGAAACCAATGTTGGAGTCACCAACTAATTCTTCTTGGTTCTCTGTAAAGAGACCAACATCATTTTCTTGGTTCAAATCAGGTTGGAAAGAAAAATTGGATTCAATTTCAAGATAACCAACTACTGAGTTAGTTGGTGCTGCTTCAACGACAAGTTTCCTTGGTGGGGGAGGAAGATGCTTTGGCTGCCCTTGATTCCTAGTAGCATTGCCTTGGTATGACTGATTGGGAAATGTCCTCCTTGGTATATCTCAGTATGAAGGAGGAGCAGACATCCCTTGTTCCATTTGATTTTTTAGAGCTAGAAACTCATTTTCTAGCTTTTGCACCATAAGATCAGTGGTGCCTATAGAAAAATTCTTAGAAGATGAAGAAGATTTACTTCTGTTAGGATCTCTTCTTATTTTTCCTACCAAGATAAGATCATCTTCAACCTCAGTGGCCAAATACTAAGCTACAAGAAGGTCTATGTGGCTAGCCTACCTCAACAAGAAACTCACTTCAAGAAGCTGAGAATTTATAAGGAAGCATTTGAGATTCTCAGGTGTTGGTTGAGTGATTGTAGGAATCCTATTCCTCATCTTTTCAAACTTGTCTATGAAGTCTCTCGTAGGTTCATGAGGCTCTTTCTTCATTTATGTGAGTTGAGCTAATAGGGCATGCACATTTGCAAGTTTGAACTTGGCTTCAAAATTGGCTTTGAGGGTGTTCCAGTCAGTCACAGTCTGAGCCTATAGATAATAGAACTAGTCTACAACAACACCTTGTAATGTTTCTACAAATAACCTAACTTTTATGTCTTCATACTCCATGCCTATCATGCCACAGGCTATGTAGAAGGCTACAATATGCTCATCAGGATGAACTCTCCCATCACCAAATAACTTGGGGAAATTCTTCCTTGAACTGTGAGGTAGTTCATGTAGAGGTGGAGTTAGATTCAGGGGACCAAAAGTGTTACCCTAGGGGCCTTGAGCTACCATTATATGACAATGGAAAGGAGGGATAACAAATCTTGGTGGGGTATGTATAGACAAAGCTCTGCTACCAGAGGAAATAGAAGATTTACCTGGTAATGGAGACCTGACTTTTGTAGGAGGAAAACTCCTGGTTTACTAAAGGTGAGTTTGTGGAGGGGAAAGATCAAAGTTATTTTACTGCATAAACTCAAATATAAGGTCAACAATACCTGAGCTCTATAGATTTGTGTATACCATGGATCCACCAGAGTGTAAAATGGAAATGAAAAAGAACTAGAACTAGTTTAATTTGAAGCTTGAGGCTTTAAACTGCATGTTTGATTCCCCAGCGGAGTCACCAAAAAGTTGTTGGGTGAATATTTTGTCACCAGCTAACTGATAGCAAAATAGGTATATCAACCACAACATAAGGATATTTATACATCAAAGTGTGTAGGTTTACCATAGCAAAATGAGATAAATCTCTCCTCTCATCAAGGGGAGGTTCCCTATAAGGTAGGGGAGGTTCCCTGTAAACTACTATAACTAATATAAGTTGAAAATACACTCAGGGGTGGGATGACACCATCTATCTCTCTTTTTTTAGAGATGATGCTCACAAGGACAAGGAGAAATCTTGGGTAATTACTGAAGGCATTTCTCTTCTTTCAGAAATGATGTTCAACAAACCAGAGGAAGACTTCTAAGGTAGTAATGGTAACCATAAGAAACCCATGAAAGCACAGTCTTTCATTACTTCTCTCACTAATCAGGACACAAGAACACAATAGGATGAAGTTTAGCACAAAGTATTCACTTCAAATACAATAAAGTGAAAGATTATGAAGGGTAATGGGAGCTCAAAGTCTCACCAATATCCTTTAAACTAAAATAGAAAACAAATATACTGAAGACAATGATGGCAACACAAAGTCTCCCACAGTTGGCTTCAGGACACCTTCCAAATTACTTCCACTAATTTGGATTATTTGATTAAATGGACAAGACTGTATTTAAGAAATAGACATAAGAATAATTTCCTAAATAACACAAGCTATTTCAACACAAAGTTTGAAAGGTCACTTTATTTTTCATTCAAATAACAAAATATGATTAACAGTCTGAGCTCAAAGTCTCAGGAATGCCTTTCAATTTGGGTAGAGTTTCACTTCTGATAATAGAGAGATCTCCTTTTACATAAAATGAGAGATTACAATATATAGCAGCTAAAAGAAAGACTTTGGCACTCATTTCCAAGAAATGGCCCATGCTGCATTCAATTCCTTGAATGCATTTGAAATTCTGTGAAGGGGTCATGTTGGAGCAGGATATCAGTCTAGATTTTGGTTTTCTAATAATCTCAAATGTTTCCTCTAAAGCATGGGCTGCCTGGTCCTCTTTATGATTCTTACACGGATATCCATTCACCTTTACTCAAAGGGGGAAAAATAGGCCATGTCATTGAATACTTGTATCCTCTGATGTCCACTTGGTGGACTGTTCCACCTACTAGAATTAACTCTCATATAGATATTTCTAGATTTCCTATAGTTTTTCTCTCTTCCTTACCATTTTTTGTCTTTCCTTGGCGATATGAGCTCTCAGGCTATCTTCTCACTTTCTAGTGGCTCTTTCGGCTCCTTCTTTGGCTGGTTTCTGAGTTTGTTCCTAGGTGTGCATCTTTGAAAATCAATAGATATTTCATTATCTTGAATTTGACATCTACAGGGAAGTCATTGGTCACTTAGTCATTTGAACTACTTTGAACCTTGAACCTTTAAACCTTTAGAGTGCATTGGTTTAATGGTTCAATGGTTCAAAGTGGTTCAAGGGTCGGTGGTTCAATGGTTTGTAAAGGGCCACATTCACTCTCTTTTTCTTTTGTTGAACCATTTGGTTGAACTGCTTTCTGGAATCTTCCACTTCTTTGATTCGATTGAAGCTTTTGTTCACACATTGAACTTCTTTGAAACTTTAAACCATTTCAGTTCAAGGTTCAATGGTTCAATGGTTTAATCTATTTCTTTAAAACTTTTGAAGCTTCAAACTTTCTAGATCCTTTTATTCTTTTAAGTCTGTTGAAGCCTTTGAACCTTTGAACTTGACAAAGTCTTTGAACTCGTTGAAATATTTGAAGCGCTTAACTCGTTTTGAATATTTAAACCTTTGAACCACTTTGAATGTTTGAACTATTTTAGTTCAAGGTTCAATGGCTCATTGGTTCAATGATTCATTCCATTTGTTTGAAGCCCACTGTTAAGTCTTTTGATTGAACCTCGGCATTGAACCATCCTTGAAATGCCTAAGTGTTTGGAAATTATTTCTGAAGAAAGCCCACTTATTGAACCTATGACTTCCTTAGCTGAAAATTCTTGAATAATTGAAAAACTTAACTACTCAGAATATTTTTGAGAAAGAAAAGAGAGTTTTGGTCTACAGGACCAAAATGGTCGATATGTTATCCACAAAATAAAGTGATGGGTTTTGGGAATAATAAGTTAGATGTGCAGGTATCAATAATATAAAGTGCCAATGTTAGTACAACTAGGGAAAAAAATTTAATGTCAATAGGCATAAGCATCAACATCTATAGGTTAGGTCAAGAATGTCAACAACAACAGTTGATCAAACCTAAAAAAAGGGGTTTTGGTGGCTGACCAAAATCATTTTCAACTTTGTGATTAGAGAGAAGAAATAGAGCTTGAGGGTGATTTGAGATGGTATCTCAAGGAGGGGACCAAGTGGAAGGCGCATGACCATAAGAGCTAATGGTACCATCTAGGAGGAGATGGAGAGATGAGGTAAGATCTTACACTAGTTTAATTTGGTATTTTCAATTTTTAGGCTAAACAAGAGGTGGGGATGTAGAAAATGCTAGAGGGATAGAAAATAGGTTAGGGTAGGTGTAGAATAAATAAAGGAGTTTTGTGGGTAGGTTTTTAGGGGAAATGAGAAAGGCTAAGTTTGGGTTGTTTAGTCTTGGGGCTAAACTAGGCACTGACATTAGTGAGGTCCATCAACATCAACTGACATGACATAAATGTTGATAGTTTCCTATCAATGTTGGTCTTTACATAGATTGATAAAGTGTTGATGTTGGCATTAATGCTGATGTTGATGACTGTAGAAAATTAGTTAACTATGAGAAAGGGTGAGTTTTAGATCTCTAGGGGAAGTAGTCAGCTATCCCAATGGCTGAGCTAACCTCAAAATACCCCTCATCATCTGAGTGTTACCTGCATAGCCCAATTTAGGGCCTCAAGCTAACGTAGTTCTCCCAAAACCTAGGAAAAAGATTTAAAAATGTATGTTTTAGGGAAAAAGGTAAGTTGAGATAGTTAGAGAGGTCTAGGGTTTAAAAGATAGGTTATAGTGTCAAAAGTCAAGAATATAGGTATGGAGGCCTAGATTTGGAATAGGTGGGTAGGCCTAGGGTAGAGAGAGAGGAAGTGAAGCCTAGGGTAGAGAGAGAGAGAGAGAGAGGAAATGAAGCCTAGGGTGGTTATTAAGGTGGGTATATGGTTGAGCTAACCTCTGAAGACCCTATGTCAATTGAGTGTTGCCTACATAGCCTGATGTAGGGCCTTAGACTAATGTAGTTATCCTAGTGAGAAGGGAAAAAGGTGGTGATATAGTAGATTAAAAGGGATGTGACCTGAGTTGTTTATGTATGGATGTAGGTGAGGATAGATCTTACACTATGAGATCATCTATCAAGGTTATTAACATGCATAAGGAGAGATGTTACTCTAGATGAGTGGGATCATATGATACTTATGGGTTTAAGAAG
Source organism: Torreya grandis (assembly GCA_037957365.1). NCBI lineage: Eukaryota > Viridiplantae > Streptophyta > Pinopsida > Cupressales > Taxaceae > Torreya > Torreya grandis. Next base: position 3,968,684 of record JARHVA010000314.1, read on the forward strand.
AGTGTGATGGTACTATCATGTCATGTGGGATGTGTCTTTGATGATATATTTGATTGAGAGGTGGGATCATACCACCAACACCTTCCATATACTAACTAATGAGTTGACAGTGATGTAGGAGGAGGTGTATAGGATTCTGTGGCTAGCACTTTAAGGTGAGGATATTTTCACATGCTTAAGAAAGGAGCATAATATACACATGGTAACTTTATATGGGGAGCATGTTAGTGAGGTAACTTACCACTCTACAGTTTTTACATACAAGCCACTCTATATGGCTGATGAGGAGCAACATCATCTGAGCATCTTGATGATGATCAAGATCATGGTGTATGCATTACTAGATACAAATAGAGGGAGATTTACAATTACTTTGATAGGTGTGCTTACATAGATGATTGAGCATCAGACTATTTTTTCTTGGGGTCTAGTATTTTTGGTGTAGTTATATAGAGAGTTGTGGGGTTTGAGGCTATGTCGGTGATATAGTTTATGTTTCAGTCATCTAATAAATTATTGGGTGTATGAGCACATCATGGTAACACAACCACTATGGTTACCTACCACTAATTTTTCTAGCTTCAGGGTTAGTTTTAGATGGTGGAGAGAGGGGATGACACAGACTTGAGTAAATAGTATGGTATGAGACATTGCCTATTATAGGTGCATAATCGAGGGCTTGATCCCTATATATATCTTTTGGAGACCATATCTAACATACCCAATTTTTAGAGTGTAGGTAGAGTAGCTTGTTGGGTTGTAAAGCTCACTATGGGTTAGGGGGAGATGGGCCAGTGAGTTGGAGATGGTTCTCATAGTATGATTCAGGAGGTAGTTTGGTATACTATAAGATATTCTACCTATCTTCCCTTGATACAAGAGGGATGACATAGAGGCACCCTTACCATTACCCCAGGAAACTGATGGTCCATATTTTGAGGAGCTAATAATAGGGCCAAGTGTTGGGGACCTAGGGTGTACATTGGCCTATATAGCTTGGTGGATAGGGTTACATCTGGTGGTGAAGGTCAGGAGGTGACTACTAGATTTATAGGGGTTAGTCAAAGAGAGAGATGTAGTGTTATAGGCTCATGATATAGTAGTACAAGCCTGAAATGTAGCAGTGCAAGCCTAAGAGATAACCTAGGCACAAGTGTTAGCCTTATAGGGGTAGGTGGTGATGTTGTAGGGTTAGATTGGAGATCTGTAGGGTCAATTTATAGAACTACAAGGCCAGGTGGTCATTTTATAGGGTCAGGTGATTACAATGATAGTAGAAAGAGATAGTTTGAGGGTAGCTAGCTATGTTACTCCTCTTCCTCCACTACCATAAGGACCAGTATAGGTTGGGCCATCCTTAGGTACTATGGGTCCTCCATAGATTGTATCTATGGTGAGATATTTGACTACCCTAGATGAGATTTATTACTATGAGAGGATGATTAGAAAGTTCTCACAGATATAAATATATTAAAATTTTAGAGAGCAGAAGAGGTCGATGTCACATGTGATGCCTTTGAGCTCACATCGATGCAAATAGATAGAGAGTGGTGATGGCAGTGCTTCCTCACGACCACATGGAGAGCCTCAAGGACCCTTAATATCATTGCTTTATATTTTTTGTTTATATATGCTACATGTATACTGGCCTATGAGCTAAGGATGCATGTTGTACATTTTGAGAGAGATTTATGATGTTATGATGATCTAGATGATGGACATGTAATTTGATCACATATTATTTATGAGATGTTCATTTATTTCCATGTGTTTATTTTAGATGCATTTCTTGTGATTATGATGATGACATGGATGATGTTTATTTTATGCTATGTTAATTTGGATGTTAATGTTGATCATTTTATTTGAGTTAGACTAGCCTCCCCCATTTATGTGATAGTATATGCATAGTTGATTGGTTAGTTTCATCTTAGTATTTTTTCATATTTGTGATGGTGTAAACTAAAATTGAATAGATTGGTTATGTTAGTTTATTTTATCATTTTTCCATATTTATGATGGTGTATGTAAAATAAATAGGTTGGTTATGTTAGTGTTAGTATGAAATTATTTCTTCATCTCAAATAGAGATATATCGACATGTGATGTGGAAGGGAAAATAAAGAGGCAGAATGTTTGTGCATTAACAAAGACCATAATTTAGAAAATAATTAATCTCATAAAAATGAGCCTTTTTCATGCCTTATATCTTTGAACCATTGTGTTTGTTAGAGAAGCATCATGCTTACCTTATGTTAAGTGAGATTCATAGTCCCTTGAAAGAGTATGAGGGGAAAAAGGGTAGAATGAGGGAAAATGTTTAGATAGAATAACCTACAAAGTAGAAATGATATGTCCCTTTTGTGGGTGACCTGAGAGCTAATATAGGCAAGTCCATGACATAAAACCTTTTTTTTGTGTGTGTAAGCCGATCAATGTAGGAAGCCTACAATGGGACTTTGTATAGGATAAGATCATGCAAAGCTGTGAGGATCCCTTTGCATTTGTTTTTTCCCTTTGAGAACAAATATTGGTGTAGCCATCCTTTAAGGGAGTGGTCTAACCATTTGTTTTTAATTTTAAATAGTTATCCTTCAAGGGAGTAGTCTATTGATAGTAGAAAAAGGAGGTTATGTAGCTATCTTTCAAGAAAGTAGTCTATGTTGAAAGCATGACCTAAGATTTTATAAATTTTTCAAATATCCCATTTGTTTTTTGCTCTTTTTTTACTTTTAGTCATGAAAAAGACTATAGAGGCTTAAGAGTTTTCCACTGTGAGGATAAAACAATACCACTGTGTAAGTTATCCAAGTATATAGGTGTAAGGGTGAAGAGGAAGGGAAATGAATGTAATAGGGATGCTCAAGGGATGAGCTCAAGTTAAACATGAAGTAAAGTGATGCTAGTTTAACAAAAGAATGGCTATATATGTAAGGCATTTAAAGGCTTGGGTTCTGGCCTTCCTTCAAGAGAAGACACACGATAAGTTCTTGAACCATACTTATGAGTTATGATATAAGGTCTAAGATAATTAGGAGCTAACTTACCCCATTTGCTTTTCTTCATGTTCATCAAATGTTTATTTTCTTTTAAGATGAGATCTATATTGAAATATTGCTCTTTTATTTTTTTTTATAAGTGCATTTGATATGCTCTTAATATATTTGGAGATGGTTGAGGGCTACGAGATGACGTTCATCAAGAAATTAAAGCTGGGCCAAATGTTCTTGGTGAAAGTCATCATTAGTAAGTATGTCATGTAGAGAAATTCAAAAATAAGAAATCTAGACCTCAAGAGGTAAAATAGCCTCCATCCCATATACCAATGAAAAAGGTGTAGCACATGTAGGGGTTCAAATGCTAGTGCGGTAAACCCATTACGAAAAAATAATGTGTGTGTATCAATCCTTGCCCATATCACTGACTACCTTCATTTTAATTTTGGTCAAAGTTTTGTTAGAAGCTTCTACCTATCCATTAGCTTGGGGATAGTATGGTGATGAGAAGCTTAATTTGATTCCAAATGTATCACAAAGACATTGAACAATCTTGTTTTTGAAATAATTTCCATTATCAGTTATAATCTTGTGAGTTACACCAAAATGATAAATGATGTGATGGTTAATGAAGTCAATAATTTTGTTAACTTTAGTGGAGATGAAAGGGATAGCCATAACCCACTTGGTGAAGTATTCAATGGAAGTAATGATAGAATGATGATAGAGTGATTAATGAGGTTCAATCTCTCTAATTAGATATAAATGCATTGGGAGAAGGGCTAAAAGTCTTTGAAAACTTTCAATGCATGACTAGGAATGTGGAAGTTAGCATGTTGTTGAAACTTGACACAATGTAAAACATAATCAACACAGTCTTGATGAAGTGTGAGAAAATAATATCCAAGTTGAAGGATATATTTTGCAATTATGTGACCATTGAAATTCCCACCACAAATCCCATCATGGACTTCCTTAATAGCAAAGGGAGTCTCAGTACTATCTAGGCATCTAAGGAGAAGACCATCAAAACTTTGATTTTAAAGAAGTCCCCCTAGTATAGTGTAACGAGTGGAACATTTTATGAAGTCATATTTACCATTATTAGAAATATTAGGAGGGGTAATAGAGAAGAAAATATAATCCATGACTTGTTTGTACTATAAGTCTTATGGGTTGTTTGTTATATTTATGACAAAGAGGATGTTAGCTGAGACATAAGAGGGTAATGTTAAGAGATGCACGGTGACATAGATTATCGAAGAGGAGGATGAAGAGGGTATGTGTGAAGCAAGTGAAGCCATCATGTCAGAAAACTCATTTATAGATTGAGGAATAGTTTGCAAGAGATAAGAGTCAAATAATCCCAAGAGTGTATCTACATGATGTTTATACCACTATAAAATTTTGTTTTTGCATAGGTAGGAACCATTAACTTGGTTAACTAATAGCTGAGAATCACTAAAAATGGTAATGGATTTGATACCCAAAAAGAGAATTGTTTGAAGTCCTATAATTAAAGACTCATATTTGGCCATATTTTTAGTGCATTCAAAATCTAGTTTAAATGACAAATGCATAGGCTCACCATCTAGAGGAATAAGAATGACCCCCCACCCCCACCATGTTTGCATTTAGATCTATCAAAGAACATCATCATTTGATAGATGTCATTGGTGGAGAGTGTTGCAATACATTCATCAGGGAATTCAAGGTTTGAAGGTTGATTTTTAGGTAAAGGGGTAGTAACTAACTAGTCAATGATTGTTTACCCTTTAATATATTTTTGCTGAATGAACTTAAAGCTGAATTCAATAAGAAGCATGAGCCATCGGGCTACACATTAATTTTGATATGGTTGGAATGCATGTATTTGAGAGGATTAGTATGGGTGACCACATAGGTTTTGTGATTTAGGAGATAATGGTGAAGTTTAGAGTAAAAAAGACTAACGCAAGTTAAATTTTTTTAGTGTGGGTATATCGAGTCTCATAATCAATAAGTGTGTAGCTTATATAATAAACTACCTACTCTCAATGTTGGTCATCTCGATGTGTAATCATAACACCTAGAGAATGGTCTATTATAGAGATGTACAAGTAAAAAGATTGATTTTCCATAGGTGGAATAAGAATTGGTGGGGAAAAGAGGTATTGTTTAAGTGCATCAAAGGCTTGCTGATAATCTATATTCCATTGGAAGGAGACATCCTTCTTGAGGAGATGGTGAAATGGTTGGTAGTGATCTGACAATTGGGAAATGAAGCATTAAATTGACTAAAGTTTACCTTATAGGCTATGAAGTTGTTTGATATTAGTAGGTGGAGGCATTTCTAGGATTGGTCTGACCTTAGCAGGATCAACCTTGATACCACATAGAGAAATGATAAAACCTAAGAGTTTATCGGAAAGAACACTAAAGACACATTTCTTTGGGTTTACTCAAACATTATATTAGAGGAGATGAGTGAATATGGTTTTGAGAATTTCCAAGTATTATTGAAAAAGTTTAGACTTTTTGATTAAGTCATCTACGTAATCCTCCATAATTTTGTGTAAGAGATCATGGAAAATGTAGGTCATGGTGCATTGGTAGGTTGCACTAGCATTATTTAGGCTAAAAGGCATGACCTAATAACAAAAATTCCCCCATGGGGAAATAAATATAGTCTTGTGTTGATTCTTAAGAGCAACCAAGATTTGATTATATCCATAGAATCCATCCATAAGTGATAACATCTCATGACTGACTATTAAATCAACAAGTAGGTCGATACTAGGCAATGGTAAATCATATTTTAGAAAAGTGAGGTTTAAATCATGATAACTAATGCAAATACAAATTTCCCCAGTAGCTTTTGTGATAGGAATAATATTATAAATACATTGTAGGTAGTTGATGGGTTGGATAAAGTTAACATAAAGGAGGCATTGGATCTCTTCTTTGACAAGGAGATAAATACAAGGATGCATTTTATGAAGCTTCTACTTAACAAGTTTAGCATTTTGATTGATGACAATGTTATGGGTGATGATATATGGGTCAATACCATGCATGTCATTGTAAGACCAAGTGAAGGATTTGTTATGGTCATTAAGAAATATGGCATAATCAGGTTGCTTAGAGGAGTCTAAAGATTGGTCAATCTTGAGCATGTGAGGGTTATCATGGGAAGGTAGGTTGATGTCAATGGTTGATTCATTTAAAATAACTTTCATTTTAAATGGGAGTGATCATTAGATATAGGAATCATCCACACCCATGTAGGCGAGAATTACATCATCATCTTGACATTGGACAATGTTAATAGTGAGAGAATCTTCATCAATTATTTGAAGATAAATGAGAGGAAGGGACCTTGTTTCCTTACTCTGATGATAGGTGAGAGGCTCCAAATGGATGGCATTTACTGAAAATAAAATAAAATTAGGAGGTATAGATATCTTTGATTCTGTAAGTGATGGTAGAGAAGGTGTAGAAGGAGACATTGGTTCTTCAATAATTGGTTCATGAGATGTTTTAATGAGTTTATTTGGTTCATCATATCCCACCCCATGCCTCTTTTTGGCATTTTCAATTGTGTTTCTAGTAGGATATGCAATAGCCATATAAACACCTTATTTATATTGACCTAAACCAAGTCCTTTCTAGGCACACATATAGAGATAGGTGTGAGAGAATCTAGGGTTACTCAAGAAAGAGAAGTCACAAGTAAATGTTTATGGTGAAGAAGATGGATTGCTAACAGTGGGAGCTTGATCAATTCCCCCATATGTGAAATTGGTTTGATGGTTAGGGGGCACATAAGGGATGACCATCCAAATATGTGGATCATAATTTGGGTTCATGTGAAGCCTTTCATATTCTTATGGAGTATGGAACCTGTCAAGTGTCAACAAATGATATTTATTGAGTGACAATCATTAAAGGTCTCCTCTATGGGATCTTTATTAGGAATTTGTGTTGCTAGTATCTATGTAACCATGGGAGTGAAGCTTGTGGAAGATTTAGAATCATCATGTCAGGAAGAGGATATTTTTAATAGGATGATAACATCATTGGGACTATAGGTTATATTACATGTTTTAAACAGGGGTGGGTTAGTAATTATAACATGTACTTGTCCATCATGTTCAAACTTGACACAATGATGTAACGTTGAGGGTATACATGCCATATCATGTATCCAAGGTCATCCAAGTAGTATTTTATATTATAAATCTCCTTCCAAAACATATAATAGCTTGGGAACTATGTGAGGACCTACATGAATATGCAAGACAATAGTGCCCATCGTAGTAGCTATAGTATCATTAAAGGAACAAAGTACTGCATCAGTTTGAGACATGAAATTGTCAGGAAGGGCTATCTATTTTTAGTCATGGGTGGAAATAATATTAATACTAGCTCCCCCATATATCATAACTATATTTTTATGAGTTTGATCAATATATGCAGTAATAAAAAGGGTAAAATCTTGATCGTTAGGGTGTTGAAGTGGAATTTCTGAATCACTAAAATAAATCATGAAGATGGAATTAAGGGAGTTGACCAAAGATAAAAGAGGTTGGGGATCATTTGATTTTACCTAAATTTATTTCAAATAACTAATCAAATATTAATGGTTTTAGGATAAGCTTTGGATTAACTCATACAAAGACATTTTCATAGGAGTTTGGTTAGGCTATTTCACCATTGAGATTTGGATAATGTCTGAAGATGTTGTTTTAGGAACACCTAAGATGGAAATATTAGGATTATTAGGGGGAGTGTCTTTGGTGAAGGGATGGGTCCATGGTGTAGTGACCTTTTCCTTAGCTTTATCTTTTTGGTTTTGTAACCATGTGGCCACATTAACTGTGCTGATTTGAAAAGTTGGTGAAGGAGGTGGTAAAAGGGTTATGATAACATCTTTCAGTATGAATTTAGGTGGAAAAGTATGAGTCACTTTAGATGACAAAGGTGGAATAACTGGAAGGTTAACAGGATTATCATTGAGGATAGTGTCAACATGGAAGTGTTGCTAAATAACCATTATGAGGGATTTACAATTCTCAGTATTGTGTCTAGGTAAAAGATGATATAAACACACTTGTGTATCATTAAACTAAGATGGATTCATTCCAAGAGGACTATAGAGATTAATGGGAGTAAGATTTATTATCAAATATTTCAATAACTAACATAAAAAAAGCTTTGAGAGCATACAAGTGGGCTTGTACTTGTATTGATAGAAATTGACACTTTCTTTTGCTTTAGTGTTGGAAAGGTAATGTTATGTGGTGTCTTGTTTGGTGATGGTGGAGTTACATATTTTGCTATCAATTTCTTAGTTTCATATGTAAGAGGCCTATCAAATGGAAAATGAAGGAGTGGAGCTAGCTTAACTTTTTTTTGGCTTGGTTAGATGATATTCCAACTAAAGTAGAAGGGTATGGCCCCAAAATGGATAGTAAAGTTGAGGGTTGAAGAAGGGATCATTGAGATATAGGAGGATTACCATTATTATATATTTTAGGGAAAGAAAATCCAACTTGTGGTTGAGGATTTAATTCTAATTTCACTTATGGATGAATTAAATTAGAAATAGGGTGTACACCTAAGGGTCTGATCTTATTTAATGTAATAGATTCCTATGAGGGTGAGGGTTTTGACATAGATGGCTGAACTTCCAGTGTTTTTGGTGAGGAAGCTATAGCTTTGTCAAAGACCTTAGAGTAAAGGGTAGTAATGGGATTGATAGTAAAGATCAACATTCATTGTGTTGGATATAGAGTCTTAAGCCGGTCCCAAAATGTTGCATGGTCAAGCTTCATGGAGTCAAGAAATTCTTGACTTTTCACCAAATGTGAGAAGGGTTTTGATGAAGTTGATGTAGGCCTTACGATTATGTCTTTAAAAAGCTACAGTGTTTAGGAAAGAGGGAAATTGTTGGTTTCTACTAATTCAAGCAAAAGATGAGAAAGAACTGCAATGGGGTCCTCTTTGATAGAAATGAGAGAAGAGACTTGATCTACCATGGGTAAAGGGGAGGTAGGCAAAGTAGGTTTTTTCAAGAGGGTAAAACATAGGTATTATGGCTCCCTCAACATGTGGGTGAGGCATGGGTAGAGTATGATCCTCCATAGGTAAAAGAAGGGGTAAGAGTGGTGTAATTGGAGTAGGCATAATAGTTCTCTCATCTATTATGGGATTAGATGATATGGACTCTTCTAGGTGCAAAGGTGAAGTGGATGGTGTACCACTCTCTATAGGTGGAGGAGAAGTAGGTGAAGAAAGTTCTTTTAGAGGGTATAATGCAGGAATGATGTTACCTTCAACATGTGGTTAAGGAATAGGTAGGGTGTGGTCTTCAAATGGTAAGAGGATAGGTAATATTGGTGAAAATGTAATTAGCATCACAAGCTCCTCAAGTGGTAAAAGGAGTGGTAAAAAATGTTCCTCTTCTCGAGGGAGTGAAATAAGTGAAATAGGATCTTCTACCTAAGGAGGAAGAATGGGAAAAATAGATACTAATAAATGTGGGGGAGGAATAGATGAAATAGGTGTCTCTTATTGAGGGGCAATTTGAACTAAAGATAAACAAAAAACCACATTAACCATATGGATATTATGATCACCTAAGTTAGTTGTGGACTGGACAATATTTTGATTTGGTGAATGGTTAGGAAAAGGGTGTTTGAACACATCCATACTTTGATTAGGAGGTGCATTAGGATTATCCAAGATGAGCTCACCTCTATCAAGCATATCTTGAACAATGTTCTTAAGTGTCGTACAATTATTAGAGTTGTGTCTTTTACCTCGATGATAATTGAAAAACTCATCTTCCTTGTACCAAGTTAGGATAGGATGGGAAGGGTTGAACTATATAAGAGGTTTAATGTAAGGAAGGGTTATGACACCTTGTTGTAATATTTTCTCCAAGATGGATGCATATTATTCCCAAATGGGAGTGTATTGCCTTTGTTTATACCATTATTAAAATTACTTGGTCATATTTTGAGAAGTTGAAGAATTCGATTGGTTTTTGGTTGTGGAAGAGGTTGACTTAATGACCACCACATTAGTGGAGCCTTTAGCCTTTTGGTTAGAGGGAGAATTTTTAGAGGAGGATTCATTTGTCTTGGTATTGAGATTCTTACTGCGTAACTTGACTTTACCTTCATCAATAACATGAACCTCTAGTTTTTGTGCCATTGTAAAAGCTTCATCAAATGTGTGGAAAGTTTATACCAAGAGTGTGGGCAAGATGTGCTTAGCACATGCCCTTGAGAAAAGGTCAATAAGATTAGGTTGGGGTAAGGAGAAGGAGAGTTGATTGATCAAGATTCTCCAATGAGTGATAAAATCTACAATAGACTCATCATTGAATTATTTGATAGAATAAAGGTCTATTATAGAAACCTTTCTAGAAATGTTAATAGAGAAATGGTGTAGGAATATTTGTATAAGTTGGGTAAATGAGAAAAGGGAGTGTTGAGGTATAGAGTTATACCAATCCAAGGCAACACTTGAAAGAGACATAGGGAAAGTGAAAAGTAGTAACACATCATCATGTCCTATTAAATAAAAATCATGTCTAAATGCTCACAAGTGATATTGTGGGTACTCTTTACTCTATAAATAAGTAAATTTAAGGAGTTTTCATTGACTTGGATAAGGGTGAATAGGCACAAAAAGATGGATTGGTTCATTTCATATCTAATCATAAGATAATACATTTTTTGAACAAGAAATAGATGTCTCTAGATTAGACATATTGTCCATTAGCATCTTAATGAGGCTTGGAGGGGGATTAGTTTGGGGGATTCCTCCAAATTTATAGGGATGCTGATAGGAAGTAGAGGGAGCATATGACATATCTTACTAAGGTTGTGTTGGGGAAACATAAGGATAATGAGTCATAGGCTAAGGTGTGAAAATAAAAGGGACTTGTCCTATTGGGTTGGAGACTATGCCTTGGTTGGTTGTTGTTATTACATGTTGAATTATTGCCATGTTTATACTAGATGAAGGGTGAGTCATAACGTAGGTAATTATAGGTGCAAGGGTGGATGGAATAGGTACCACTAAATTTTGGAATGGGGTGTGACTTGGCTGAATTGGTTGTGTTTGTGAAAATAGGAAAGTTACACCAATGTTTAGGTGGGATTGGGTGGTTGGAGATGCCACATTTTGGACATTATTTATAGTTGGGTTACTCATTGAATTAGTGGTTTGGGTAACCATGGGGAAAATAGTGGAGGCAATTGAAACTGAGGTTGTATCCATTAAAGAGGTTGGCATACCATAGATTGGGTCACCTAAATAATTATGGGTTTAGCTCATAACAAGGTAATGTTGAAGGGATACCACATTATGATCAATAAATTTAGCAAAATTTTGATCTCCCTCAAGCATAATGGGAATTTGATTAGGGTTGGGAGTATGGTTTGTATCTGAAGTATGCTCCATGATAGAATTGGAAGTGAGGGGAAGGTGGAAGTGGTTGTCATCTTGCGTAATCAGTAAGAATTTTGGCCTGAGCTCATGTCAATACCATAAAAGAGGTGGTTTAAATAGTCTTACAACCCTATATTTGAAATAGAATAAAGAAACACTAGGTTTTGAGAAAATGAAACTACACAATCATTTATGTCAGTAGGGATGATTGATATCATTAGGAATAGTTCACAAAGATTGGTGGAATAACTGATGTTGGTAGGTAAAGTCTACTGATACAAGTAGTGTTAGCCAATATTAGTCAATATGAAATCCTAAGAAATGGAAAATCTAATGTTTTAAAAAATCAAAGGCTAAAAATAGGTAAAACAGTGGATGTAAAAGGTCTATGTAAGAAGGAATAAGACTTAGAAACCCTGAGATAATAGGTTATACAGTCTAGGCTTTTGAAATAGTATTGATTTTGTGAATCAATAGAAAAGTGTCCTTACCAACTCAAAAATATAGAAGGCAATTGAAAAGAAAAAAATAACATTCAAACAACAACTATTAAGTCCTAAAGATTAATTTTTAGTCCCGTGTTGGCTTATGCCTTATTCAAATAGTGAGAAGAGAATTTGGTTATCGAAGATACTAGAAAGCAATCTAGAGCTAGTTTCAAGTTAGTTTTAGTGCTCAAGAGGAAATTTGTGTTAGACTAGGTACATAGATTGTTATATGATATTTCTCTCCTCACTTCACAATCTTAGAGTTGAGTTAGGCTACTTAAGCAAAATATACCTTCTATCTAGAGATTATACTTGGCCAAAGAACAAAGTGGGTTTTCCCCTTGGTGGTGAAATCTAAGTAGGATAGTCAAGTAGGGTAAGGTGATCCATCAGGTGATGAAATCCTGATGGGCCTTTTCTTAGGTTATTTTAGATGCTTGTTTATGTGAATGTGATTTGGTTGTGTAATATAGGTGTACTAATATTTATTCAAAATACTTGTAATTAACTAGGTGAGTTAATATGTAACAAGCAAACTATGAAATGCAATAAGTTTTAAACCCAAATCTAAAATGTTTAGATTCGAATGAAAATAGAGAAGAAATAGGAATAAAGTATGAATTTGAATATCCTAATTTGCATGCAAGAGGAAGTAAATAAGGGATTATCTTTTTAAAAAAAATAAAAAAGAAAAAATCTTTTAGAGGCAAGGAGAAAAGAAAGAAAATTTTAGTTTTAATGCCTTTTAAATAGAGAATAAGATATTGAATTTTTCATTTTTAAGAGAAAAGAGAAGGAATAAGTGCAAGAAAATAAATTTTTTCTATAATTCATGTTTATGAATGTTTAAAATAAGAAATGAACCCAAGGAAAACTCCAGGGTCCCATCAGGTGTGCCAAAAATGTTTCACTAAATTTTGTTTATTTTAAGTCTAAAGAAAAACATAAAGAAGGATGGGGATAAGCGATTAGAATGAACCCAAAATTGGTTTATGCACCATATCTAAATGTTGTGATCACTCTTGTTTGGCTAGGGAGGACTACCTACAAGTAAGAAAACACTACCACAAGATGTTTATTAGTAGATAAATGAGTGGGCTGCCAAGCTATGTGCTTGTTTTAGGAAGTGTGAAACTTCCCTAGAGATGACAATCCACTTTTGAGAGATAAAGAATAATAAATAACTAAAAGAGAGGTAAAGAGAGATAAAATTACCATTATTAACAACCTACACATAGTAGAGAGTGACAAGGTGTAGGTGAGTTACTTTATTTGTGTTTTAGAAATTGTTTGGGTAGGTTTTGAAGAGGCTAGGGAATACACAATCACCAATGTCAGTAGGAGAGTGAACAATATCAGTTATACTACTGAGGTTGGTAGTGAGGTGACTGATGTTAGTTAGGTTGCTAAGGTTAGTAGGGGTAATAATTATCTAGGAGCTTACAAAAATCTTTCCTAGGTTTGGAAAATGGTTTAGCTCACGTTAGGGAGGTTGAGAGAGCTATGAGAGGGAGATTATGGCTTGGTTAAGTCTAGTTAGAGGTTTGGTATGTTAGGTAAAGGGAAATAAATAAGGATGTTTAATAAGTCCCTCACGGGGGTATGGTCAGAAGAGCATAAATCAATGTAGAGTAGATATAATGAAATAGTAGAATAAATATTTAGATGACCTATAATATTAGTGATGTACATAGCTTTGGTGGTTTTTAAATGATAAGTGTCAAGTTGATGTTCCCTATCAGGGAGTCCAAACTTGAGTGCATGAATAGAGAGAACAAGTGGGTGTTGTTGGTCCTCAAGAGCTTAATGGCTAATTGTGATTGACTTATGTAGGGTGATTATAAGCTTAGATGTCAAAAATAGAATGTTAAGAGCCTGAATGAGAGGAAGAATCAATTTTATTAATTTTTTTCTAACCTAAACTATAGGTTGGAGTTTGAATTATATTTCCAACATCAATTATCTTATCATTGTTAGATATGGGTTGACTAATGCCGGTTGCACTAGAATAGGTAAACCATACTATTTTTGGCCTTTTTCTATTATTTGTGTATGCCAAGTGTGACACCCATCATAGAATGGTAAAAATAAGAGGTTAGGAAGGAAGTAGTTGTTTAGGAATTTAGCTTGGAAGTGGGAATAAGTCTTGGGTAGTTAGGATGAGGGGACTAGGTCTTGAGGTGACTCATCAAGGGAGAATTAGTCATAGGGTGAGTTAGCCAGGTAAGGTGGCAATAAGAGTTTTAAATTAACTCAATTAAGTATTTTAAATTAATTGTGTGAGGGGTAAAAGTATGGGTTAAGGAGATTAATTGTTATTATTAAAATTGGTTTAGGGGGTTTTGACATAGGGAGTTATGCACGTGTGTGTGACATAATTTTGGTGTCTACATCCACCACCATATCCTTTTATAATCCCAACTATATCTAAAGGAGATCCAAACTTCATTACCTTTCTCAACAATATTCTAGTTCCTTTGTAACATTACCTCAACACCTTGCCTCATCGTACCCCCTACTTTGGTTCCTTCTTAAACCTTCTCTTAGTATGAAATCCCACCTCATGGTAAGAACCACTTCAACCCAACCATTAACTCAGACCTCTTCCAATATCCCATCCACCCAAACCCAAACCAACCTTCCACTACCTAATCAAACACCACCAGTTACACCCCATGGGGGTTCAACCTTACCATTAGTTACCTATGCCCCATCTACTATATAATTATCTTCTACTTTGGCTTTTATCTTCCCTTGAATTTCAACCAATCCTTTGACCATAGTTCCACTTCAAATCTTAGTTCTCTTCATACCTCAAAACGTTCCTCCAATTAGCACTAGGGTAACCACTTAGCCTGAACCTTCCCAACTTCCTCCTACCTCAAGCATGCCAACCACATCTTTTCCTCAACAAGTGCCTATGACAACTTACTAGTATGTCCCTAACCCATAAGGGTACACACTGACCACCACCCAACCTTTCATGCCAAGCAATTATTATGTGCCACCATATTAACCTCTTGGCACCACCTATCAGTATGTGGCTTCATCAATGCCATCTGCTACCTATTCATACATTATCACAAACCAACCTCAATAAAGTATATCTCTTAATTATGTAGTTTATTAACCCCAACCTGACCTAATCAAAATGCTCATGGAAAAAATGACTAGTTTGGAGTCATCAATCTCTACTTTAACCAATCTTTTGTCTTACAACCAAATTTTTAATGAGCCTATCCACCCCTCCTTACCTATTCATGCTTACCCTTCTGAATGGGAATTTCCCAAAATTTTTTAATTCTAAGGTAAAGAGAATCCTCATCAACACTTAAGAGCATTATGACATGCTTGCTACTTGATCACTTATGATGATGCTCTCCTCATTTGAACCTTTCCCATGTCATTATTTGGTGCTACCCTTGACTAGTATAGTTATCTTCCCACTCATTCTATCTTATATTTCTCTTAATTGGCACAAACCTTTCTAGAACACTTTCTTATAAACATATCTAAAAAGGTTTCCATTATAGACCTATACTCCATCAAATAGTTTGAAGATTAGTCCATTTTTGATTTCATTACTAAATGGAGAGGTCTCATTAATTAACTCACTTTCCCATTACCCCAACCCAAATTAATCAAATTATTTTCCTAGGGTTATTCTAAACACATTGCTCCAAATCTCCAAGTCTAAACTTTTAGGACCTTTGACGAAGCTTTTACTATGGCCAATAAACTAGAAAACTATGCTATTAATGAAGGGAAGTTGAGGCTTCGAAATAAAAAATTTAGTTTCAAATCCACTAAGTCATCCTCCACCAAAACCATGAATCCAACCAATTCTAAAGCAAAATCATCATCACATTTGATTATTCTTAAAACCACACATCCACCCATCAACCAAACACCTCTAACCAAAAACCCTTCCAATCATCAAAACCATACTCAAAACTAAATTCCTTCAAAACCATTTACCCTAATTGGGGAATATTATGTGTGAATGTTGGAGAAAATACTCAAATCCAATCTAATCCAACTTCCACCCATCTATCCGCTTCAATAATTTGATACTTCTCACCCCTTCCCAGGTGGTACAATGAGAATGATCATTGTGACTATCATCAAGTTATTTGATATGATACCGATAGATGTAATACTTTTAAAATCATTATTTAGGACTTAATTGATAAAGGGGATCTTTTTTTTGACAACCCAAATGCCCCTTCAAACCAATCCCTTGATGTTTTCTAAAAACCATTTCAAAACCATCCACCTTTAACCCAGTACCATGAAAACTAACCCAAATCCTCTAATTCATATTAGGCACATGTAATCAATGTCATTAGTAATGTGCCCACTATTAAATACATTATTATCCCTATCACCCAAATCAACGAAAACCACCTACCACCAATCCCTTAAAATTCCCAAATGAAGGAATTAACTATCCCTTCCACTTCCTTGGATGAAACCATGGTTTCACCCACCCCTCCTATGGTGGAAACACCCAAAGAGATGGTCAGTCCATTGACCATTTCATTAAATCCTCTAATCCAACTCAATAAGCACTTATCCCTTTAGATAACTGAACCAAGGAGGAAGAAAAAGCAACCCTTCCACCTGAAACCATTACCCTTACCTCATCAATTACAAAATCATCTATATCTTCCTTGAAAGCCAATTCTCAAGAGACAATACCCATATCTACCCAACCATTGCCTTGGGAACCTTTCATCAAGGATAAAAATACCAAAACCACTTCTTCTTCATCCCCAAAGGGTTTACATTTTGAAACTAACGATCAGGGAGCAATTCCTATTTATAAACCCTTATCCTAGCTAGTTCAAAGTTTGGAGTTCACGTCCCAACCTAACTTTAATAGAGCCACCTTTTGGCTTTGACTAGGATTCCTATATCAAAATAATACTAAACCTTCTAATTCACTAAAATCCACTCTCAAACCTATTTTTACAACTCCACCAACTACTCCTCCTAAAGTTACCAAGGAACCACCTCAATTACCCCTATCTAAAATTGCTAAATCTCCCTATGATTCTTTTACCAAGACAATCAAGACTTTTGGGATCCCTCCCATACCAAATCATACTCACCCTCTTTTGAGACTAGATCTAACCACACTAATCCCACCAAAACCTAATCTAATTAAAAAGGAGGTATTGCCTAGACCTTAATTTCAAGGAAGAACCATACCAACTCCTTGACCTTTAACTTCTATTTTAGGACCACATCCTTCCACCATTACCATAACCTACCCTTCCTCCAAAAAACCATCTCCCCTTTATCTACCTATAACAAGCCCATCTCCTAGTAGTCCATCATTCCTCACCAACCTTTCCCCATCGACCTTCCCATCTATGAAACCCTCATCATCTATACCCCTAATTCCTAAACCAATTATAACTAAGCCAATTCATTTGAAACCTCTAGACAGGGTTACCCCACCAACCATACCTCCTATTAAAAAATACTTACCCAACAAGAAACCTAAACCAAAAACCCAAACTCCACCATCACCAAAATCCTTATTAGAGTCTTATAAAACTATATTTCAAAGGCTCCTGTAAGCCTCTACCATTAACTTACCTCCCATCAATCCTTTTGACCCCACTCACCAAAAGCCAACCTAGTTTAATGATAATCTAATTTATCTTTACCATAGTACCCCTGGGCATGATACAAAGAATTGTACATCTATTTAAGATATCATTCATGGCCTTTTATAGGAGGATGATCTATTAGATGAACCTTCTTTAAGCCCTTATAGTATTTTACCACCTATCTAATCATCTTACAAATAATCTCCTTATCTACTCCCACCAAGGAGTGAAATAGAGGAACCAAAGCAAGTAACTACTCCCCTTATCCATATTATTCATATGGTAACTCAATTTAGAGCCCAACACAAGGACAAGGGTAAAGGATTCAAAAAAATGAAAAGGGTAAAGTCAAGGCTACCATTCCATGGGCTTACCCTTCAACTCCTCAACAAACCAACAATACCTAAAAGGATACACATTCACCTTCACAATCATCCAAGCCTAAGGTCTCCATTTTGGGATCCCCTTCATCTTCTAATGCACCTTCATTCATCCAAAACTTGGTGATAAAACAACTTCACCAAATGCTCATCAAAATGAGTATTTATGACTTAATTATCACCTCGCCTCAACATCATCAAGCTTTAATCAAAGTAATGCATTCCATATAGTTTCAACTAGATGATCCCCAACCTCTTTCATCTTTTATTAGAGTTATCCAACACTTTTCCAACATCACCTTTCAAGAGTCTAAAATCTCACCACATCATAGCAAAGATCTCGATCCCCATCTTTTTATTACAACATCCATCAATCATAAACATGTCAAAAGGGTCATGATTGATGTGGGAGTTAGTTTCTTTATCATGTCCTCCCATGCCTATGATCGAATTCAACTACCTAAAAACATCATGTCAAAAATCGCGATGGTTATTTGATCATTCAATGATACCTTGGCCATTACTTTTTGGATAGTTATTATCCACATATATTTGGGACCTCAAACCATTCCTTAAGTATTTTACATTGTAGAGGGTGAGTTTAAATATGATGTGTTACTTGGTTTCTGCTAGATCCATCCTATGTCATGCATCCTTTCTATGCTTCACCAATGCATCAAATTTGAACATGAGGGATAAGTCATTACAATCAAATCTGAACCAAATCCCTTCATTTATTGTAATATGACATATCAACCTAATGATGTTCTTATTCCACCTTCACCCTCTTCATATCCAACCACTAGCCAAATAACCGTGTCAAACCAACACAACAACACTTATATTTTCAACAATGGTGAAGCATCCACTAGTTCAACTATTCCTTCATCAAAAATCCCAATTGATCGCCCCTTGCACTCCACATTCTAATGACTTACACTTGGGGAATATCAAATTTTAGCTTTGTATTCTTTTCCCTCTCCACATGAATTTGGGAACCTTCATAATGATCCATCTTATGATCCCACTATTGGTATCATTTTCCCCTTTGGCCTTCCCAAGAATAGAACATATTTTGTCTATGGGGGACTTGACAAACTACTTCTTACTACCACCACCATGACTTGTATCTAGCCATTCACTTTTAACTTTTCTTATCTTATCAACTTTGACCTTTACCCAAATGTACCTTCATCAATGTGATTGGAAAGGATTTAGGTTTGGACTCTATGAACAAGGACCCCATGAACTTCCTACCATCAAAACTCAAAAACCTCATGAGTTCTTTGGCCTAGGGTATGTTCCCCCAGAAGAGCCCATACCAACCTCACCAATACCACCTCTCTAATTTAGAGAAACACCAACATCACCAATTCTACCTCTCCCATTTGGAGAACCACCAACCTCACCAATACCACCTCTCCCATTTAGAGAACCACCAACCTCACCTCTCCCATTTGAGGAACTTAGACCCTTATTAACCTCATATTTCTAATTTGAAGAACCTCTACCATCACCAACTCCATTTGAAGACAATGACATCATCCCACCTAATTTTTTTAATCAACACTATCAATTTAGGTCCCCTGACTTATCAATAAGAAGGTCAAACTAAAACCATTCATCTCATCCACCCTAAAATGATCACACATGATTTTTCCACCACTAACACCATCCAATGTCAAGATGACAAATTTATTCTTACCTATCTGGGTATGGATAATTCATCTCTTCAAAAGTCCCTCCCTCTTAAAAACTAAATAATGTTAAATGAATCAACCACAAACCTTAATTTGGGTACTTAGGAGAACCCTCATATTGTCAAGATTGGCCAATCCTTAACTCCTGAGGAACAAAGAAACTATACAACCTTCCTTCATTACCACATCATAGTATTTGCTTGCTCTTATCAAGATATGTTTAGTATTGACCCATCCATTTCCCTTCATAACATCCTCATCCATCCTGAGGTTAAGCCAGTCTGACAAACACTTTGTCAAATCCATCCTCATATAGCTCTTCTTATGAAATAAGAACTTCAACACCTTCTATCTATTAATTTCATTCAACTCATTAACTATCCACAATAGGTCTCTAACATTATTCCTATCACCAAACCCACTAGGGGACTCTACCTTTGTGTGTATTTCTAGGATCTTAACCCTACATGCCCTAAAGATGACTTTCCCCTACCTAAAATTGACCAACTTGTTGATCTTACTGCTAGCCATGAAATGTTATCCCTCATGGACTAATTTTTAGGATATAACCAAATCTTGATTGCCCCCCAAGCTCAACATAAGAAATCTTTTATCACCCCATGGGGAAATTTTTGTTATCATGTCATGCCTTTTGGCTTAAAGAATGTAGGAGCCACATATCAATGAGACATAACCTACATTATTCATGACCTCATTCATACAATAGTCAAAGACTATGTTCATGATTTTCTCAAAAAATCAAAACATCACCATGATCACCTCACCATTTTAGCCATCATCTTTGAAAGACTTATCCATTATCATGTTAGGCTCAATCCAAAGAAATCCATCTTCAGGATCTTATCAAGAAAACTTCTGGGCTTCATTATTTCTATTTGTGGAATAGAAATAGACCTTCAAAAGTCAAAGTCATTCTAGAAATGCCTCCTCTTACTAACTCAAAATAACTTCATAGCCTATAAGGTAAACTTTAGTCAATCCACTATCTCTCAGCTATATGATTACTATCAACCCTTTCACCACCTCTTGAAAAAAGATACCTCCTTTAAATGGACCAGGGAGTGTCAACAAGCCTTTGATGAAATCAAAGAGTATCTTCTTTCTCCACATATCCTTATTCCCCCAAAGGAAGAATAACCATTTTATTTATACATATCTGTCACTAATCATTCCTTGGGAGCCATGATTACTCATCATAATGATCAACATAGGGAACAAGCTATTTACTACATCATCCATACCCTCATTGACTATGAAATATGATACACCCATCCAAAAAAACTTTGTGTTGCCTTAATTTTTGTTACCTCTAAAATTTATGACTATCTTCTTAACCACACAACCTATGTCCTTACCAACACTGACCCCCTCAAGTATATGCACTCTAAGCCATATCATAACCAACGTATGGCTAAGTGGCTCATGATTTTAGCTAAGTTTGATCTTGAGTTTTTTTCACAAAACTACATTAAGGGATAGGTCATTGTAGACCAATTAGCTAAATCCCCTCTCCCTGATAATTGAACTTCTTTTCTTTCCTTTCCAGATGAGTCCATATATACCCTCTCTCTAGAAGAACCCACCTATCAAATAACTATGTATTTTGATGGTTCCAAATGTCAAAATGGTGGGGGTGATGGCATGGTCCTCATTACCATTAATTAATAACCTCTCCCTCTTTCTTTCAAACTTGATTTTGAATGCACCATTAATATATCTAAATACAAGGCCTTAATCATAGGTCTCCAAATCACCCTAGCCTTAGGAGTCAAATATACACACATTTTTGGAGATTATTAACTTATTATCAACAAAGTCATATGAGCCTATCAATAAAAAAATCATGTTATTCTAAAACATAAACAAATTAAAAAAAAGTATTAGCATAATTTAACCATTATACCATCCAATTAGTCCCTCGCTCTACAAACAAATTTGTAGACACAATGGCTTCCCTTGCATCCCAAATTCCATTCCAACCTGTTGACTCTAAACTATTTTTTTATACACCACTTTGTCACCCCAACTTACCTTAGTATCGATATTACTACCATTTTCTAGGTGGAAACATCACATTTAGACATTTGGTATGACCAAATATTTAACTACCTTATTGTTGGTATCCTTCTACCTGATCTTTCAAGAAATGCTCACAGAGCTTTCATTTAAATCACCTCTCACTACTTAATACTAGGGGAAATTCTTTACAAATGAGGCTTTTATGTTCCTCTCCTTCAATGTCTTCACACTCATGAACTTCCCCATGCTATCAAAGAGACTTATGATGGGATATGCAAGGGACATTTTAGTGGTCTTGATATTACTGAATGTATCTTTTTTCTAGGTTATTATTATCCCACACTCAATCAAGATTTTTGTGACTATGTCAACAATTGTGTTAAATGCCAACAACACACCAATTTTCATCATGCACCCACTCACAGACTTCAAGTATCTAAGGATTTTTGTCCTTTCTCATAATGGGGCATGGATATCATTAGAGAAATCAACCCTAATTCATCATAATGACACCAATTCATCCTTACCTCTATTAAATACTTTACTAAATGGGTTGAGGTCATTCCCCATATCTCAATTAAAGTTGAAAAGATCATTGACTTCATTAATCACCACATCATTTAGCATTTTAGTGTTACTCAAAAAATAATCATTGATAATGGTAAATCCTTTAAGAATGAAAAGGTCCAAGCTCTTTGCAACACCTTTGGTATCAAACTTAGTCATTCTTCCCCTTATCAACCACAAGCCAATGGACAGGCAGAATCCTCTAACAAAACTCTCATTAAAATGTTAACTAAGGTCATCAACACTTCAGGAAGGGATTGACATTTGCACATCTCATTCACTTTGTGGGCCTATCATACCAATATTCAAACCTCTACAAGCACTACCCCCTTTTCCCTTGTCTTTAGGGAAAAAGCCATTTTACCAGTTGAAGTCCAAATCCCCTTTCTTCATATATCCTTATGAGACATCATTTCTTAGGATGATTATCATCAAGAATGTCTAATACATTTGGATCTACTTGATGATCATCACCTCACTGCCCTTAATCATCTTTGCATCTATCATGAGCGTGTCACCTATGCCTATAAAAAATGTCTAATAGTTTGAGAATTTAACATTAGAGACCTCATTATTAAGGAAAACCAACATGTTAAAAACATGGAGAAAACCAAAAGGGGAAATTTTACCTTCAACTGGCCTAGAACCTATATTATAACCCACAAGTATGGGTCAAGAACTTATAGCTTTTCCTCTCTTTAAGGTAAACTAGAACCTGGGCCTCTTAATGCTTCACATTTACATCCTTTCTATTTCTAAGGCCTATATGACACACCCTGATATCTATCTTAAGCTTGTCCTTTGATTTAAGAACTTATCACTTCCTTAATCCTCTTAGGGACATGTAATTACACCAGATACATGTGATTATCATTGCTCTACTAGCATATTATAAGGAGTCTCTCTCCTAGGTCACCACACCAAGTGAGACCCTTACCTGGTCTCGCTCCCCTATTAATGAAATCACCTGACCCTATAATATGGCCACCTACCCTTATAAATATATGACCTATGCATGTGCCTGGTCTCTCTCCACTGTTACTCCTCCTACCTAACCTTGAAGAGTCAAAAGCTACCTTTATAATGTAGCTATTTAGGCTTGAGCTACTACTTGAGCTACTGCCACTTGTGGGTCCCCCTGAATTGGCCACTATCTTTAATCTACATCCATCAGGTCCCTATCACCATCTCTAAAACCAAAATCCATCATAGTATATATACCCTTAAACTATTTAAGGTAGTCAGGTTTCATCCTTACATCGTCACCTCCCCTTAATGGTAGCTCTTCAAAATACCTCATCTTGTGGCTATGGCTATGAAAGTGGATACTCGGAATCCTCCCTCCTGTACCATATAAAATCAAGATAGATCCCTTCTACCAATCTAGATTGTTATCATACCCTCTCAAATAGGATATGCTCAATCTCTCCCTCTCATCACCCATAGACCCACCTCCACCTTTATAAAGATAATGTATGATGCTAGTAGCCCTCCCATATAGGCCACTCCCTATATGGCCTCCATACTATGTCTCCACCCACTAAACCCTCTAGTGCCTCTCTAAACTAGTCTAGGTCATGTGTACCACCACCTACCCCTATCATGGCCTTATCTCTCCTCCATTGATATAAACTAGCCTTGTAATCCATCAATAGATATTCCCCACTAGTAAACCCAATGGCCACAACACTCATATTTGCTTAAATGCCCAATAATATAGAACAAACCCCACATTGATGCCATATCATATATGTGCTTGGAAGCCCCACAGTTCCATGTATATTTGTACTAGTAGTACATGTGCCCATCTAAACACTATCCTACCATGGATCAACTCCACCAACACTCTCAATGAAACACATGGATATCTCCCCCCAACAGAATCTATAACTGCATAACATGTCACTAATAGTTGCATCATCATCAACAGATGCCTTCCCTTAAGAACCCTCTAGTATAATGGCTTGATACTAAACCCCCTAAATGAAAGTGTGCATCACCTCTATCATCCCCATATAATAACTCCATAAACTCATTGATCTCCTCACTCTTGATGTGGTATATGGGATCCCCTCAGATCGGTAGCTATGTAATCTAGTGAACATCCTCTAGTAGTATAGTCATCTCTCTTGTCAGTAGCCAAAAGGTATTAGTCACCAAGTCTTATCTCTCAATGAGGGTGGCTATCATGGAAGCATCCCTCAAAATACACTGTTAGTGGCACATCCCCCTAAAACCCACCACCTCCATATGATGCAACTCCTAAATCATCATCACATCTCATACTGCTAGGAATATCTTGAGAATACGATCTCGTAACTGAATCTACTCTTGTGCCTATAAACAAACATGTGATAAATTAAGTAAGGACCTACCCCTATGAACATGACAACTAAAAAAAATTATTCTTTTCTCTCTTCTATCACCCTAATTGGTCCCATTAAACTTCTACCCTACCTCTTTACTATCCTCTACACCACAAAACTATTTAAATCACCTACTCACCTTTTATATACCTTATAAGATTCTCAATCTTTAAATAACAATTTTCATCTCTAATCACTTTCCCTATCCTTATTACTACAAAAAACTATATATATTTTCCCCAAATAACTATTTATTTAATTATTCAAAATAATTAGTTATTCCTACAAACACTTGCTTAAAACCCACACACAAATCTTTTCCCCCTAGGCTCCCTTTATCCAACAAAAACCTAACCCTACTTTTTCACTATCACTAGTTATTCCAACCGTTAATAGTCTACTTGGGCTATTTTATACCCCCAAGGTCGACCATTGATGGCTGGGTCAACCACTGATGGTTACCTATAGGTGACTGTTGGTCGTGGGCTTCAACCCCCCAACCTCCCCAAAACACCCAAAAACACACCAAAGACCCCCCTCCCATGTATTTTTTCTCACTTACTCACCCATATCAATCCCTTACTATGTTTTTTAACCACCCCCATATCTTTATCCCCACACAGTTAACAAAAACCATCACCTTATCTAAATCCTAGGTTTTCAATTCCTACACACAAACAATGCATAATACCTAAATTTAATTTTTCCTTTCTATTATCATTTTATTCTATCACTTTAATAAATAATACCCACCTCATTTTATGATTTGTGGCACCTCCTCAAACCATTCCTTATCACTGGTGCATGTCCTAGATCCATCTCCACCACACTCTCACTCTCCAAACACCAATCTTGTCTTGACACCTGACCCCATTCTCAGCAATCCCTTTCACTCTTCATATGAGGAAACCCACCAAATGATAGTTCTCATCCAATTTTGGACAAATAAAAACAATGGCTTTTCTTTGCCATTATTTTTTCTTTTATCATGGTTTTAGGGTTTTGGGGTCCTAACTATCGATGGTTGCCCAAATCATTGATGGTTAACCCTGACCATCGATGGTTGAGTAACCATCATTGGTTGACCTTGACCATCAATAATCACATAACCATCAATGGTTGGAGTTTTCCCTTTTATTTTTTAAATACCACCCTAAACATTTCCCTTCAAATTTTTCCTCTTCTTCACCTTAACCTGACATTTACCACACCCAAATGGGGTAATCTATTTCCCCTACACTCAAACTTATTTAGGAGTCACCCTCTCCTAGACCAAGAACTACATTAGGCTTGAAGTCCATGTTGGATTCATTTATCCATAATACTATGTAGGTAACATCCTCTTGCTTTGTGCATCAAGAGTTAGCTCAACCACCCCCTACTCCTTACCTAAATAGTCTACCCATTTTATCATGTCCATTGAAATGTCAGCCCCTCTTTTAGAACAAACCTATTCGTACACCTTGTGATAACCTTACTTTAGTCAATATTGATTACTTTGACCAATTTGGCTTTGTTGCATTTTTTTCACACTACCTTATACATGAGCTAACCATTTATGTTTTTCTTGGGAGAAATTCCTACCCCAAATGCTTGAGGAAACACTAACCCTTTCTAGTACATTTGATATGCATATCTTGATCATTTATGACCAAAACTAGGGAATGGTTACCTTGTCACTTCTTCTAGAACCCAAACTTCCTATTATCAACATTGGCCTTTTTTTGTCTTTGCATGATTTTGTGCCCTTATCATCTCATCACACCTTGTGCATGTAGTTGAGTTTCAGTTCTTACATCTTACTTTCTTTCAATAAACCATGACCTGCATTCTATATTACCTCATTAACTCTTGGTTTGAGGGGGAATACGCTCCTCCCATAATCAGGGTAACTGACCCTGAAATATCAACCTTTCATTTTTTTATGGCTTATAAACCTAAATCCACACAATAAAAAGGGGAAAAATACAATCACTTGAAAATGTCCCCTTAAACATTTTTAGTATCACATCACCTTGGACCTATTTTTGACCATTAGTTAACTATCTAGCTAGTTAGGTCACCCTTTACACCTAGACACTAAACATTTTAATATGCTCTCCTTGACTCTTTTTAACCCTTTTTACACCAAGGGATTGACCATCGATGGTCACCCTAACCATCAAAATTTACCCTAACCATCTATGGTTATATCTCCACCCCTAAGACACAAAAGTCATCCAACTATGGGTGAGATTGCATGAGAAAAATAAAAAATTTCCCATACACATCTCACAGCTTTATTTATTTTGAAATGGACATGTTTATCTTCCCAAATTAACAATATTACCTCAAAACTTCCCTCCTAACTTAGCAAGTTTTTGCTATAAATGTAGCACTTTTGGGAGAGTATGCATCTTGAATTCACATATCTAGACTCTCTCATTTTCTTTGCAAGCATTCAACAACCCAAAGATGTGTCCATGTGATTCTCAAGATAATTTACCATTATGCTACCCACATCCCTCCAGGCATCCAACCATTCAACTCTTCAAAGCAAAGGTACTTTAATTTGTTTTCTCAACTTTTTCTTATCATTCTTTGCGTATTAGTAGTGTGTTATTTATTAAACACCCTATCTAACCTTTTACCCTACCTAAACTACCCATAAGACTCTTTTCTACCCTTAGATACCTATTTATAACTCACCTTCACTCCCTAACAAGTTCTTGGTTGGTAACTACCAATGGTTGCCATAATTGTTGATGGTTATAACAACTGTCATCGGTCAACCAACTGTTAATGGTCAGGATAACCATCGATGGTCACCCTAACCATCAATGGTTTCTATCACATAAAATTATAGATTATTATATTATCCCCCCTTTTACCTTTCCAAACGTTTTTCACCCTCTGACCTGTACCTAAACTCTTTTCTATTTTTTTTGGACCTGAGCTTAATTTGTTTATTGCATGTAGATGACCTTACCAGGACTTATACATGAGATAGATAACATATTTGACCTTCCCATTATCCCAAAACCTCTATTTACTGATCAAAGTTATATTTCCTTTGAGATATCCCTTTACACTATAGTTTTCACACCCATCTTAGAGGACTTAGAAGAACAATTAGCTATAATCCAAGAGGATATTGATGAAGCTACTGCATTTTAGAATCATTATTTTTATAATATCAATACTAATTTAGATTATATATATTTTATATTGATCATCATTATCATTTACATATATACCATTTTTAGTTTTGATTTTATCAATAAACTTGAATGTTGAACAAGGGATGACATCCATTTGAGGAAGCACATTCCTTTCTTGGGACTGGTTTCTCACCAGGTAACCCCTTACCTTTCTATTAAGATATTTTTCATGAGTTCATGTTATTTGTAGGTAATTATTCCCTCAAAAAATAAAGTTCCCACCTCATATGGATATAAAATAATTCAATTATGCTAGGTACCCCTAAACACCCCTTAATACTCACTTTATTTTATCTACTTTCAAAACTAAGAAAGGAAATAAATTGAAACACAAGTAGGCAATGAATTGAAACATGGAATATAGGTATTAGTATTGCTAAGATCAAGGTGAATAATAGGTATAATAATTGTAAAATGGTCAAGGAATATTTAAGAATTTTTTAAAGCATTTTCTCAAGTCTAACTAAGTAAATAACACCTATAGGTATGGTGCCAAAGAGCATAATACAGTCAGGAATTGATAAATATAGTCTTGAGAGTTCAAGGTGTGGGGAGGGATATGTAGAAGTTTTAAGTGGTAAAAATACTTGAGGAACATTACTTATGATCATGATATCCTCTATAGTCTCTTTTAAATTTAAAAAAATTAGAGAAAAGGCTATGCAACACAATCAAGTAGTCCATGTAGTGAAACCCTACACATAATCCCTTTTCTAGGAGTCTACTTGGGATTTTGAAGGAGTTTGGGGGCCTAGAGACATGATAAAGGACTAAAATATTTCATAAAAAATATTCACAACTTTTATTATCTTCTCCAACATTAACTTGGTCTAGACAAATAGGGGAATTTCCCTTTGTTTTGTCTTAGACAGAGGGCACTCCCTTTATGTGTAAACTGACAGATTTTTGAGAAAGGGTGATAAATGGATGGACCAAGAGCTGTTTGGAACATGAAATTAGTTTTTTAAATATTTAAAAAATATATTAAACATGTAAAACCAATTAATAAAGGTT